>JAVRKA010000291.1:0-203946 GCA_034508555.1 Venustoraphidia nigricollis
CTATCGGCACCTATTTTTAAAATGCCAATCGGCAACTATATCTGAAATGCCTATCGGCACCTATAACTGAAATGCCTATCGGCACCTATTTTTGAAATGCCTATCGGAAACTACATCTGAAATCCCTATCGGCACCTATTTTTAAAATGCCAATCGGTAACTATATCTGAAATGCCTATCGGCACCTATATCTGAGATGCCTATCGGCACCTATTTTTGAAATGCCTATCGGAAACTACATCTGAAATGCCTATTAGCACCTATATCTGAAATGGCTATCGGCAACCATATCTGGAATGCCCATCGGCACCTACATTTGAAATGCCTATCGGCTTCTATATCTAAAATGCCTATCGGCACCTATTTTTAAAATGCCAATCGGCAACTATATCTGAAATGCCTATCGGCACCTATATCTGAAATGCCTATCGGCACCTATTTTTAAAATGCCAATCGGCAACTATATCTGATATGCCTATCGGCACCTATATCTGAAATGCCTATCGGCACCTATTTTTGAAATGCCTATCGAAAAATACATCTAAAATGCCTATCGGCACCTATTTTTAAAATGACATTCGGCAACTATATCTGAAATCCCAATCGACACCTATATTTGAAATACCTATCGACTTCTATATTTGAAATGCCTATCGGCACCTATTTTAAAAATGCCATTCGGCAACTATATCTGAAATGCCTATCGGCACCTATATCTGAAATGCCTATCGGCACTTATTTTTGAAATGCCTATCGGAAACTACATCTGAAATGCCTATCAGCACCAATATTTGAAATTCCTATCGGCAACCATATCCGGAATGCCTATCGGCACCTATATTTAAAATGCCTATCGGCTTCTATATCTGAAATGCCTATCGGCACCTATTTTTTAAATTCCAATCGGCAACTATATCTGAAAAGCCTATCGGCACCTACATTTGAAATGCCTATCGGCTTCTATATCTGAAATGCCTACCGGCACCTATTTTAAAAATGCCAATCGGCAACTATATCTGAAATGCCTATCGGCACCTATATCTGAAATGCCTATCGGCACCTATTTTTGAAATGCCTATCGGAAACTACATCTGAAATGCCTATCAGCACCTATATTTGAAATGCCTATCGGCAACCATATCTGGAATGCCTATCGGCACCTATATTTGAAATGCCTATCGGCTTCTATATCTGAAATGCCTATCGGCACCTATTTTTAAAATGCCTATCGGCAACTATATCTGAAGTGCCTATCGGCACCAATATCTGAAATGCCTATTGGCACCTATTTTTGAAATGCCTATTGGAAACTACATCTAAAATGCCAATCGGCACCTATTTTTAAAATGCCAATCGGCAACTATATCTTAAATGCCTATCAGCACCTATATTTGAAATGCCTATCGGCAACCATATCTGGAATGCCTATCGGCACCTATATTTGAAATGCCTATCGGCTTTTATATCTGAAATGCCTATCGACACCTATTTTTAAAATGCCAATTGGCAACTATATTTGAAATGCCTATCGGCAACTATATCTGAAATGCCTATTGACACCTATTTTTGAAATGCCTATCGAAAACTACATCTGAAATGCCTATCAGCACCTATATCTGAAATGCCTATCGGCAACCATATCTGGAATGCCTATCGGCACATATATTTGATATGCCTATCGGCTTCTATATCTGAAATGCCTATCGGCACCTATTTTTAAAATGCCAATCGGCAACTATATCTGAAATGCCTATCGGCATCTATATCTGAAATGCCTTTCGGCACCAATTTTTGAAATGCCTATCGGAAACTACATCTGAAATGCCTATCAGCACCTATATTTGAAATGCCTATCGGCAACCATATCTGAAATGCCTATCGACACCTATATTTGTAATGCCTAACGGCACCTATATTTTAAATGCCTATCGGCAACTATATCTGATATGCCTATCGGCACCTATATCTGAAATGCCTATCGGCACCTATTTTTGAAATGCCTATCGGAAACTACATCTAAAATGCCTATCGGCACCTATTTTTAAAATGCCAATCGGAAACTATATCTGAAATGCCTATCGGCACCTATATCTGAAATGCCTATCGGCACCTATTTTTGAAATGCATATCGGAAACTACATCTGAAATGCCTATCAGCACCTATATTTGAAATGCCTATCGGCAACCATATCTGAAATGCCTATCGACACTTGTATTTGAAATACCTATCGGCTTCGATATCTGAAATGCCTATCGGCACCTATTTTTAAAATGCCAATCGGCAACTATATCTGAAATGCCTATCGGCACCTATATCTTAAATGCCTATCGGCACCAATTTTTGAAATGCCTATCGGAAACTACATCTGAAATGCCTATCAGCACCTATATTTGAAATGCCTATAGGCAACCATATCTGGAATGCCTATCGGCACCTATATCTGAAATGCCTATCGGCACTTATTTTTAAAATGCCTATCGGAAACTACATCTGAAATGCCTATCAGCACCTATATTTGAAATGCCTATCGGCAACCATATCTGAAATGCCTATCGACACCTATATTTGAAATACCTATCGGCTTCTATATCTGAAATGCCTATCGGCACCTATTTTTAAAATGCCAATCGGCTAATATATCTGAAATGCCTATCGGCACCTATATCTGAAATGCCTATCGGCACCAATTTTTGAGATGCCTATCGGAAACTACATCTGAAATGCCTATCAGCACCTATATTTGAAATGCCTATCGGCAACCATATTTGGAATGCCTATCGGCACCTATATTTGAAATGCTTATAGGCTTCTATATCTGAAATGCCTATCGGCACCTATTTTTAAAATGCCAATCGGCAACTATATCTGAAATGCCGATCGGCACCTATATCTTAAATGCCTATCGGCACCAATTTTTGAAATGCCTATCGGAAACTACATCTGAAATGCCTATCAGCACCTATATTTGAAATGCCTAACGGCAACAATATCTGAAATGCCTATCGACACCTATATTTGAAATACCTATCGGCTTCGATATCTGAAATGCCTATCGGCACCTATTTTTAAAATGCCAATCGGCAACTGTATCTGAAATGCCTATCGGCACCTATATCTTAAATGCCTATCGGCACCAATTTTTGAAATGCCTATCGGAAACTACATCTGAAATGCCTATCGGCACCTATATCTGAAATGCCTATCGGCACCTATTTTTAAAATGCCAATCGGCAACTATATCTGATATGCCTATCGGCACCTATATCTGAAATGCCTATCGGCACCTATTTTTGAAATGCCTATCGGAAAATAAATCTGAAATGCCTATCGGCACCTATTTTTAAAATGACATTCGGCAACTATATCTGAAATGCCAATCGACACCTATATTTGAAATACCTATCGACTTCTATATTTGAAATGCCTATCGGCACCTATTTTAAAAATGCCATTCGGCAACTATATCTGAAATGCCTATCGGCACCTATATCTGAAATGCCTATCGGCACTTATTTTTGAAATGCCTATCGGAAACTACATCTGAAATGCCTATCAGCACCAATATTTGAAATTCCTATCGGCAACCATATCCGGAATGCCTATCGGCACCTATATTTAAAATGCCTATCGGCTTCTATATCTGAAATGCCTATCGGCACCTATTTTTTAAATTCCAATCGGCGACTATATCTGAAATGCCTATCGGCACCTATATCTGAAATGCCTATCGGCACCAATTTTTGAAGTGCCTATCGGAAACTACATCTGAAATGCTTTTCAGCACTTATATTTGAAATGCTTATCGGCAACTATATCTGGAATGCCTATCGGCACCTACATTTGAAATGCCTATCGGCTTCTATATCTGAAATGCCTACCGGCACCTATTTTAAAAATGCCAATCGGCAACTATATCTAAAATGCCTATCGGCACCTATATCTGAAATGCCTATCGGCACCTATTTTTGAAATGCCTATCAGAAACTACATCTGAAATGCCTATCAGCACCTATATTTGAAATGCCTATCGGCAACCATATCTGGAATGCCTATCGGCACCTATATTTGAAATGCCTATCGGCTTCTATATCTGAAATGCCTATCGGCACCTATTTTTAAAATGCCTATCGGCAACTATATCTGAAGTGCCTATCGGCACCAATATCTGAAATGCCTATTGGCACCTATTTTTGAAATGCCTATCGGAAACTACATCTAAAATGCCTATCGGCACCTATTTTTAAAATGCCAATCGGCAACTATATCTTAAATGCCTATCAGCACCTATATTTGAAATGCCTATCGGCAACCATATCTGGAATGCCTATCGGCACCTATATTTGAAATGCCTATCGGCTTTTATATCTGAAATGCCTATCGACACCTATTTTTAAAATACCAATTGGCAACTATATCTGAAATGCCTATCGGCAACTATATCTGAAATGCCTATTGGCACCTATTTTTGAAATGCCTATCGAAAACTACATCTGAAATGCCTATCAGCACCTATATTTGAAATGCCTATCGGCAACCATATCTGGAATGCCTATCGGCACCTATATTTGAAATGCCTATTGGCTTCTATATCTGAAATGCCTATCGGCACCTATTTTTAAAATGCCAATCGGCAACTATATCTGAAATGCCTATCGGCACCTATATCTGAAATGCCTATCGGCACCTATTTTTAAAATGCCAATCGGTAACTATATCTGAAATGCCTATCGGCACCAATTTTTGAAATGCCTATCGGAAACTACATCTGGAATGCCTATCAGCACCTATATTTGAAATGCCTATAGGCAACCATACCTGGAATGCCTATCGGCACCTATATTTGAAATGCCTATCGGCTTCTATATCTGAAATGCCTATCGACACCTATTTTTAAAATGCCAATCGGCAACTATATCTGAAATGCCTATCGGCACCTATATCTGAAATGCCTATCGGCAACTATTTTTGAAATGCCTATCGGAAACTACATCTGAAATGCCTATCAGCACCTATGTTTGAAATGCCTATCGGCAAACATATCTGAAATGCCTATCGACACCTATATTTGAAATACCTATCGGCTTCTATATCTGAAATGCCTATCGGCACCTATTTTTAAAATGCCAATCAGCAACTATATCTGAAATGCCTATCGGCACCTATATCTGAAATGCCTATCGACACCAATTTTTGAAATGCCTATCGGAAACTACATCTGAAATGCCTATCAGCACCTATATTTGAAATGCCTATCGACAACCATATCTGGAATACTTATCGGCACCTATATTTGAAATGCCTATCGGCTTCAATATCTGAAATGCCTATCGGCACCTATTTTTAAAATGCCAATCGGCAACTATATCTGAAATGCCTATCGGCACCTATATCTGAAATGCCTATCGGCACCTATATTTAAAATGCCTATCGGCAAACATATCTGGAATGCCTATCGGCACCTATATTTGAAATGCCTATCGGCTTCTATATCTGAAATGCCTATCGGCACATATTTTTAAAATGCCAATCGGCAACTATGTCTGTAATGCCTATCGGCACCTATATCTGAAATGCCTATCGGCACCTATTTTTGAAATGCCTATCGGAAACTACATCTGAAATGCCTATCAGCACCAATATTTGAAATGCCTATCGGCAACCATATCTGAAATGCCTATCGACACCTATATTTGAAATACCTATCGGCTTCTATATCTGAAATGCCTATCGGCACCTATATCTGAAATGCCTATCCGCACCTATTTTTGAAATGCCTATCGGAAACTACATCTGAAATGCCTATCAGCACCTATATTTGAAATGCCTATCGGCTTCTATGTCTGAAATGCCTATCGGCACCCATTTTTAAAATGCAAATCGGCGACTATACCTGAAATGCCTATCGGCACCTACATCTGAATTGCCTATCGGCACCTATTTTTGAAATGCCTATCGGAAACCAGATCTAAAATGCCTATCAGCACCTATATTTTAAATGCCTATCGGCAACCATATCTGGAATGCCTATCGGCACCTATATTTGAAATGCCTATCGGCTTCTATATTTAAAATGCCTATCGGCAACCATATCTGAAATGCCTATCGACACCTATATTTGAAATACTTATCGGCTTCTATATCTGAAATGCCTATCGGCACCTATATCTGAAATGCCTATCGGCAAATATTTTTAAAATGCCAATCGGCAACTATATCTGAAATGCCTATCGGCACCTTTATCTGAAATGCCTATCGGCACCTATTTTTTGAAATGCCTATCGGAAGCTACATCTGAAATGCCTATCAGCACCTATATTTGAAATGCCTATCGGCACCAATTTTTGAAGTGCCTATCGGAAACTACATCTGAAATGCTTTTCAGCACATATATTTGAAATGCTTATCGGCAACTATATCTGGAATGCCTATCGGCACCTACATTTGAAATGCCTATCGGCTTCTATATCTGAAATGCCTACCGGCACCTATTTTAAAAATGCCAATCGGCAACTATATCTGAAATGCCTATCAGCACCTATATCTGAAATGCCTATCGGCACCTATTTTTGAAATGCCTATCGGAAACTACATCTGAAATGCCTATCAGCACCTATATTTGAAATGCCTATCGGCAACCATATCTGGAATGCCTATCGGCACCTATATTTGAAATGCCTATCGGCTTCTATATCTGAAATGCCTATCGGCACCTATTTTTAAAATGCCTATCGGCAACTATATCTGAAGTGCCTATCGGCACCAATATCTGAAATGCCTATTGGCACCTATTTTTGAAATGCCTATCGGAAACTACATCTAAAATGCCTATCGGCACCTATTTTTAAAATGCCAATAGGCAACTATATCTTAAATGCCTATCAGCACCTATATTTGAAATGCCTATCGGCAACCATATCTGGAATGCCTATCAGCACTTATATTTGAAATGCCTATCGGCTTTTATATCTGAAATGCCTATCGACATCTATTTTAAAAATGCCAATTGGCAACTATATCTGAAATGCCTATCGGCAACTATATCTAAAATGCCTATTGGCACCTATTTTTAAAATGCCTATCGAAAACTACATCTGAAATGCTTATCAGCACCTATATTTGAAATGCCTATCGGCAAACATATCTGGAATGCCTATCGGCACCTATATTTGAAATGCCTATTGGCTTCTATATCTGAAATGCCTATCGGCACCTATTTTTAAAATGCCAATCGGCAACTATATCTGAAATGCCTATCGGCACCTATATCTGAAATGCCTATCGGCACCTATTCTTGAAATGCCTATCGGAAACTACATCTGAAATGCCTATCAGCACCTATATTTGAAATGCCTATCGGCAACCATATCTGAAATGCCTATCGACACCTATATTTGAAATACCTATCGGCTTCTATATCTGAAATGCCTATCGGCACCTATTTTTAAAATGCCAATCGGTAACTATATCTGAAATGCCTATCGGCACCAATTTTTCAAATGCCTATCGGAAACTACATCTGGAATGCCTATCAGCACCTATATTTGAAATGCCTATAGGCAACCATACCTGGAATGCCTATCGGCACCTATATTTGAAATGCCTAGCGGCTTCTATATCTGAAATGCCTATCGACACCTATTTTTAAAATGCCAATCGGCAACTATATCTGAAATGCCTATCGGCACCTATATCTGAAATGCCTATCGGCAACTATTTTTGAAATGCCTTTCGGAAACTACATCTGAAATGCCTATCAGCACCTATGTTTGAAATGCCTATCGGCAACCATATCTGAAATGCCTATCGACACCTATATTTGAAATACCTATCGGCTTCTATATCTGAAATGCCTATCGGTACCTATTTTTAAAATGCCAATCGGCAACTATATCTGAAATGCCTATCGGCACCTATATCTGAAATGCCTATCGGCACCAATTTTTGAAATGCCTATCGGAAACTACATCTGAAATGCCTATCAGCACCTATATTTGAAATGCCTATCGACAACCATATCTGGAATGCTTATCGGCACCTATATTTGAAATGCCTATCGGCTTCAATATCTGAAATGCCTATCGGCACCTATTTTTAAAATGCCAATCGGCAACTATATCTGAAATGCCTATCGGCACCTATATCTGAAATGCCTATCGGCACCTATATTTAAAATGCCTATCGGCAAGCATATCTGGAATGCCTATCGGCACCTATATTTGAAATGCCTATCGGCTTCTATATCTGAAATGCCTATCGGCACATATTTTTAAAATGCCAATCGGCAACTATGTCTGTAATGCCTATCGGCACCTATATCTGAAATGCCTATCGGCACCTATTTTTGAAATGCCTATCGGAAACTACATCTGAAATGCCTATCAGCACCAATATTTAAAATGCCTATCGGCAACCATATCTGAAATGCCTATCGACACCTATATTTGAAATACCTAACGGCTTCTATATCTGAAATGCCTATCGGCACCTATATCTGAAATGCCTATCCGCACCTATTTTGAAATGCCTATCGGAAACTACATCTGAAATGCCTATCGACAACCATATCTGGAATGCTTATCGGCACCTATATTTGAAATGCCTATCGGCTTCAATATCTGAAATGCCTATCGGCACCTATTTTTAAAATGCCAATCGGCAACTATATCTGAAATGCCTATCGGCACCTATATCTGAAATGCCTATCGGCACCTATATTTAAAATGCCTATCGGCAAGCATATCTGGAATGCCTATCGGCACCTATATTTGAAATGCCTATCGGCTTCTATATCTGAAATGCCTATCGGCACATATTTTTAAAATGCCAATCGGCAACTATGTCTGTAATGCCTATCGGCACCTATATCTGAAATGCCTATCGGCACCTATTTTTGAAATGCCTATCGGAAACTACATCTGAAATGCCTATCAGCACCAATATTTAAAATGCCTATCGGCAACCATATCTGAAATGCCTATCGACACCTATATTTGAAATACCTATCGGCTTCTATATCTGAAATGCCTATCGGCACCTATATCTGAAATGCCTATCCGCACCTATTTTGAAATGCCTATCGGAAACTACATCTGAAATGCCTATCAGCACCTATATTTGAAATGCCTATCGGCACCCATTTTTAAAATGCCAATCGGCGACTATACCTGAAATGCATATCGGCACCTATATCTGAATTGCCTATCGGCACCTATTTTTGAAATGCCTATCGGAAACCAGATCTAAAATGCCTATCAGCACCTATATTTGAAATGCCTATCGGCAACCATATCTGGAATGCCTATCGGCACCTATATTTGAAATGCCTATCGGCTTCTATATTTAAAATGCCTATCGGCAATCATATCTGAAATGCCTATCGACACCTATATTTGAAATACTTATCGGCTTCTATATCTGAAATGCCTATCGGCACCTATATCTAAAATGCCTATCGGCACCAATTTTTGAAATGCCTATCCGAAACTACATCTGGAATGCCTATCAGCACCTATATTTAAAATGCCTATCGGCAACCATATCTACAATGCCTATCGGCAACTATATTTGAAATACCTAACGGCTTCTATATCTGAAATGCCTATCGACACCTATTTTTAAAATGCCAATCGGCAACTATATCTGAAATGCCTATCGGCACCTATATCTGAAATGCCTATCGGCACCTATTTTTAAAATGCCAATCGGCAACTATATCTGAAATATCTATCGGCACCTATATCTGAAATGCCTATCGGCACAAATTTTTGAAATGCCTATCGGGAACTACATCTGAAATGCCTATCAGCACCTATATTTGAAATGCCTCTCGGCAACAATATCTGGAATGCTTATCGGCACCTATATTTGAAATGCCTATCGGCTTCTATATCTGAAATGCCTATCGGCAAATATTTTTAAAATGCCAATCGGCAACTATATCTGAAATGCCTATCGGCACCTATATCTGAAATGCCTATCGGCACCTATTTTTTGAAATGCCTATCGGAAACTACATCTGAAATGCCTATCAGCACCTATATTTAATATGCCTATCGACAACCATATCTGGAATGCCTATCGGCACCTATATTTGAAATGCCCATCGGCTTCTATATCTGAAATGCCTATCGGCACCTATTTTTAAAATGCCAATCGGCAACTATATCTGAAATGCCTATCGGCACCTATATCTGAAATGCCTATCGGCACCTATTTTTGAAATGCCTATCGGAAACTACATCTGAAATGCCTATCAGCACCTATATTTGAAATGCCTATCGGCAACCATATCTGGAATGCCTATCGGCACCTATATTTGAAATGCCTATTGGCTTCTATATCTGAAATGCCTATCGGCATCTATTTTTAAAATGCCAATCGGCAACTATATCTGTAATGCCTATCGGCACCTATATCTGAAATGCCTATTGGCACCTATTTTTAAAATGCCTATCTGAAATGCCTATCAGCACCAATATTTGAAATGCTTATCGGCAACCATATCTGAAATGCCTATCGACACCTATATTTGAATTACCTATCGGCTTCTATATCTGAAATGCCTATCAGCACCTATTTTAAAAATGCCAATCGGCAACTATATCTGAAATGCCTATCGGCACCTATATCCGAAATGCCTTTAGGCACCAATTTTTGAAATGCCTATCGTAAACTACATCTGAAATGCCTATCAGCACCTATATTTGAAATGCCTATCGGCAACCATATCTGGAATGCCGATCGGCACTTATATTTGAAATGCCTATCGGCTTCTATATCTGAAATGCCAATCGGCACCTATTTTTAAAATGCCAGTCGGCAACTATATCTAAAATGCCTATCGGCACCTATATCTGAAATGCCTATCGGCACCTATTTTTCAAATGCCTATCGGAAACTACATCTGAAATGCCTATCAGAACCTATATTTGAAATGCCTATCGGCAACCATATCTGGAATGCCTATCGGCACCTATATTTGAAATGCCTATCGGCTTCTATATCTGAAATGCCTATCGGCACCTATTTTAAAATGCTAATCGGCAACTATATCTGAAATTCCTATCGGCACTTATATGTGAAATGCCTATCGGCAACTATTTTTGAAATGCCTATCGGAAACTACATCTGAAATGCCTATCAGCACCTATATTTGAAATGCCTATCGGCAACCAGTTCTGAAATGCCTATCGACACCTATATTTGAAATACCTATCGGCTTCTATATCTGAAATGCCAATCGGCACCTATTTTTAAAATGCCAATCGGTAACTATATCTGAAATGCCTATCGGCACCTATATCTGAAATGCCTATCGGCACCAATTTTTGAAATGCCTATTAGAAACTACATCTGGAATGCCTATCAGCACCTATATTTGAAATGCTTATCGGCAACCATATCTGGAATGCCTATCGGCACCTATATTTGAAATGCCTATCGGCTTCTATATCTGAAAGGCCTATCGACACCTATTTTTAAAATGCCAATCGGCAACGATATCTGAAATGCCTATCGGCACCTATATCTGAAATGCCTATCGGCACCTATTTTTGAAATGCCTATCGGAAACTACATCTGAAATGCCTATCAGCACCTATATTTGAAATGCCTATCGGCAACTATATCTGAAATGCCTATCGACATCTATATTTGAAATACCTATCGGCTTCTATATCTGAAATGCCTATCGGCACCTATTTTTGAAATGCCAATCGGACACTATATCTGAAATGCCTATCGGCACCTATATCTGAAATGCCTATCGGCACCAATTTTTTAAATGCCTATCGGAAACTACATCTGAAATGCCTATCAGCACCTATATTTGAAATGCCTATCGGCAACCATATCTGGAATGCCTATCGGCACCTATATTTGAAATGCCTATCGGCTTCTATATCTGAAAGACCTATCGACACCTATTTTTATAATGCCAATCGGCAACGATATCTGAAATGCCTATCGGCACCTATATCTGAAATGCCTATCGGCACCTATTTTTGAAATGCCTATCGGAAACTACATCTGAAATGCCTATCAGCACCTATATTTGAAATGCCTATCGGCAACCATATCTGGAATGCCTATCGGCACCTATATTTGAAATGCTTATCGGCTTCTATATCTGAAATGCCTATCGGCACCTATTCTTAAAATACCAATCGGCAACTATATCTGAAATGCCTATCGGCACCTATATCTGAAATGCCTATCGGCACCTATTTTTGAAATGCCTATCGGAAACTACATCTGAAATGCCTATCAGCACCTATATTTGAAATTCCTATCGGCAACCATATCTGGAATGCCTATCGGCACCTATATTTGAAATGCCTATCGGCTTCTATATCTGCAATGCCTATCGACACCTATTTTTAAAATGCCAATTGGCAACTGTATCTGAAATGCCTATCGGCACCTATATCTGAAATGCCTATCGGTACCTATTTTTGAAATGCCTATCGGAAACTACATCTGAAATGCCTATCAGCACTTATGTTTGAAATGCCTATCGGCAACCATATCTGGAATGCCTATCGGCACCTATATTTGAAATGCCTATCGGCTTCTATATCTGAAATGCCTATCGGCACCTATTTTTAAAATGCCAATCGGCAACTATATCTTAAATGCCTATCGGCACCTATATCTGAAATGCCTATCGGCACCTATTTTTAAAATGCCTTTCGGAAACTACATCTGAAATGCCTATCTGCTCCTATATTTGAAATGCCTATCGGCAAGCATATCTGAAATGCCTATCGACACCTATATTTGAAATACCTATCGGCTTCTATATCTGAAATGCCTATCGGCACCTGTTTTTAAAATGCCAATCGGCAACTATATCTGAAATGCCTATCGGCACCTATATCTGAAATGCCTATCGGCACCTATATTTAAAATGCCTATCGGCAAGCATATCTGGAATGCCTATCGGCACCTATATTTGAAATGCCTATCGGCTTCTATATCTGAAATGCCTATCGGCACATATTTTTAAAATGCCAATCGGCAACTATGTCTGTAATGCCTATCGGCACCTATATCTGAAATGCCTATCGGCACCTATTTTTGAAATGCCTATCGGAAACTACATCTGAAATGCCTATCAGCACCAATATTTAAAATGCCTATCGGCAACCATATCTGAAATGCCTATCGACACCTATATTTGAAATACCTATCGGCTTCTATATCTGAAATGCCTATCGGCACCTATATCTGAAATGCCTATCCGCACCTATTTTGAAATGCCTATCGGAAACTATATCTGAAATGCCTATCGACAACCATATCTGGAATGCTTATCGGCACCTATATTTGAAATGCCTATCGGCTTCAATATCTGAAATGCCTATCGGCACCTATTTTTAAAATGCCAATCGGCAACTATATCTGAAATGCCTATCGGCACCTATATCTGAAATGCCTATCGGCACCTATATTTAAAATACCTATCGGCAAGCATATCTGGAATGCCTATCGGCACCTATATTTGAAATGCCTATCGGCTTCTATATCTGAAATGCCTATCGGCACATATTTTTAAAATGCCAATCGGCAACTATGTCTGTAATGCCTATCGGCACCTATATCTGAAATGCCTATCGGCACCTATTTTTGAAATGCCTATCGGAAACTACATCTGAAATGCCTATCAGCACCAATATTTAAAATGCCTATCGGCAACCATATCTGAAATGCCTATCGACACCTATATTTGAAATACCTATCGGCTTCTATATCTGAAATGCTTATCGGCACCTATATCTGAAATGCCTATCCGCACCTATTTTGAAATGCCTATCGGAAACTACATCTGAAATGCCTATCAGCACCTATATTTGAAATGCCTATCGGCACCCATTTTTAAAATGCCAATCGGCGACTATACCTGAAATGCATATCGGCACCTATATCTAAATTGCCTATCGGCACCTATTTTTGAAATGCCTATCGGAAACCAGATCTAAAATGCCTATCAGCACCTATATTTGAAATGCCTATCGGCAACCATATCTGGAATGCCTATCGGCACCTATATTTGAAATGCCTATCGGCTTCTATATTTAAAATGCCTATCGGCAATCATATCTGAAATGCCTATCGACACCTATATTTGAAATACTTATCGGCTTCTATATCTGAAATGCCTATCGGCACCTATATCTAAAATGCCTATCGGCACCAATTTTTGAAATGCCTATCGGAAACTACATCTGGAATGCCTATCAGCACCTATATTTAAAATGCCTATCGGCAACCATATCTACAATGCCTATCGGCAACTATATTTGAAATACCTAACGGCTTCTATATCTGAAATGCCTATCGACACCTATTTTTAAAATGCCAATCGGCAACTATATCTGAAATGCCTATCGGCACCTATATCTGAAATGCCTATCGGCACCTATTTTTAAAATGCCAATCGGCAACTATATCTGAAATATCTATCGGCACCTATATCTGAAATGCCTATCGGCACAAATTTTTCAAATGCCTATCAGGAACTACATCTGAAATGCCTATCAGCACCTATATTTGAAATGCCTCTCGGCAACAATATCTGGAATGCTTATCGGCACCTATATTTGAAATGCCTATCGGCTTCTATATCTGAAATGCCTATCGGCAAATATTTTTAAAATGCCAATCGGCAACTATATCTGAAATGCCTATCGGCACCTATATCTGAAATGCCTATCGGCACCTATTTTTTGAAATGCCTATCGGAAACTACATCTGAAATGCCTATCAGCACCTATATTTAATATGCCTATCGACAACCATATCTGGAATGCCTATCGGCACCTATATTTGAAATGCCCATCGGCTTCTATATCTGAAATGCCTATTGGCACCTATTTTTAAAATGCCAATCGGCAACTATATCTGAAATGCCTATCGGCACCTATATCTGAAATGCCTATCGGCACCTATTTTTGAAATGCCTATCGGAAACTACATCTGAAATGCCTATCAGCACCTATATTTGAAATGCCTATCGGCAACCATATCTGGAATGCCTATCGGCACCTATATTTGAAATGCCTATTGGCTTCTATATCTGAAATGCCTATCGGCATCTATTTTTAAAATGCCAATCGGCAACTATATCTGTAATGCCTATCGGCACCTATATCTGAAATGCCTATTGGCACCTATTTTTAAAATGCCTATCTGAAATGCCTATCAGCACCAATATTTGAAATGCTTATCGGCAACCATATCTGAAATGCCTATCGACACCTATATTTGAATTACCTATCGGCTTCTATATCTGAAATGCCTATCAGCACCTATTTTAAAAATGCCAATCGGCAACTATATCTGAAATGCCTATCGGCACCTATATCCGAAATGCCTTTAGGCACCAATTTTTGAAATGCCTATCGTAAACTACATCTGAAATGCCTATCAGCACCTATATTTGAAATGCCTATCGGCAACCATATCTGGAATGCCGATCGGCACTTATATTTGAAATGCCTATCGGCTTCTATATCTGAAATGCCAATCGGCACCTATTTTTAAAATGCCAGTCGGCAACTATATCTAAAATGCCTATCGGCACCTATATCTGAAATGCCTATCGGCACCTATTTTTCAAATGCCTATCGGAAACTACATCTGAAATGCCTATCAGAACCTATATTTGAAATGCCTATCGGCAACCATATCTGGAATGCCTATCGGCACCTATATTTGAAATGCCTATCGGCTTCTATATCTGAAATGCCTATCGGCACCTATTTTAAAATGCTAATCGGCAACTATATCTGAAATTCCTATCGGCACTTATATGTGAAATGCCTATCGGCAACTATTTTTGAAATGCCTATCGGAAACTACATCTGAAATGCCTATCAGCACCTATATTTGAAATGCCTATCGGCAACCATATCTGAAATGCCTATCGACACCTATATTTGAAATACCTATCGGCTTCTATATCTGAAATGCCAATCGGCACCTATTTTTAAAATGCCAATCGGTAACTATATCTGAAATGCCTATCGGCACCTATATCTGAAATGCCTATCGGCACCAATTTTTGAAATGCCTATTAGAAACTACATCTGGAATGCCTATCAGCACCTATATTTGAAATGCTTATCGGCAACCATATCTGGAATGCCTATCGGCACCTATATTTGAAATGCCTATCGGCTTCTATATCTGAAAGGCCTATCGACAACTATTTTTAAAATGCCAATCGGCAACGATATCTGAAATGCCTATCGGCACCTATATCTGAAATGCCTATCGGCACCTATTTTTGAAATGCCTATCGGAAACTACATCTGAAATGCCTATCAGCACCTATATTTGAAATGCCTATCGGCAACTATATCTGAAATGCCTATCGACATCTATATTTGAAATACCTATCGGCTTCTATATCTGAAATGCCTATCGGCACCTATTTTTGAAATGCCAATCGGACA
Source organism: Venustoraphidia nigricollis (assembly GCA_034508555.1). Taxonomy (NCBI): domain Eukaryota; kingdom Metazoa; phylum Arthropoda; class Insecta; order Raphidioptera; family Raphidiidae; genus Venustoraphidia; species Venustoraphidia nigricollis. The sequence goes on from JAVRKA010000291.1 coordinate 16,459, forward strand.
CTATATCTGAAATGCCTATCGGCACCTATATCTGAAATGCCTATCGGCACCAATTTTTTAAATGCCTATCGGAAACTACATCTGAAATGCCTATCAGCACCTATATTTGAAATGCCTATCGGCAACCATATCTGGAATGCCTATCGGCACCTATATTTGAAATGCCTATCGGCTTCTATATCTGAAAGACCTATCGACACCTATTTTTATAATGCCAATCAGCAACGATATCTGAAATGCCTATCGGCACCTATATCTGAAATGCCTATCGGCACCTATTTTTGAAATGCCTATCGGAAACTACATCTGAAATGCCTATCAGCACCTATATTTGAAATGCCTATCGGCAACCATATCTGGAATGCCTATCGGCACCTATATTTGAAATGCTTATCGGCTTCTATATCTGAAATGCCTATCGGCACCTATTTTTAAAATACCAATCGGCAACTATATCTGAAATGCCTATCGGCACCTATATCTGAAATGCCTATCGGCACCTATTTTTGAAATGCCTATCGGAAACTACATCTGAAATGCCTATCAGCACCTATATTTGAAATTCCTATCGGCAACCATATCTGGAATGCCTATCGGCACCTATATTTGAAATGCCTATCGGCTTCTATATCTGCAATGCCTATCGACACCTATTTTTAAAATGCCAATTGGCAACTGTATCTGAAATGCCTATCGGCACCTATATCTGAAATGCCTATCGGTACCTATTTTTGAAATGCCTATCGGAAACTACATCTGAAATGCCTATCAGCATTTATGTTTGAAATGCCTATCGGCAACCATATCTGGAATGCCTATCGGCACCTATATTTGAAATGCCTATCGGCTTCTATATCTGAAATGCCTATCGGCACCTATTTTTAAAATGCCAATCGGCAACTATATCTTAAATGCCTATCGGCACCTATATCTGAAATGCCTATCGGCACCTATTTTTAAAATGCCTTTCGGAAACTACATCTGAAATGCCTATCTGCTCCTATATTTAAAATGCCTATCGGCAAGCATATCTGAAATGCCTATCGACACCTATATTTGAAATACCTATCGGCTTCTATATCTGAAATGCCTATCGGCACCTGTTTTTAAAATGCCAATCGGCAACTATATCTGCAATGCCTATCGGCACCTATATCTGAAATGCCTATCGGCATCAATTTTTGAAATGCCTATCGGAAACTACATCTAAAATGCCTATCAGAACCTATATTTGAAATGCCTATCGGCAACCATATCTGGAATGCCTATCGGCACCTATATTTGAAATGCCTATCGGCTTCTATATCTGAAATGCCTATCGGCACCTATTTTAAAATGCTAATCGGCAACTATATCTGAAATTCCTATCGGCACTTATATGTGAAATGCCTATCGGCAACTATTTTTGAAATGACTATCGGAAACTACATCTGAAATGCCTATCAGCACCTATATTTGAAATGCCTATCGGCAACCATATCTGAAATGCCTATCGACACCTATATTTGAAATACCTATCGGCTTCTATATCTGAAATGCCAATCGGCACCTATTTTTAAAATGCCAATCGGTAACTATATCTGAAATGCCTATCGGCACCTATATCTGAAATGCCTATCGGCACCAATTTTTGAAATGCCTATTAGAAACTACATCTGGAATGCCTATCAGCACCTATATTTGAAATGCTTATCGGCAACCATATCTGGAATGCCTATCGGCACCTATATTTGAAATGTCTATCGGTTTCTATATCTGAAAGGCCTATCGACACCTATTTTTAAAATGCCAATCGGCAACGATATCTGAAATGCCTATCGGCACCTATATCTGAAATGCCTATCGGCACCTATTTTTGAAATGCCTATCGGAAACTACATCTGAAATGCCTATCAGCACCTATATTTGAAATGCCTATCGGCAACTATATCTGAAATGCCTATCGACACCTATATTTGAAATACCTATCGGCTTCTATATCTGAAATGCCTATCGGCACCTATTTTTGAAATGCCAATCGGACACTATATCTGAAATGCCTATCGGCACCTATATCTGAAATGCCTATCGGCACCAATTTTTTAAATGCCTATCGGAAACTACATCTGAAATGCCTATCAGCACCTATATTTGAAATGCCTATCGGCAACCATATCTGGAATGCCTATCGGCACCTTTATTTGAAATGCCTATCGGCTTCTATATCTGAAAGACCTATCGACACCTATTTTTAAAATGCCAATCGGCAACGATATCTGAAATGCCTATCGGCACCTATATCTGAAATGCCTATCGGCACCTATTTTTGAAATGCCTATCGGAAACTACATCTGAAATGCCTATCAGCACCTATATTTGAAATGCCTATCGGCAACCATATCTGGAATGCCTATCGGCACCTATATTTGAAATGCTTATCGGCTTCTATATCTGAAATGCCTATCGGCACCTATTTTTAAAATACCAATTGGCAACTATATCTGAAATGCCTATCGGCACCTATATCTGAAATGCCTATCGGCACCTATTTTTGAAATGCCTATCGGAAACTACATCTGAAATGCCTATCAGCACCTATATTTGAAATTCCTATCGGCAACCATATCTGGAATGCCTATCGGCACCTATATTTGAAATGCCTATCGGCTTCTATATCTGCAATGCCTATCGACACCTATTTTTAAAATGCCAATTGGCAACTGTATCTGAAATGCCTATCGGCACCTATATCTGAAATGCCTATCGGTACCTATTTTTGAAATGCCTATCGGAAACTACATCTGAAATGCCTATCAGCACTTATGTTTGAAATGCCTATCGGCAACCATATCTGGAATGCCTATCGGCACCTATATTTGAAATGCCTATCGGCTTCTATATCTGAAATGCCTATCGGCACCTATTTTTAAAATGCCAATCGGCAACTATATCTGAAATGCCTATCGGCACCTATATCTGAAATGCCTATCGGCACCTATTTTTAAAATGCCTTTCGGAAACTACATCTGAAATGCCTATCTGCTCCTATATTTGAAATGCCTATCGGCAAGCATATCTGAAATGCCTATCGACACCTATATTTGAAATACCTATCGGCTTCTATATCTGAAATGCCTATCGGCACCTGTTTTTAAAATGCCAATCGGCAACTATATCTGCAATGCCTATCGGCACCTATATCTGAAATGCCTATCGGCATCAATTTTTGAAATGCCTATCGGAAACTACATCTAAAATGCCTATCAGAACCTATATTTGAAATGCCTATCGGCAACCATATCTGGAATGCCTATCGGCACCTATATTTGAAATCCCTATCGGCTTCTATATCTAAAATGCCTATCGGCACCTATTTTTAAAATGCCAAATGGCAACTATATCTGAAATGCTTATCGGCACCTATATCTGAAATGCCTATCGGCACCTATTTTTGAAATGCCTATCGGAAACTACATCTGAAATGCCTATCAGCACCTATGTTTGAAATGCCTATCGGCAACCATATCTGGAATGCCTATCGGCACCTCTATTTGAAATGCCTATCGGCTTCTATATCTAAAATGCCTATCGGCACCTATTTATAAAATGCCAATCGGCAACTATATCTGAAATGCCTATCGGCGCCTATATCTGAAATGCCTATCGGCACCTATTTTTGAAATGCCTATCGGAAACTACATCTGAAATGCCTATCAGCACCTATATTTGAAATGCCTATCGGCAACCATATCTGAAATGCCTATCGACACCTATATTTAAAATACCTATCGGCTTCTATATCTGAAATGCCTATCGGCACCTATTTTTAAAATGTAAATCGGTAACTATGTCTGAAATGCCTATCGGCACCTATATCTGAAATGCCTATCGGCATCATTTTTTGAAATGCCTATCGGAAACTACATCTGGAATGCCTATCAGCACCTATATTTGAAATGCCTATCGGCAACCATATCTGGAATGCCTATCGGCACCTATATTTGAAATGCCTATCGGCTTCTATATCTGAAATGCCTATCGACACCTATTTTTAAAATGCCTATCGGCAACTATATCTGAAATGCCTATCGGCAACTATATCTGAAATGCCTATCGGCACCTATTTTTGAAATGCCTGTCGGAAACTACATCTGAAATGCCTATCAGCACCTTTATTTGAAATGCCTATCGGCAACCATATCTGAAATGCCTATCGACACCTATATTTGAAATACCTATCGGCTTCTATAACTGAAATGCCTATCGGCAGCTATTTTTAAAATGCCAATCGGCAACTATATCTGAAATGCCTATCGGCACCTATATCTGAAATGCCTATTGGCACCAATTTTTGAAATGCCTATCGAAAACTACATCTGAAATGCCTATCAGCACCTATATTTGAAATGCTTATCGGCAACCATATCTGGAATGCTTATCGGCACCTCTATTTGAAATGCCTATCGGCCTCTATATCTGAAATGCCTATCGGCACCTATTTTTAAAATGCCAATCGGAAACTATATCTGAAATGCCTATCGGCACCTATATCTGAAATGCCTATCGGCACCAATTTTTTAAATGCCTATCGGAAACTACATCTGAAATGCCTATCAGCACCTATATTTGAAATGCCTATCGGCAAACATATCTGGAATGCCTATCGGCACCTATATTTAAAATGCCTATCGGCTTCTATATCTGAAATGCCTATCGGCACCTATTTTTAAAATGCCAATCGGCAACTATATCTGAAATGCCTATCGGCACCTATATCTGAAATGCCTTTCGGCAATTTTATCTGAAATGCCTATCGACACCTATATTTGAAATGCCTATCGGCACCTATATTTTAAATGCCTATCGGCAACTATATCTGATATGCCTATCGGCACCTATATCTGAAATGCCTATCGGCACCTATTTTTGAAATGCCTATCGGAAACTACATCTAAAATGCCTATCGGCACCTATTTTTAAAATGCCAATCGGCAACTATATCTGAAATGCCTATCGGCTCCTATATCTGAAATGCCTATCGGCACCTATTTTTGATATGCCTATCAGAAACTACATTTGAAATGCCTATCAGCACCTATATTTGAAATGCCTATCGGCAACCATATCTGCAATGCCTATCGACAACTATATTTGAAATACCTATTGGCTTCTATATCTGAAATGCCTATCGGCAACTATTTTTAAAATGCCAATCGGCAACTATATCTGAAATGCCTATCGACACCAATTTTTGAAATGCCTATCGGAAACTACATCTGAAATGCCTATCAGCACCTATATTTGAAATGCCTATCGGCAACCATATCTGGAATGCCTATCGGCACCTATATTTGAAATGCCTATCGGCTTCTATATCTGAAATAGAGCTGTAAAAGTAACGAGAAATTGTGTACCCGCATGTATTCGTTACTAAAACAATCAGCACCCGTTACTTTCGTATCGTTACGTTACTCGTTACTTTAGAGTTTTGATACAATCAAGCACTAGCGTCCAGCTGCTAAGACAATGACACGAGTGCGACTCGATGCGATACTTCATGCGAGACTCGAACATGAAGTATCGCATCGAGTCGCATTCGCGTCATTGTTAATATTATTTTAAGAAGAGGTTTATCACAAACAAGTAACAACATACGACAACAATATAATATGGAAAATTCTTTATTGAGACAACATTAACAATTAAAAACTCTGAAACAAAATAAAACATTCTTTAGTAAAATAAATAATAATGAAAAGAAACATTTGAGAAAAACAATAACTATCTCAAATTATTTATCCAAATTTTCAATTTACAAATTATGCACTGTAAGTGTTAATGTTAAAAATATGCAAAAATACAAAATAGGCCTTTATGTTGTGAAAATTATTACTTACCTCATAAAAAATAGCAACACAACACTTTACACTACTCACCGAGCTACTCACTAAATATTATCTCTTCTAAAATAATGTTACAATGTACGGCGGTATGCCCAGCAATAACGTAATATTATATTTGTATTGTAATGTACCGAACGAATTCAAAATACATCAAAAATGAACGTACACATTACACATACACACGCATACGTACGACGCACGATGTATTCCAGTTCACGTATGATTCGTATTCGTTCGTATAACTATAACGAATCAAACCTGACTCTGTGTCTGTGACCAGCTCTGTGAATCAAACACTGACATACGACAAATGCGAGTAACGAAATTAATTTGTGAGTAACGATTCGGTACTTCGAGTCAGGCGATGTACCCGTTACTCGGTAACGAATACATACGGTTTGCTACAGCTCTAATCTGAAATGCCTATCGACACCTATTTTTAAAATGCCAATTGGCAACTATATCTGAAATGCCTATCGGCACGTATATCTGAAATGCCTATCGGTACCTATTTTTGAAATGCCTATCGGAAACTACATCTGAAATGCCTATCAGCACCTATATTTGAAATGCCTATCGGCAACCATATCTGGAATGCCTATCGGCACCTATATTTGAAATGCCTATCGGCTTCTATATCTGAAATGCCTATCGGCACCTATTTTTAAAATGCCAATCGGCAACTATATCTGTAATGCCTATCGGCACCTATATCTGAAATGCCTATCGGCACCTATTTTTAAAATGCCTTTCGGAAACTACATCTGAAATGCCTATCAGCACCTATATTTGAAATGCCTATCGGCAACCATATCAGGAATGCCTATCGGCACCAATATTTGAAATGCCTATCGGCTTCTATATCTGAAATGCCTATCGGCACCTATTTTTAAAATGCCAATCGGCAACTATATCTGTAATGCCTATCGACACGTATATCTGAAATGCCTATCGACACCTATATCTGAAATGCCTATCGACACGTATATCTGAAATGCCTATCGACACCTATATCTGAAATGCCTATCGACACCTATTTTTGAAATGCCTATCGGAAACTACATCTGAAATGCCTATCAGCACCTATATTTGAAATGCCTATCGGCAACCATATCTGAAATGCCTATCAGCACCTATATTTAATATGCCTATCGACAACCATATCTGGAATGCCTATCGGCACCTATATTTGAAATGCCCATCGGCTTCTATATCTGAAATGCCTATCGGCACCTATTTTTAAAATGCCAATCGGCAACTATATCTGAAATGCCTATCGGCACCTATATCTGAAATGCCTATCGGCACCTATTTTTGAAATGCCTATCGGAAACTACATCTGAAATGCCTATCAGCACCTATATTTGAAATGCCTATCGGCAACCATATCTGGAATGCCTATCGGCACCTATATTTGAAATGCCTATTGGCTTCTATATCTGAAATGCCTATCGGCATCTATTTTTAAAATGCCAATCGGCAACTATATCTGTAATGCCTATCGGCACCTATATCTGAAATGCCTATTGGCACCTATTTTTAAAATGCCTATCTGAAATGCCTATCAGCACCAATATTTGAAATGCTTATCGGCAACCATATCTGAAATGCCCATCGACACCTATATTTGAATTACCTATCGGCTTCTATATCTGAAATGCCTATCAGCACCTATTTTAAAAATGCCAAGCGGCAACTATATCTGAAATGCCTATCGGCACCTATATCCGAAATGCCTTTAGGCACCAATTTTTGAAATGCCTATCGTAAACTACATCTGAAATGCCTATCAGCACCTATATTTGAAATGCCTATCGGCAACCATATCTGGAATGCCGATCGGCACTTATATTTGAAATGCCTATCGGCTTCTATATCTGAAATGCCAATCGGCACCTATTTTTAAAATGCCAGTCGGCAACTATATCTAAAATGCCTATCGGCACCTATATCTGAAATGCCTATCGGCACCTATTTTTCAAATGCCTATCGGAAACTACATCTGAAATGCCTATCAGAACCTATATTTGAAATGCCTATCGGCAACCATATCTGGAATGCCTATCGGCACCTATATTTGAAATGCCTATCGGCTTCTATATCTGAAATGCCTATCGGCACCTATTTTAAAATGCTAATCGGCAACTATATCTGAAATTCCTATCGGCACTTATATGTGAAATGCCTATCGGCAACTATTTTTGAAATGCCTATCGGAAACTACATCTGAAATGCCTATCAGCACCTATATTTGAAATGCCTATCGGCAACCATATCTGAAATGCCTATCGACACCTATATTTGAAATACCTATCGGCTTCTATATCTGAAATGCCAATCGGCATCTATTTTTAAAATGCCAATCGGTAACTATATCTGAAATGCCTATCGGCACCTATATCTGAAATGCCTATCGGCACCAATTTTTGAAATGCCTATTAGAAACTACATCTGGAATGCCTATCAGCACCTATATTTGAAATGCTTATCGGCAACCATATCTGGAATGCCTATCGGCACCTATATTTGAAATGCCTATCGGCTTCTATATCTGAAAGGCCTATCGACACCTATTTTTAAAATGCCAATCGGCAACGATATCTGAAATGCCTATCGGCACCTATATCTGAAATGACTATCGGCACCTATTTTTGAAATGCCTATCGGAAACTACATCTGAAATGCCTATCAGCACCTATATTTGAAATGCCTATCGGCAACTATATCTGAAATGCCTATCGACATCTATATTTGAAATACCTATCGGCTTCTATATCTGAAATGCCTATCGGCACCTATTTTTGAAATGCCAATCGGACACTATATCTGAAATGCCTATCGGCACCTATATCTGAAATGCCTATCGGCACCAATTTTTTAAATGCCTATCGGAAACTACATCTGAAATGCCTATCAGCACCTATATTTGAAATGCCTATCGGCAACCATATCTGGAATGCCTATCGGCACCTATATTTGAAATGCCTATCGGCTTCTATATCTGAAAGACCTATCGACACCTATTTTTATAATGCCAATCGGCAACGATATCTGAAATGCCTATCGGCACCTATATCTGAAATGCCTATCGGCACCTATTTTTGAAATGCCTATCGGAAACTACATCTGAAATGCCTATCAGCACCTATATTTGAAATGCCTATCGGCAACCATATCTGGAATGCCTATCGGCACCTATATTTGAAATGCTTATCGGCTTCTATATCTGAAATGCCTATCGGCACCTATTTTTAAAATACCAATCGGCAACTATATCTGAAATGCCTATCGGCACCTATATCTGAAATGCCTATCGGCACCTATTTTTGAAATGCCTATCGGAAACTACATCTGAAATGCCTATCAGCACCTATATTTGAAATTCCTATCGGCAACCATATCTGGAATGCCTATCGGCACCTATATTTGAAATGCCTATCGGCTTCTATATCTGCAATGCCTATCGACACCTATTTTTAAAATGCCAATTGGCAACTGTATCTGAAATGCCTATCGGCACCTATATCTGAAATGCCTATCGGTACCTATTTTTGAAATGTCTATCGGAAACTACATCTGAAATGCCTATCAGCACTTATGTTTGAAATGCCTATCGGCAACCATATCTGGAATGCCTATCGGCACCTATATTTGAAATGCCTATCGGCTTCTATATCTGAAATGCCTATCGGCACCTATTTTTAAAATGCCAATCGGCAACTATATCTTAAATGCCTATCGGCACCTATATCTGAAATGCCTATCGGCACCTATTTTTAAAATGCCTTTCGGAAACTACATCTGAAATGCCTATCTGCTCCTATATTTGAAATGCCTATCGGCAAGCATATCTGAAATGCCTATCGACACCTATATTTGAAATACCTATCGGCTTCCTTATCTGAAATGCCTATCGGCACCTGTTTTTAAAATGCCAATCGGCAACTATATCTGCAATGCCTATCGGCACCTATATCTGAAATGCCTATCGGCATCAATTTTTGAAATGCCTATCGGAAACTACATCTAAAATGCCTATCAGAACCTATATTTGAAATGCCTATCGGCAACCATATCTGGAATGCCTATCGGCACCTATATTTGAAATCCCTATCGGCTTCTATATCTAAAATGCCTATCGGCACCTATTTTTAAAATGCCAAATGGCAACTATATCTGAAATGCTTATCGGCACCTATATCTGAAATGCCTATCGGCACCTATTTTTGAAATGCCTATCGGAAACTACATCTGAAATGCCTATCAGCACCTATGTTTGAAATGCCTATCGGCAACCATATCTGGAATGCCTATCGGCACCTCTATTTGAAATGCCTATCGGCTTCTATATCTAAAATGCCTATCGGCACCTATTTATAAAATGCCAATCGGCAACTATATCTGAAATGCCTATCGGCGCCTATATCTGAAATGCCTATCGGCACCTATTTTTGAAATGCCTATCGGAAACTACATCTGAAATGCCTATCAGCACCTATATTTGAAATGCCTATCGGCAACCATATCTGAAATGCCTATCGACACCTATATTTAAAATACCTATCGGCTTCTATATCTGAAATGCCTATCGGCACCTATTTTTAAAATGTAAATCGGTAACTATGTCTGAAATGCCTATCGGCACCTATATCTGAAATGCCTATCGGCATCATTTTTTGAAATGCCTATCGGAAACTACATCTGGAATGCCTATCAGCACCTATATTTGAAATGCCTATCGGCAACCATATCTGGAATGCCTATCGGCACCTATATTTGAAATGCCTATCGGCTTCTATATCTGAAATGCCTATCGACACCTATTTTTAAAATGCCTATCGGCAACTATATCTGAAATGCCTATCGGCAACTATATCTGAAATGCCTATCGGCACATATTTTTGAAATGCCTGTCGGAAACTACATCTGAAATGCCTATCAGCACCTTTATTTGAAATGCCTATCGGCAACCATATCTGAAATGCCTATCGACACCTATATTTGAAATACCTATCGGCTTCTATAACTGAAATGCCTATCGGCAGCTATTTTTAAAATGCCAATCGGCAACTATATCTGAAATGCCTATCGGCACCTATATCTGAAATGCCTATTGGCACCAATTTTTGAAATGCCTATCGAAAACTACATCTGAAATGCCTATCAGCACCTATATTTGAAATGCCTATCGGCAACCATATCTGGAATGCTTATCGGCACCTCTATTTGAAATGCCTATCGGCCTCTATATCTGAAATGCCTATCGGCACCTATTTTTAAAATGCCAATCGGAAACTATATCTGAAATGCCTATCGGCACCTATATCTGAAATGCCTATCGGCACCAATTTTTTAAATGCCTATCGGAAACTACATCTGAAATGCCTATCAGCACCTATATTTGAAATGCCTATCGGCAAACATATCTGGAATGCCTATCGGCACCTATATTTAAAATGCCTATCGGCTTCTATATCTGAAATGCCTATCGGCACCTATTTTTAAAATGCCAATCGGCAACTATATCTGAAATGCCTATCGGCACCTATATCTGAAATGCCTTTCGGCAATTTTATCTGAAATGCCTATCGACACCTATATTTGAAATGCCTATCGGCACCTATATTTTAAATGCCTATCGGCAACTATATCTGATATGCCTATCGGCACCTATATCTGAAATGCCTATCGGCACCTATTTTTGAAATGCCTATCGGAAACTACATCTAAAATGCCTATCGGCACCTATTTTTAAAATGCCAATCGGCAACTATATCTGAAATGCCTATCGGCTCCTATATCTGAAATGCCTATCGGCACCTATTTTTGATATGCCTATCAGAAACTACATTTGAAATGCCTATCAGCACCTATATTTGAAATGCCTATCGGCAACCATATCTGCAATGCCTATCGACAACTATATTTGAAATACCTATTGGCTTCTATATCTGAAATGCCTATCGGCAACTATTTTTAAAATGCCAATCGGCAACTATATCTGAAATGCCTATCGACACCAATTTTTGAAATGCCTATCGGAAACTACATCTGAAATGCCTATCAGCACCTATATTTGAAATGCCTATCGGCAACCATATCTGGAATGCCTATCGGCACCTATATTTGAAATGCCTATCGGCTTCTATATCTGAAATAGAGCTGTAAAAGTAACGAGAAATTGTGTACCCGCATGTATTCGTTACTAAAACAATCAGCACCCGTTACTTTCGTATCGTTACGTTACTCGTTACTTTAGAGTTTTGATACAATCAAGCACTAGCGTCCAGCTGCTAAGACAATGACACGAGTGCGACTCGATGCGATACTTCATGCGAGACTCGAACATGAAGTATCGCATCGAGTCGCATTCGCGTCATTGTTAATATTATTTTAAGAAGAGGTTTATCACAAACAAGTAACAACATACGACAACAATATAATATGGAAAATTCTTTATTGAGACAACATTAACAATTAAAAACTCTGAAACAAAATAAAACATTCTTTAGTAAAATAAATAATAATGAAAAGAAACATTTGAGAAAAACAATAACTATCTCAAATTATTTATCCAAATTTTCAATTTACAAATTATGCACTGTAAGTGTTAATGTTAAAAATATGCAAAAATACAAAATAGGCCTTTATGTTGTGAAAATTATTACTTACCTCATAAAAAATAGCAACACAACACTTTACACTACTCACCGAGCTACTCACTAAATATTATCTCTTCTAAAATAATGTTACAATGTACGGCGGTATGCCCAGCAATAACGTAATATTATATTTGTATTGTAATGTACCGAACGAATTCAAAATACATCAAAAATGAACGTACACATTACACATACACACGCATACGTACGACGCACGATGTATTCCAGTTCACGTATGATTCGTATTCGTTCGTATAACTATAACGAATCAAACCTGACTCTGTGTCTGTGACCAGCTCTGTGAATCAAACACTGACATACGACAAATGCGAGTAACCAAATTAATTTGTGAGTAACGATTCGGTACTTCGAGTCAGGCGATGTACCCGTTACTCGGTAACGAATACATACGGTTTGCTACAGCTCTAATCTGAAATGCCTATCGACACCTATTTTTAAAATGCCAATTGGCAACTATATCTGAAATGCCTATCGGCACGTATATCTGAAATGCCTATCGGTACCTATTTTTGAAATGCCTATCGGAAACTACATCTGAAATGCCTATCAGCACCTATATTTGAAATGCCTATCGGCAACCATATCTGGAAAGCCTATCGGCACCTATATTTGAAATGCCTATCGGCTTCTATATCTGAAATGCCTATCGGCACCTATTTTTAAAATGCCAATCGGCAACTATATCTGTAATGCCTATCGGCACCTATATCTGAAATGCCTATCGGCACCTATTTTTAAAATGCCTTTCGGAAACTACATCTGAAATGCCTATCAGCACCTATATTTGAAATGCCTATCGGCAACCATATCAGGAATGCCTATCGGCACCAATATTTGAAATGCCTATCGGCTTCTATATCTGAAATGCCTATCGGCACCTATTTTTAAAATGCCAATCAGCAACTATATCTGTAATGCCTATCGGCACCTATATCTGAAATGCCTATCGGCACCTATTTTTGAAATGCCTATCGGAAACTACATCTGCAATGCCTATCAGCACCAATATTTGAAATGCCTATCGGCAAACATATCTGAAATGCCTATCGACACCTATATTTGAAATACCTATCGGCTTCTATATCTGAAATGCCTATAGGCACCTATTTTTAAAATGCCAATCGGCAACTATATCTGAAATGCCTATCGGCACCTATATCTGAAATGCCTATCGGCACCAATTTTTGAAATGCCTATCGGAAACTACATCTGAAATGCCTATCAGCACCTATATTTGAAATGCCTATCGGCAACCATATCTGAAATGCCTTTCGGCACCTATATTTGAAATGCCTATCGGCTTCGATATCTGAAAGGCCTACCGACACCTATTTTTAAAATGCCAATTGGCAACTATATCTGAAATGCCTATCGGCACCTATATCTGAAATGCATATCGGTACCTATTTTTGAAATGCCTATCGGAAACTACATCTGAAATGCCTATCAGCACTTATATTTGAAATGCCTATCGGCGACCATATCTGGAATGCCTATCGGCACCTATATTTGAAATGCTTATCGGCTTCTATATCTGAAATGCCTATCGGCACCTATTTTTAAAATGTTAATCGGCAACTATATCTGAAATGCCTATCGGCACCAATATCTGTAATGCCTATCGGCACCTATTTTTGAAATGCCTATCGGAAACTACATCTGAAATGCCTATCAGCACCTATATTTGAAATGCCTATCGGCAACCATATCTGAAATGCCTATCGACACCTATATTAGAAATACCTATCGGCTTCTATATCTGAAATGCCTATCGGCACCTATTTTTAAAATGCCAATCGGCAACTATATCTGAAATGCCTATCGGCACCTATATCTGAAATGCCTATCGGCACCAATTTTTGAAATGCCTATCGGAAACTACATCTGAAATGCATATCAGCACCTATATTTGAAATGCCTATCGGCAACCATATCTGGAATGCTTATCGGCACCTATATTTGAAATGCCTATCGGCTTCTATATCTGAAATGCCTATCGGCACCTATTTTTAAAATGCCAATCGGGAACTATATCTGAAATGCCTATCGGCACCTATATCTGAAATGCCTATCTGCACCAATTTTTGAAATGCCTATCGGAAACTACATCTGAAATGCCTGTCAGCACCTATATTTGAAATGCCTATCGGCAACCATATCTGGAATGCCAATCGGCACCTATATTTGAAATGCCTATCGGCTTCTATATCTGAAATGCCTATCGGCACCTATTTTTAAAATGCTAATCGGCAACTATATCTGAAATGTCTATCGGCACCTATATCTGAAATGCCTATCGGCACCTATTTTTGAAATGCCTATCGGAAACTACATCTGAAATGCCTATCAGCACCTATATTTGAAATGCCTATCGGCAACCATATCTGGAATGCCTATCGGCACCTAAATTTGAAATGCCTTTCGGCTTCTATATCTGAAATGCCTATCGACACCTATTTTTAAAATGCCAATCGGCAACTATATCTGAAGAGCCTATCAGCACCTATATCTGAAATGCCTATCGGCACCTATTTTTGAAATGCCTATAGAAAACTACATCTAAAATGCCTATCAGCACCTATATTTGAAATGCCTATCGGCAACCACATCAGAAATGCCTATCGGCACCTATATCTAAAATGCCTTTCGGCATTTATATCTGAAATGCCTATCGGCACCTATATTTTAAATGCCTATAGGCAACTATATCTGATATGCCTATCGGCACCTATATCTGAAATGCCTATCGGAACCTATTTTTGAAATGCCTATCGGAAACTTCATCTAAAATGCCTATCGGCACCTATTTTTAAAATGCCAATCGGCAACTATATCTGAAATGCCTATCGGCACCTATATTTAAAATGCCTATCGGCAATCATATCTGAAATACCTATCAACACCTATATTTGAAATTCCTACCGGCTTCTATATCTGAAATGCCTATCGGCACCTATTTTTAAAATGCCAATCGGCAACCATATCTGAAATGCCTATCGGCACCTATATCTGAAATGCCTATCGGCACCTATTTTTGAAATGCCTATCGGGAACTACATCTGAAATGCCTATCAGCACCTATATTTGTAATGCCTATCGGCAACCATATCTGGAATGCCTATCGGCACCTATAATTGAAATGCCTATCGGCTTCTATATCTGAAATGCCTATCGGCACCTATTTTTAAAATGCCAATCGGCAACTATATCTGAAATGCCTATCGGCACCTATATCTGAAATGCCTATCGGCACCAATTTTTGAAATGCCTATCGGAAACTACATCTGAAATGCCTATCAGCACCTATATTTGAAATGCCTATCGGCAACCATATCTGAAATGCCTTTCGGCACCTATATTTGAAATGCCTATCGGCTTCGATATCTGAAATGCCTACCGACACCTATTTTTAAAATGCCAATTGGCAACTATATCTGTAATGCCTATCGGCACCTATATCTGAAATGCCCATCGGTACCTATTTTTGAAATTGCTATCGGAAACTACATCTGAAATGCCTATCAGCACTTATATTTGAAATGCCTATCGGCAACCATATCTGGAATGCCTATCGGCACCTATATTTGAAATGCTTATCGGCTTCTATATCTGAAATGCCTATCGGCACCTATTTTTAAAATGTTAACGGCAACTATATCTGAAATGCCTATCGGCACCTATATCTGAAATGCCTATCGGTATCTATTTTTGAAATGCCTATCGAAAACTTCATCTAAAATGCCTATCGGCACCTATTTTTAAAATGCCAATCGGCAACTATATTTGAAATGCCTATCGGCAACCATATCTGGAATGCTTATCGGCACCTATATTTGAAATGCCTATCGGCTTCTATATCTGAAATGCCTATCGGCACCTATTTTTAAAATGTTAACGGCAACTATATCTGAAATGCCTATCGGCACCTATATCTGAAATGCCTATCGGTAACTATTTTTGAAATGCCTATAGAAAACTTCATCTAAAATGCCTATCGGCACCTATTTTTAAAATGCCAATCGGCAACTATATTTGAAATGCCTATCGGCAACCATATCTGGAATGCTTATCGGCACCTATATTTGAAATGCTTATCGGCTTCTATATCTGAAATGCCTATCGGCACCTATTTTTAAAATGCCAATCGGGAACTATATCTGAAATGCCTATCGGCACCTATATCTGAAATGCCTATCGGCACCAATTTTTGAAATGCCTATCGGAAACTACATCTGAAATGCCTGTCAGCACCAATATTTGAAATGCCTATCGGCAACCATATCTGGAATGCCAATCGGCACCTATATTTGAAATGCCTATCGGCTTCTATATCTGAAATGCCTATCGGCACCTATTTTTAAAATGCTAATCGGCAACTATATCTGAAATGTCTATCGGCACCTATATCTGAAATGCCTATCGGCACCTATTTTTGAAATGCCTTTCGGAAACTACATCTGAAATGCCTATCAGCACCTATATTTGAAATGCCTATCGGCAACCATATCTGGAATGCCTATCGGCACCTAAACTTGGAATGCCTTTCGGCTTCTATATCTGAAATGCCTATCGACACCTATTTTTAAAATGCCAATCGGCAACTATATCTGAAGAGCCTATCAGCACCTATATCTGAAATGCCTATCGGCACCTATTTTTGAAATGCCTATCGAAAACTACATCTAAAATGCCTATCAGCACCTATATTTGAAATGCCTATCGGCAACCACATCAGAAATGCCTATCGGCACCTATATCTAAAATGCCTTTCGGCATTTATATCTGAAATGCCTATCGGCACCTATATTTTAAATGCCTATAGGCAACTATATCTGATATGCCTATCGGCACCTATATCTGAAATGCCTATCGGAACCTATTTTTGAAATGCCTATCGGAAACTTCATCTAAAATGCCTATCGGCACCTATTTTCAAAATGCCAATCGGCAACTATATCTGAAATGCCTATCGGCACCTATATTTAAAATGCCTATCGGCAATCATATCTGAAATACCTATCGACACCTATATTTGAAATTCCTACCGGCTTCTATATCTGAAATGCCTATCGGCACCTATTTTTAAAATGCCAATCGGCAACTTTATCTGAAATGCCTATCGGCACCTATATCTGAAATGCCTATCGGCACCTATTTTTGAAATGCCTATCGGAAACTACATCTGAAATGCCTATCAGCACCTATATTTGTAATGCCTATCGGCAACCATATCTGGAATGCCTATCGGCACCTATAATTGAAATGCCTATCGGCTTCTATATCTGAAATGCCTATCGGCACCTATTTTTAAAATGCCAATCGGCAACTATATCTGTAATGCCTATCGGCACCTATATCTGAAATGCCCATCGGTACCTATTTTTGAAATGCCTATCGGAAACTACATCTGAAATGCCTATCAGCACTTATATTTGAAATGCCTATCGGCAACCATATCTGAAATGCCTATCGGCACCTATATTTGAAATGCTTATCGGCTTCTATATCTGAAATGCCTATCGGCACCTATTTTTAAAATGTTAACGGCAACTATATCTGAAATGCCTATCGGCACCTATATCTGAAATGCCTATCGGTACCTATTTTTGAAATGCCTATCGAAAACTTCATCTTAAATGCCTATCGGCACCTATTTTTAAAATGCCAATCGGCAACTATATCTGAAATGCCTATCGGTACCTATTTTTGAAATCCCTATCGAAAACTTCATCTAAAATGCCTATCGGCACCTATTTTTAAAATGCCAATCGGCAACTATATCTGAAATGCCTATCGGCACCTATATTTGAAATGCCTATCGGCAATCATATCTGAAATACCTATAGACACCTATATTTGAAATTCCTACCGGCTTCTATATCTGAAATGCCTATCGGCACCTATTTTTAAAATGCCAATCGGCAACTATATCTGAAATGCCTATCGGCACCTATATCTGAAATGCCTATCGGCACCTATTTTTTAAATGCCTATCGGAAACTACATCTGAAATGCCTATCAGCACCTATATTTGAAATGCCTATCGGCAACCATATCTGAAATGCCTATCGACACCTATATTTGAAATACCTATCGGCTTCTATATCTGAAATGCCTATCGGCACCTATTTTTAAAATACCAATCGGCAACTATATCTGAAATGCCTATCGGCACCTATATCTGAAATGCCTATCGGCACCAATTTTTGAAATGCCTATTGGAAACTACATCTAAAATGCCTATCAGCACTTATATTTGAAATGCCTATCGGCAACCATATCTGGAATGCCTATCAGCACCTATATTTGAAATGCCTATCGGCTTCTATATCTGAAATGCCTATAGGCACATATTTTTAAAATGCCAATCGGCAACTATATCCGAAATGCCTATCGGCACCTATATCTGAAATGCCTATCGGCACCTATTTTTGAAATGCCTTTCGGAAACTACATCTGAAATGCCTATCTGCTCCTATATTTTAAATGCCTATCGGCAACCATATCTGAAATGCCTATCGCCATTTATATTTGAAATACCTATCGGCCTCTATATCTGAAATACCTATCGGCACCTGTTTTTAAAATGCCAATCGGCAACTATATCTGAAATGCCTATCGGCACCTATATCTGACATGCCTATCGGCATCAATTTTTGAAATGCCTATCGGAAACTACATCTGAAATGCCTATCAGCACCTATATTTGAAATTCCTATCGGCAACCATATCCGGAATGCCTATCGGTACCTATATTTCAAATGCCTATCGGCTTCTATATCTGAAATGCCTATCGGCACCTATTTTTAAAATGCCAATCGGCAACTATATCTGAAATGATTGTCGGCACCTATATCTGAAATGCCTATCGGCACCTATTTTTGAAATGCCTATCGGAAACTACATCTGAAATGCCTATCAGCACCAATATTTAAAATGCCTATCGGCAACCATATCTGAAATGCCTATCGACACCTATATTTGAAATACCTATCGGCTTCTATATCTGAAATGCCTATCGGCACCTATTTTTAAAGTGCCAATCGGCAGTTATATCTGAAATGCCTATCGGCACCAATTTTTGAAATGCCTATCTGAAACTACATCTGAAATGCCTTTCAGCACTTATATTTGAAATGCCTATCGGCAACCATGTCTGGAATGCCTATCGGCACCTACATTTGAAATGCCTATCGGCTTCTATATCTGAAATGCCTATCGGCACCTATTTTAAAAATGCCAATCGGCAACTATATCTGAAATGCCTATCGGCACCTATATCTGAAATGCCTATCGGCACCTATTTTTGAAATGCCTATCGGAAACTACATCTGAAATGCAAATCAGCACCTATGTTTGAAATGCCTATCGGCAACCATATCTGGAATGCCTATCGGCACCTATATTTGAAATGCCTATCGGCTTCTATATCTGAAATGCCTATCCGCACCTATTTTAAAAATGCCAATCGGCAACTATATCTGAAATGCCTATCGGCACCTATATATGAAATGCCTATCGGCACCTATTTTTGAAATGCCTATCGGAAACTATATCTGAAATGCCTATCAGCACCAATATTTGAAATGCCTATCGGCAACCATATCTGAAATGCCTATCGACACCTATATTTGAAATACCTATCGGCTTCTATATCTGAAATGCCTATCGGCACCTATTTTTAAAGTGCCAATCGGCACCTATATCTGAAATGCCTAGCGGCACCAATTTTTGAAATGCCTATCGGAAACTACATCTGAAATGCCTTTCAGCACTTATATTTGAAATGCCTATCGGCAACTATATCTGGAATGCCTATCGGCACCTACATTTGAAATGCCTATCGGCTTCTATATCTGAAATGCCTATCGGCACCTATTTTTAAAATGCCAATCGGCAACTATATCTGAAATGCCTATCGGATCCTAAATCTGAAATGCCTATCGGCACCTATTTTTGAAATGCCTATCGGAAACTACATCTGAAATGCCTATCAGCACCTATATTTGAAATGCCTATCGGCAACCATATCTAGAATGCAATCGGCACCTACATTTGAAATGCCTACTGCTTCTATATCTGAAATGCCTATCGGCACCTATTTTTAAAATGCCAATCGGCAACTATATCTGAAGTGCCTATCGGCACCTATATTTGAAATGCCTATCGGCACCTATTTTTGAAATGCCTATCAAAAACTACATCTGAAATGCCTATCAGCACCTATATTTGAAATGCCTATCGGCAACCACATCAGAAATGCCTATCGGCACCTATATCTGAAATGCCTTTCGGCATTTATATCTGAAATGCCTATCGACACCTATATTTGAAATGCCTATCGGTACCTATATTTTAAATGCCTATCGGCAACTATATCTGATATGCCTATCGGCACCTATATCTGAAATGCCTATCGGCACCTATTTTTAAAATGCCTATCGGAAACTACATCTAAAATGCCTATCGGCACCCATTTTTAAAATGCCAATCGGCAACTATATCTGAAATGCCTATCGGCACCTATATCTGAAATGCCTATCGGCACCTATTTTTGAAATGCCAATCGGCAACTATATCTGAAGTGCCTATCGGCACCTATATCTGAAATGCCCATCGGCACCTATTTTTAAAATGCCTATCGGAAACTACATCTAAAATGCCTATCGGCACCTTTTTTTAAAATGCCAATCGGCAACTATATCTGAAATGCCTATCGGCACCTATATCTGAAATGCCTATCGGCACCTATTTCTGAAATGCCTATCGGAAACAACATCTGAAATGCCTATCAGGAACTATATTTGAAATGCCTATCGGCAACCATATCTGAAATGCCTATCGACACCTATATTTGAAACACCTATCGGCTTCTATATCTGAAATGCCTATCGGCACCTTTTTTTAAAATGCCAATCGGCAACTATATCTGAAATGACTATCGGCACCTATATCTAAAATGCCTATCGGCACCTATTTTTGAAATGCCTATCGGAAACTACTTCTGAAATGCCTATCAGCACCTATATTTGAAATTCCTATCGGCAACAATATCCGGAATGCCTATCGGTACCTATATTTTAAATGCCTATCGGCTTCTATATCTGAAATGCCTATCGGCACCTATTTTAAAAATGCCAATCGGCAACTATATCTGAAATGCCTATCGGCACCTATATCTGAAATGCCTATCGGCACCAATTTTTGAAATGCCTATCGGAAACTACATCTGAAATGCCTTTCAGCACTTATATTTGAAATGCCTATCGGCAACCATATCTGGAATGCCTATCGGCACCTATATTTGAAATGCCTATCTTCTTCTATATCTGAAATGCCTATCGGCACCTATTTTAAAAATGCCAATCGGCAACTATATCTGAAATGCCTATCGGCACCTATATCTGAAATGCCTATCGGCACCTATTTTTGAAATGCCTATCGGAAACTACATCTGAAATGCCTATCAGCACCAATATTTGAAATGCCTATCGGCAATCATATCTGAAATGCCTATCGACACCTATATTTGAAATACCTATCGGCTTCTATATCTGAAATGCCTTTCAGCACTTATATTTGAAATGCCTATCGGCAACCATGTCTGGAATGCCTATCGGCACCTACATTTGAAATGCCTATCGGCTTCTATATCTGAAATGCCTATCGGCACCTATTTTAAAAATGCCAATCGGCAACTATATCTGAAATGCCTATCGGCACCTATATCTGAAATGCCTATCGGCACCTATTTTTGAAATGCCTATCGGAAACTACATCTGAAATGCAAATCAGCACCTATGTTTGAAATGCCTATCGGCAACCATATCTGGAATGCCTATCGGCACCTATATTTGAAATGCCTATCGAATTCTATATCTGAAATGCCTATCGGCAACTATTTTAAAAATGCCAATCGGCACCTATATCTGAAATGCCTATCGGCACCTATATCTGAAATGCCTATCGGCACCTATTTTTGAAATGCCTATCGGAAACTACATCTAAAATGCCTATCAGCACCAATATTTAAAATGCCTATCGGCAACCATATCTGAAATGCCTATCGACACCTATATTTGAAATACCTATCGGCTTCTATATCTGAAATGCCTATCGGCACCTATTTTTAAAGTGCCAATCGGCACCTATATCTGAAATGCCTATCGGCACCAATTTTTGAAATGCCTATCGGAAACTACATCTGAAATGCCTTTCAGCACTTATATTTGAAATGCCTATCGGCACCTATATCTGAAATGCCTATCGGCACCTATTTTTGAAATGCCTATCGGAAACTACATCTGAAATGCCTATCAGCACCTATATTTGAAATGCCTATCGGCAACCATATCTGGAATGCCTATCGGCACCTATATTTGAAATGCCTATCGGCTTCTATATCTGAAATGCCTATCAACACCTATTTTTAAAATGCCAATTGGCAACTATATCTGAAATGCCTATCGGCACCTATATCTGAAATGCCTATCGGTACCTATTTTTGAAATGCCTATCGGAAACTACATCTGAAATGCCTATCAGCACTTATATTTGAAATGCCTATCGGCAACCATATCTGGTATGCCTATCGGCACCTATATTTGAAATGCCTATCGGCTTCTATATCTGAAATGCCTATCGGCACCTATTTTTAAAATGCCAATCGGCAACTATATCTGAAATGCTTATCGGCACCTATATCTGAAATTCCTATCGGCACCTATTTTTGAAATGCCTTTCGGAAACTACATCTGTAATGCCTATCTGCTCCTATATTTGAAATGCCTATCGGCAACCATATCTGAAATGCCTATCGACACCTATATTTGAAATACCTATCGGCCTCTATATCTGAAATGCCTATCGGCACCTGTTTTTAAAAAGCCAATCGGCAAGTATATCTGAAATGCCTATCGGCACCTATATCTGAAGTGCCTATCGGCATCAATTTTTGAATAGCCTATCGGAAACTACATCTAAAATGCCTATCAGCAACTTTGTTTGAAATGCCTATCGGCAACCATATCTGGAATGCCTATCGGCACCTATATTTGAAATGCCTATCGGCACCTATATCTGAAATGCCTATCGGCACCTATTTTTGAAATGCCTATCGGAAACTACATCTGAAATGCCTATCAGCACCTATATTTGAAATGCCTATCGGCAACCATATGTGGTATGCCTATCGGCACCTATATTTGAAATGCCTATCGGCAAACATATGTGGTATGCCTATCGGCACCTATATTTGAAATGCCTATCGGCTTCTATATCTGAAATGCCTATCGGCACCTATTTTTAAAATGCCAATCGGCAACTATATCTGAAATGCCTATCGGCACTTATAACTGAAATGCCTATCGGCACCTATTTTTGAAATGCCTTTCAGAAACTAGATTTGAGATGCCAATCAGCACCTATATTTGAAATGCCTATCGGCAACCATATCTGAAATGCCTATCGACACCTATATTTGAAATACCTATCGGCTTCTATATCTGAAATGCCTATCGGCACCTATTTTTAAAATGCCAATCGGCAACTATATCTGAAATGCCTATCGGCACCTATATCTGAAATGCCTATCGGCACCAATTTTTTAAATGCCTATCGGAAACTACATCTGAAATGCCTATCAGCACCTATATTTGAAATGCCTATCGGCTTCTATATCTGAAATGCCTATCGGCACCTATTTTTAAAATGCCAATTGGCAACTATATCTGAAATGCCTATCGGCACCTATATCTGAAATGCCTATCGGCACCTATTTTTGAAATGCCTATCGGAAACTACATCTGAAATGCCTATCAGCACCTATATTTGAAATGCCTATCGGCAACCATATCTGGAATGCCTATCGGCACCTATATTTGAAATGCCTATCGGCTTCTATATCTGAAATGCCTATCAACACCTATTTTTAAAATGCCAATTGGCAACTATATCTGAAATGCCTATCGGCACCTATATCTGAAATGCCTATCGGTACCTATTTTTGAAATGCCTATCGGAAACTACATCTGAAATGCCTATCAGCACTTATATTTGAAATGCCTATCGGCAACCATATCTGGAATGCCTATCGGCACCTATATTTGAAATGCCTATCGGCTTCTATATCTGAAATGCCTATCGGCACCTATTTTTAAAATGCCAATCGGCAACTATATCTGAAATGCTTATCGGCACCTATATCTGAAATGCCTATCGGCACCTATTTTTGAAATGCCTTTCGGAAACTACATCTGTAATGCCTATCTGCTCCTATATTTGAAATGCCTATCGGCAACCATATCTGAAATGCCTATCGACACCTATATTTGAAATACCTATCGGCCTCTATATCTGAAATGCCTATCGGCACCTGTTTTTAAAAAGCCAATCGGCAAGTATATCTGAAATGCCTATCGGCACCTATATCTGAAGTGCCTATCGGCATCAATTTTTGAATAGCCTATCGGAAACTACATCTAAAATGCCTATCAGCAACTTTGTTTGAAATGCCTATCGGCAACCATATCTGGAATGCCTATCGGCACCTATATTTGAAATGCCTATCGGCTTCTATATCTGAAATGCCTATCGGCACCTTTTTTAAAATGCCAATTGGCAACTATATCTGAAATGCCTATCGGCACCTATATCTGAAATGCCTATCGGCACCTATTTTTGAAATGCCTATCGGAAACTACATCTGAAATGCCTATCAGCACCTATATTTGAAATGCCTATCGGCAACCATATGTGGTATGCCTATCGGCACCTATATTTGAAATGCCTATCGGCAAACATATGTGGTATGCCTATCGGCACCTATATTTGAAATGCCTGTCGGCTTCTATATCTGAAATGCCTATCGGCACCTATTTTTAAAATGCCAATCGGCAACTATATCTGAAATGCCTATCGGCACTTATAACTGAAATGCCTATCGGCACCTATTTTTGAAATGCCTTTCAGAAACTAGATTTGAGATGCCAATCAGCACCTATATTTGAAATGCCTATCGGCAACCATATCTGAAATGCCTATCGACACCTATATTTGAAATACCTATCGGCTTCTATATCTGAAATGCCTATCGGCACCTATTTTTAAAATGCCAATCGGCAACTATATCTGAAATGCCTATCGGCACCTATATCTGAAATGCCTATCGGCACCAATTTTTTAAATGCCTATCGGAAACTACATCTGAAATGCCTATCAGCACCTATATTTGAAATGCCTATGTGCAACCATATCTGGAATGTCTATCGGCACCTATATTTGAAATGCCTATCGGCTTCTATATCTGAAATGCCCATCGGCATCAATTTTTAAAATGCCAATCGGCAACTATATCTGAAATGCCTATCGGCACCTATATCTGAAATGCCTATCGGCACCTATTTTTAAAATGCCTATCGGAAATTACATCTGAAATGCCTATCAGCACCTATATTCGAAATGCCTATCGGCAACCATATCTGGAATGCCTATCGGCACCTATATTTGAAATGCCTATCGGCTTCTATATCTGAAATGCCTATCGGCACCTATTTTTAAAATGCCAATCGGAAACTATATCTGATATGCCTATCGGCACCTATATCTGAAATGCCTATCGGCACCTATTTTTGAAATGCCTATCGGAAACTATATCTGAAATGCCCATCGGCACCTATATCTGAAATGCCTATCGGCACCTATTTTTTTAATTGCCTATCGGAAACTACATCTGAA
This sequence comes from Venustoraphidia nigricollis, assembly GCA_034508555.1. NCBI lineage: Eukaryota > Metazoa > Arthropoda > Insecta > Raphidioptera > Raphidiidae > Venustoraphidia > Venustoraphidia nigricollis. The sequence goes on from JAVRKA010000291.1 coordinate 42,758, forward strand.
ATGCCTATCAGCACCTATATTTGAAATGCCTATCGGCAACCATATCTGGAATGTCTATCGGCACCTATATTTGAAATGCCTATCGGCTTCTATATCTGAAATGCCTATCGGCACCTATTTTTAAAATGCCAATCGGCAACTATATCTGTAATGCCTATCGGCACCTATATCTGAAATGCCTATCAGCACCTATTTTTGAAATGCCTATCGGAAACTATATCTGAAATGCCTATCAACATCAATATTTGAAATGCCTATCGGCAACCATATCTGAAATGCCTATCGACACCTATATTTGAAATACCTATCGGCTTCTATATTTGAAATGCCTATCGGCACCTATTTTTAAAATGCCAATCGGCAACTATATCTGAAATGCCTATCGGCACCTATATCTGAAATGCCTATCGGCACCTATATCTGAAATGCCTATCGGCACCAATTTTTGAAATGCCTATCGGAAACTACATCTTAAATGCCTATCAGCACCTATATTTGAAATGCCTATCGGCTTCTATATCTGAAATGCCTATCGGCACCTATTTTTGAAATGCCTATCGGAAACTGCATCTGAAATGCCTATCAGCACCTATATTTGAAATGCCTATCGGCAACCATATCTGGAATGTCTATCGGCACCTATATTTGAAATGCCTATCGGCTTCTATATCTGAAATGCCTATCGGCACCTATTTTTAAAATGCCAATCGGCAACTATATCTGTAATGCCTATCGGCACTTATATCTGAAATGCCTATCGGCACCTATTTTTGAAATGCCTATCGGAAACTACATCTGAAATGCCTATCAGCACCTATATTTGAAATGCCTATCGGCAACCATATCTGGAATGTCTATCGGCACCTATATTTGAAATGCCTATCGGCTTCTATATCTGAAATGCCTATCAGCACCTTTTTTGAAATGCTAATCGGCAACTATATCTGAAATGCCTATCGGCACCTATATCTGAAATGCCTATCGGCACCAATTTTTGAAATGCCTATCGGAAACTACATCTTAAATGCCTATCAGCACTTTTATTTGAAATGCCTATCGGCACCTATTTTTGAAATGCCTATCGGAAATTACATCTGAAATGCCTATCAGCACCTATATTTGAAATGCCTATCGGCAACCATATCTGGAATGCCTATCGGCACCTATATTTGAAATGCATATCGGCTTCTATATCTGAAATGCCTATCGGCACCTATTTTTAAAATGCCAATCGGCAACTATATCTGAAATGCCTATCGGCACCTATATCTGAAATGCCTATCGGCACCTATTTTTGAAATGCCTATCGGAAACTACATCTAAAATGCCTATCGGCACTTATTTTTAAAATGCCAATCGGCAACTATATCTGAAATGCCTATCGGCACCTATATCTGAAATGCCTATCGGCACCTATTTTTTTAATTGCCTATCGGAAACTACATCTGATATGCCTATCAGCACCTATATTTGAAATGCCTATCGGCAACCATATCTGAAATGCCTATCGACACCTATATTTGAAATACCTATCGGCTTCTATATCTGAAATGCCTATCGGCACCTATTTTTAAAATGCCAATCGGCAACTATATCTGAAATGCCTATCGGCACCTATATCTGAAATGCCTATCGAAACCTATTTTTGAAATGCCTATCGGAAACTACATCTGAAATGCCTATCTGCTCGTATATTTGAAATGCCTATCGGCAACCACATCTGAAATGCCTATCGCCACCTATATTTGAAATACCTATCGGCCTCTATATCTGAAATACCTATCGGCACCTGTTTTTAAAATGCCAATCGGCAACTATATCTGAAATGCCTATCGGCACCTATATCTGACATGCCTATCGGCATCAATTTTTGAAATGCCTATCGGAAACTACATTAAAAATGCCTATCAGCACCTATATTTGAAATGCCTATCGGCAACCATATCTGGAATGCCTATCGGCACCTATATTTGAAATGCCTGTCGGCTTCTATATCTGAAATGCCTATCGGCACCTATTTTACAAAATGCCAATTGGCAACAATATCTGAAATGCCTATCGGCACCTATATCTGAAATGCCTATCGGCACCTATTTTTGAAATGCCTATCGGAAGCTACATCTGAAATGCCTATCAGCACCTATATTTGAAATGCCTATCGGCAACCATATCTGGAATGCCTATCGGCACCTATTTTTAAAATGCCAATCGGCAACTATATCTGAAATGCCTATCGGCACCTATATCTGAAATGCCTATCGGCACCAGTTTTTGAAATGCCTGTCGGAAACTACATCTGAAATGCCTATCAGCACCTATATTTGAAACGCCTATCGGCAACCATATCTGAAATGCCTATTGACACCTATATTTGAAATACCTATCGGCTTCTATATCTGAAATGCCTATCGGCACCTATTTTTAAAATGCCAATCGGTAACTATATCTGAAATGCCTATCGGCACCTTTATCTGAAATGCCTATCGGCACCAATTTTTGCAATACCTATCGGAAACTACATATGGAATGCCTATCAGCACCTATATTTGAAATGCCTATCGGCAACCATATCTGAAATGCCTATCGACACCTATATTTGAAATACCTATCGGCTTCTATATCTGAAATGCCTATCGGCACCTATTTTTAAAATGCTAATCGGAAACTATATCTGAAATGCCTATCGGCACCTATATCTGAAGTGCCTATCGGCACCTATTTTTGAAATGCCTATCGGAAACTACATCTGAAATGCCTATCAGCACCTATATTTAAATTGCCTATCGGCAACCAATACTGGAATGCCTATCGGCACCTATATTTGAAATGCCTATCGGCTTCTATATCTGAAATGCCTATCGGCACCTATTTAAAAATGCCAATCGGCAACTATATCTGAAATGCCTATCGGCACCTATATCTAAAATGCCTATCGGCACCTATTTTTGAAATGCCTATCGGAAACTACATCTGAATGCCTATCAGCACCTATATTTGAAATGCCTATCGGCAACCATATCTGGAATGTCTATCGGCACCTATATTTGAAATGCCTATCGGCTTCTATATCTGAAATGCCTATCGGCACCTATTTTTATAATGCCAATCGGCAACTATATCTGTAATGCCTATCGGCACCTATATCTGAAATGCCTATCGGCACCTATTTTTGAAATGACTATCGGGAACTACATCTGAAATGCCTATCAACACCAATATTTGAAATGCCTATCGGCAACCATATCTGAAATGCCTATCGACACCTATATTTGAAATACCTATCGGCTTCTATATTTGAAATGCCTATCGGCACCTATTTTTAAAATGCCAATCGGCAACTATATCTGAAATGCCTGTCGGCACCTATATCTGAAATGCCTATCGGCACCTATATCTGAAATGCCTATCGGCACCAATTTTTGAAATGCCTATCGGAAACTACATCTGAAATGCCTATCAGCACCTATATTTGAAATGCCTATCGGCCACTATATCTGGAATGCCTATCGGCACCTATATTTGAAATGCCTATCGGCTTCTATATCTGAAATGCCTATCGGCACCTATTTTTGAAATGTTTATCGGAAACTACATCTGAAATGCCTATCAGCACCTATATTTGAAATGCCTATCGGCAATTATATCTGGAATGTCTATCGGCACCTATATTTGAAATGCCTATCGGCTTCTATATCTGAAATGCCTATCGGCACCTATTTTTAAAATGCCAATCGGCAACTATATCTGTAATGCCTATCGGCACCTATATCTGAAATGCCTATCGGCACCTATTTTTGAAATGCCTATCGGAAACTACATCTGAAATGCCTATCAGCACCTATATTTGAAATGCCTATCGGCACCTATTTTTAAAATGCCAATCGGCAACTATATCTAAAATGCCTATCGGCACCTATATCTGAAGTGCCTATCGGCACCAATTTTTGAAATGCCTATCGGAAACTACATCTGAAATGCCTTTCAGCACTTATATTTGAAATGCCACTCGGCAACCATATCTGGAATGCCTATCGGCACCTACATTTGAAATGCCTATCGGCTTCTATATCTGAAATGCCTATCGGCACCTATTTTAAAAATGCCAATCGGCAACTATATCTGAAATGCCTATCGGCACCTATACCTGAAATGCTTATCGGCACCTATTTTTGAAATGCCTATCGGAAACTACATCTGAAATGCCTATCAGCACCTATATTTGGAATGCCTATCGGCAACCATATCTGGAATGCCTATCGGCACCTATATTTGAAATGCCTATCGGCTTCTATATCTGAAATGCCTATCGGCACCTATTTTTAAAATGCCTATCGGCAACTATATCTGAAGTGCCTATCGGCACCAATATCTGAAATGCCTATCGGCACCTATTTTTGAAATGCCTATCGAAAACTACATCTGAAATGCCTATCAGCACCTATATTAGAAATGCCTATCGGCAACCACATCAGAAAATTCCTATCGGCACCTATATCTGAAATGCCTTTCGGCATTTATATCTAAAATGCTTATCGACACCTATATTTGAAATACCTATCGGCTTTTATATCTGAAATGCCTATCGGCACCTATATTTTAAATGCCTATCGGCAACTATATCTGATATGCCTATCGGCACCTATATCTGAAATGCCTATCGGCACCTATTTTTGAAATGCCTATTGGAAACTACATCTAAAATGCCTATCGGCATCTATTTTTAAAATGCCAATCGGCAACTATATCTTAAATGCCTATCAGCACCTATATTTGAAATGCCTATCGGCAACCATATCTGGAATGCCTATCGGCACATATATTTGAAATGCCTATCGGCTTCTATATCTGAAATGCCTATCGACACCTATTTTTAAAATGCCAATTGGCAACTATATCTGCAATGCCTATCGGCACCTATATCTGAAATGCCTATCGGTACCTATTTTTTAAATGCCTATCGGAAACTACATCTGAAATGCCTATCAGCACTTATATTTGAAATGCCTATCGGCACCTATATTTTAAATGCCTATCGGCAACTATATCTGATATGCCTATCGGCTTCTATATCTGAAATGTTTATCGGCACCTATTTTTAAAATGCCAATCGGCAACTATATCTGTAATGCCTATCGGCACCTATATCTGAAATGCCTATCAGCACCTATTTTTGAAATGCCTATCGGAAACTACATCTGAAATGCCTATCAACACCAATATTTGAAATGCCTATCGGCAACCATATCTGAAATGCCTATCGGCACCTATATCTGAAATGCCTATCGGCACCTATTTTTGAAATGCCTATCGGAAACTACATCTGAAATGCCTATCAGCACCTATATTTGGAATGCCTATCGGCAACCATATCTGGAATGCCTATCGGCACATATATTTGAAATGCCTATCGGCTTCTGTATCTGAAATGCCTATCGGCACCTTTTTTTAAAATGCCTATCGGCAACTATATCTGAGGTGCCTATCGGCACCAATATCCGAAATGCCTATCGGCACCTATTTTTGAAATGCCTATCGAAAACTACATCTGAAATGCCTATCAGCACCTATATTTGAAATGCCTATCGGCAACCATATCTGGAATGCCTATCGGCACCTATATTTGAAATGCCTATCGGCTTCTATATCTGAAATGCCTATCGACACCTATTTTAAAAATGCCAATTGGCAACTATATCTGCAATGCCTATCGGCACCTATATCTGAAATGCCTATCGGTACCTATTTTTGAAATGCCTATCGGAAACTACATCTGAAATGCCTATCAGCACTTATATTTGAAATGCCTATCGGCAACCATATCTGGAATGCCTATTGGCACCTATATTTGAAATGCCTATCGGCTTCTATATCTGAAATGCCTATCGGCACCTGTTTTTAAAATGCCAATTGGCAACTATATCTGAAATGCCTATCGGCAACTATATCTGAAATGCCTATCGGCACCTATTTTTGAAATGCCTATCGGAAACTACATCTGAAATGCCTATCAGCACCTATATTTGAAATGCCTATCGGCAACCATATCTGGGATGCCTATCGGCACCTATATTTGAAATGCCTATTGGCTTCTATATCTGAAATGCCTATCGGCACCTATTTTTAAAATGCCAATCGGCAACTATATCTGAAATGCCTATCGGCACCTATATCTAAAATGCCTATCGGCACCTATTTTTGAAATGCCTATCGGAAACTACATCTGAAATGCTTATCAGCACCTATATTTGAAATGCCTATCGGCAACCATATCTGGAATGCCTATTGGCACCTATATTTGAAATGCCTATCGGCTTCTATATCTGAAATGCCTATCGGCACCTGTTTTTAAAATGCCAATTGGCAACTATATCTGAAATGCCTATCGGCAACTATATCTGAAATGCCTATCGGCACCTATTTTTGAAATGCCTATCGGAAACTACATCTGAAATGCCTATCAGCACCTATATTTGAAATGCCTATCGGCAACCATATCTGGGATGCCTATCGGCACCTATATTTGAAATGCCTATTGGCTTCTATATCTGAAATGCCTATCGGCACCTATATCTGAAATGCCTATCGACACCTATATCTGAAATGCCTATCGACACCTATAACTGAAATGTCTATCGACACCTATATCTAAAATGCCTATCGACACCTATATCTGAAATGCCTATCGACACCTATATCTGAAATGCCTATCGACACCTATATCTGAAATGCCTATCGACACCTATATCTGAAATGCCTATCGACACCTATTTTTGAAATGCCTATCGGAAACTACATCTGAAATGCCTATCAGCACCTATATTTGAAATGCCTATCGGCAACCATATCTGGAATGCCTATCGGCACCTATATTTGAAATGCCTATCGGCTTCTATTTCTGAAATGCCTATCGGGACCCATTTTTAAAATGCCAATCGGCAACTATATCTGAAATGCCTATCGGCACCTATATCTGAAATGCCTATCGACACCTATATCTGAAATGCCTATCGACACCTATATCTGAAATGCCTATCGACACCTATATCTGAAATGCCTATCGACACCTATATCTGAAATGCCTATCGACACCTATATCTGAAATGCCTATCGACACCTATATCTGAAATGCCTATCGACACCTATTTTTGAAATGCCTATCGGAAACTACATCTGAAATGCCTATCAGCACCTATATTTGAAATGCCTATCGGCAACCATATCTGGAATGCCTATCGGCACCTATATTTGAAATGCCTATCGGCTTCTATATCTGAAATGCCTATCGGCACCTATTTTTAAAATGCCAATCGGCAACTATATCTGAAATGCCTATCGGCACCTATATCTGAAATGCCTATCGACACCTATATCTGAAATGCCTATCGACACCTATATCTGAAATGCCTATCGACACCTATATCTGAAATGCCTATCGACACCTATATCTGAAATGCCTATCGACACCTATATCTGATATGCCTATCGACACCTATATCTGAAATGCCTATCGACACCTATATCTGAAATGCCTATCGACACCTATATCTGAAATGCCTATCGACACCTATTTTTGAAATGCCTATCGGAAACTACATCTGAAATGCCTATCAGCACCTATATTTGAAATGCCTATCGGCAACCGTATCTGGAATGCCTATCGGCACCTATATTTGAAATGCCTATCGGCTTCTATATCTGAAATGCCTATCGGCACCTATTTTTAAAATGCCAATCGGCAACTATATCTGAAATGCCTATCGGCACCTATATCTGAAATGCCTATCGACACCTATATCTGAAATGCCTATCGACACCTATAACTGAAATGTCTATCGACACCTATATCTGAAATGCCTATCGACACCTATATCTGAAATGCCTATCGACACCTATATCTGAAATGCCTATCGACACCTATATCTGAAATGCCTATCGACACCTATATCTGAAATGCCTATCGACACCTATTTTTGAAATGCCTATCGGAAACTACATCTGAAATGCCTATCAGCACCTATATTTGAAATGCCTATCGGCAACCATATCTGGAATGCCTATCGGCACCTATATTTGAAATGCCTATCGGCTTCTATTTCTGAAATGCCTATCAGGACCCATTTTTAAAATGCCAATCGGCAACTATATCTGAAATGCCTATCGGCACCTATATCTGAAATGCCTATCGACACCTATATCTGAAATGCCTATCGACACCTATATCTGAAATGCCTATCGACACCTATATCTGAAATGCCTATCGACACCTATATCTGAAATGCCTATCGACACCTATATCTGAAATGCCTATCGACACCTATATCTGAAATGCCTATCGACACCTATATCTGAAATGCCTATCGACACCTATTTTTGAAATGCCTATCGGAAACTACATCTGAAATGCCTATCAGCACCTATATTTGAAATGCCTATCGGCAACCATATCTGGAATGCCTATCGGCACCTATATTTGAAATGCCTATCGGCTTCTATATCTGAAATGCCTATCGGCACCTATATCTGAAATGCCTATCGACACCTATATCTGAAATGCCTATCGACACCTATATCTGAAATGCCTATCGACACCTATTTTTGAAATGCCTATCGGAAACTACATCTGAAATGCCTATCAGCACTTATATTTGAAATTACTATCGGCAACCATATCTGGAATGCCTATCGGCACCTATATTTGAAATGCCTATCAGCTTCTATATCTGAAATGCCTATCGGCACCTATTTTTAAAATGCCAATCGGCAACTATATCTGAAATGCCTATCGGCACCTATATCTGAAATGCCTATCGACACCTATATCTGAAATGCCTATCGACACCTATATCTGAAATGCCTATCGACACCTATATCTGAAATGCCTATCGACACCTATATCTGAAATGCCTATCGACACCTATATCTGAAATGCCTATCGACACCTATATCTGAAATGCCTATCGACACCTATATCTGAAATGCCTATCGACACCTATTTTTGAAATGCCTATCGGAAACTACATCTGAAATGCCTATCAGCACCTATATTTGAAATGCCTATCGGCAACCATATCTGGAATGCCTATCGGCACCTATATTTGAAATGCCTATCGGCTTCTATATCTGAAATGCCTATCGGCACCTATTTTTAAAATGCCAATCGGCAACTATATCTGAAATGCCTATCGGCACCTATATCTGAAATGCCTATCGACACCTATATCTGAAATGCCTATCGACACCTATATCTGAAATGCCTATCGACACCTATATCTGAAATGCCTATCGACACCTATATCTGAAATGCCTATCGACACCTATATCCGAAATGCCTATCGACACCTATATCTGAAATGCCTATCGACACCTATATCTGAAATTCCTATCGACACCTATTTTTGAAATGCCTATCGGAAACTATATCTGAAATGCCTATCAGCACCTATATTTGAAATGCCTTTCGGCAACCATATCTGGAATGCCTATCGGCACCTATATTTGAAATGCCTATCGGCATCTATATCTGAAATGCCTATCGGCACCTATTTTTAAAATGCCAATCGGCAACTATATCTGAAATGCCTATCGGCACCTATATCTGAAATGCCCATCGACACCTATATCTGAAATGCCTATCGACACCTATATCTGAAATGCCTATCGACACCTATATCTGAAATGCCTATCGACACCTATATCTGAAATGCCTATCGACACCTATATCTGAAATGCCTATCGACACGTATATCTGAAATGCCTATCGACACCTATATCTGAAATGCCTATCGACACCTATTTTTGAAATGCCTATCGGAAACTACATCTGAAATGCCTATCAGCACCTATATTTGAAATGCCTATCGGCAACCATATCTGGAATGCCTATCGGCACCTATATTTGAAATGCCTATCGGCTTCTATATCTGAAATGCCTATCGGCACCTATTTTTAAAATGCCAATCGGCAACTATATCTGAAATGCCTATCGGCACCTATATCTGAAATGCCTATCGACACCTATATCTGAAATGCCTATCGACACCTATATCTGAAATGCCTATCGACACCTATATCTGAAATGCCTATCGACACCTATATCTGAAATGCCTATCGACACCTATATCTGAAATGCCTATCGCCACCTATATCTGAAATGCCTATCGACACCTATTTTTGAAATCCCTATCGGAAACTACATCTGAAATGCCTATCAGCACCTATATTTGAAATGCCGATCGGCAACCATATCTGGAATGCCTATCGGCACCTATATTTGAAATGCCTATCGGCTTCTATATCTGAAATGCCTATCCGCACCTATTTTTAAAATGCCAATCGGCAACTATATCTGAAATGCCTATCGGCACCTATATCTGAAATGCCTATCGACACCTATATCTGAAATGCCTATGGACACCTATATCTGAAATGCCTATCGACACCTATATCTGAAATGCCTATCGACACATATATCTGAAATGCCTATCGACACCTATATCTGAAATGCCTATCGACACCTATTTTTGAAATGCCTATCGGAAACTACATCTGAAATGCCTATCAGCACCTATATTTGAAATGCCTATCGGCAACCATATCTGGAATGCCTATCGGCACCTATATTTGAAATGCCTGTCGGCTTCTATATCTGAAATGCCTATCGGCACCTATTTTTAAAATGCCAATCGGCAACTATAACTGAAATGCCTATCGGCACCTATATCTGAAATGCCTATCGACACCTATATCTGAAATGCCTATCGACACCTATATCTGAAATGCCTATCGACACCTATATCTGAAATGCCTATCGACACCTATATCTGAAATGCCTATCGACACCTATATCTGAAATGCCTATCGAAACCTATATCTGAAATGCCTATCGACACCTATTTTTGAAATGCCTATCGGAAACTACATCTGAAATGCCTATCAGCACCTATATTTGAAATGCCTATCGGCAACCATATCTGGAATGCCTATCGGCACCTATATTTGAAATGCCTATCGGCTTCTATATCTGAAATGCCTATCGGCACCTATTTTTAAAATGCCAATCGGCAACTATATCTGAAATGCCTATCGGCACCTATATCTGAAATGCCTATCGACACCTATATCTGAAATGCCTATCGACACCTATATGTGAAATGCCTATCGACACATATATCTGAAATGCCTATCGACACCTATATCTGAAATGCCTATCGACACCTATATCTCAAATGCCTATCGACACACCTATATCTGAAATGCCTATCGACACGTATATCTGAAATGCCTATCGACACCTATATCTGAAATGCCTATCGACACCTATTTTTGAAATGCCTATCGGAAACTACATCTGAAATGCCTATCAGCACCTATATTTGAAATGCCTATCGGCAACCATATCTGGAATGCCTATCGGCACCTATATTTGAAATGCCTATCGGCTTCTATATCTGAAATGCCTATCGGCACCTATTTTTAAAATGCCAATCGGCAACTATATCTAAAATGCCTATCGGCACCTATATCTGAAATGCCTATCGACACCTATATCTGAAATGCCTATCGACACCTATATCTGAAATGCCTATCACACCTATATCTGAAATGCCTATCGACACCTATATCTGAAATGCCTATCGACACCTATATCTGAAATGCCTATCGACACCTATATCTGAAATGCCTATCGACACCTATATCTGAAATGCCTATCGACACCTATATCTGAAATGCCTATCGACACCTATATCTGAAATGCCTATCGACACCTATATCTGAAATGCCTATCGACACCTATATCTGAAATGCCTATCGACACCTATATCTGAAATGCCTATCGACACCTATATCTGAAATGCCTATCGACACTTATTTTTGAAATGCCTATCGGAAACTACATCTGAAATGCCTATCAGCACCTATATTTGAAATGCCTATCGGCAACCATATCTGGAATGCCTATCGGCACCTATATTTGAAATGCCTATCGGCTTCTATATCTGAAATGCCTATCGGCACCTATTTTTAAAATGCCAATCGGCAACTATATCTGAAATGCCTATCGGCACCTATATCTGAAATGCCTATCGACACCTATATCTGAAATGCCTATCGACACCTATATCTGAAATGCCTATCGACACCTATACCTGAAATGCCTATCGACACCTATATCTGAAATGCCTATCGACACCTATATCTGAAATGCCTATCGACACCTATATCTGAAATGCCTATCGACACCTATTTTTGAAATGCCTATCGGAAACTACATCTGAAATGCCTATCAGCACCTATATTTGAAATGCCTATCGGCAACCATATCTGGAATGCCTATCGGCACCTATATTTGAAATGCCTATCGGCTTCTATATCTGAAATGCCTATCGGCACCTATTTTAAAATGCCAATCGGCAACTATATCTGAAATGCCTATCGGCACCTATATCTGAAATGCCTATCGACACCTATATCTGAAATGCCTATCGACACCTATATCTGAAATGCCTATCGACACCTATATCTGAAATGCCTATCGACACCTATATCTGAAATGCCTATCGACACCTATATCTGAAATGCCTATCGACACGTATATCTGAAATGCCTATCGACACCTATATCTGAAATGCCTATCGACACCTATTTTTGAAATGCCTATCGGAAACTACATCTGAAATGCCTATCAGCACCTATATTTGAAATGCCTATCGGCAACCATATCTGGAATGCCTATCGGCACCTATATTTGAAATGCCTATCGGCTTCTATATCTGAAATGCCTATCGGCACCTATTTTTAAAATGCCAATCGGCAACTATATCTGAAATGCCTATCGGCACCTATATCTGAAATGCCTATCGACACCTATATCTGAAATGCCTATCGACACCTATATCTGAAATGCCTATCACACCTATATCTGAAATGCCTATCGACACCTATATCTGAAATGCCTATCGACACCTATATCTGAAATGCCTATCGACACCTATATCTGAAATGCCTATCGACACCTATTTTTGAAATGCCTATCGGAAACTACATCTGAAATGCCTATCAGCACATATATTTGTAATGCCTATCGGCAACCATATCTGGAATGCCTATCGGCACCTATATTTGAAATGCATATCGGCTTCTATATCTGAAATGCCTATCGGCACCTATTTTTAAAATGCCAATCGGCAACTATATCTGAAATGCCTATCGACACCTATATCTGAAATGCCTATCGACACCTATATCTGAAAAGCCTATCGACACTTATATCTGAAATGCCTATCGACACCTATATCTGAAATGCCTATCGACACCTATATCTGAAATGCCTATCGACACCTATATCTGAAATTCCTATCGACACCTATATCTGAAATGCCTATCGACACCTATATCTGAAATGCCTATCGACACCTATATCTGAAATGCCTATCGACACCTATATCTGAAATGCCTATCGACACCTATATCTGAAATGCCTATCGACACCTATATCTGAAATGCCTATCGGCACCTATTTTTAAAGTGCCAATCGGCAACTATATCTGAAATGCCCATCGGCACCTATATCTGAAATGCCTATCGACACCTATATCTAAAATGCCTATCGACACCTATATCTGAAATGCCTATCGACACCTATATCTGAAATGCCTATCGACACCTATATCTGAAATGCCTATCGACACCTATATCTGAAATGCCTATCGACACCTATATCTGAAATGCCTATCGACACCTATATCTGAAATGCCTATCGACACCTATATCTGAAATGCCTATCGACACCTATATCTTAAATGCCTATCGACACCTATATCTGAAATGCCTATCGACACCTATATCTGAAATGCCTATCGACACCTATATCTGAAATGCCTATCGACACCTATATCTGAAATGCCTATCGACACCTATATCTGAAATGCCTATCGACACCTATTTTTAAAATGCCAATCGGCAACTATATCTGAAATGCCTATCGGCACCTATATCTGAAGTGCCTATCGACACCTATATCTGAAATGCCTATCGACACCTATATCTTAAATGCCTATCGACACCTATATCTGAAATGCCTATCGACACCTATATCTGAAAAGCCTATCGACACTTATATCTGAAATGCCTATCGACACCTATATCTGAAATGCCTATCGACACCTATATCTGAAATGCCTATCGACACCTATATCTGAAATTCCTATCGACACCTATATCTGAAATGCCTATCGACACCTATATCTGAAATGCCTATCGACACCTATATCTGAAATGCCTATCGACACCTATATCTGAAATACCTTTCGACACCTATATCTGAAATGCCTATCGACACCTATATCTGAAATGCCTATCGACACCTATATCTGAAATGCCTATCGGCACCTATATCTGAAATGCCTATCGACACCTATTTTTGAAATGCCTATCGGAAACTACATCTGAAATGCCTATCAGCACCTATATTTGAGATGCCTATCCGCAACCATATCTGGAATGCCTATCGGCACCTATATTTGAAATGCCTATCGGCTTCTATATCTGAAATGCCTATCGGCACCTATTTTTAAAATGCCAATCGGCAACTATATCTGAAAGCCTAACGGCACCTATATCTGAAATGCCTATCGACACCTATATCTGAAATGCCTATCGACACCTATATCTGAAATGCCTATCGACACCTATATCTGAAATGCCTATCGACACCTATATCTGAAATGCCTATCGACACCTATTTTTGAAATGCCTATCGGAAACTACATCTGAAATGCCTATCAGCACCTATATTTGAAATGCCTATCGGCAACCATATCTGGAATGCCTATTGGCACCTATATTTGAAATGCCTATCGGCTTCTATATCTGAAATGCCTATCGGCACCTATTTTTAAAATGCCAATCGGCAACTATATCTGAAATGCCTATCGGCACCTATATCTGAAATGCCTATCGACACCTATATCTGAAATGCCTATCGACACCTATATCTGAAATGCCTATCGACACCTATATCTTAAATGCCTATCGACACCTATATCTGAAATGCCTATCGACACCTATATCTGAAATGCCTATCGACACTTATATCTGAAATGCCTATCGACACCTATATCTGAAATGCCTATCGACACCTATATCTGAAATGCCTATCGACACCTATTTTTGAAATGCCTATCGGAAACTACATCTGAAATGCCTATCAGCACCTATATTTGAAATGACTATCGGCAACCATATCTGGAATGCCTATCGGCACCTATATTTGAAATGCCTATCGGCTTCTATATCTGAAATGCCTATCGGCACCTATTTTTAAAATGCCAATCGGCAACTATATCTGAAATGCCTATCGGCACCTATATCTGAAATGCCTATCGACACCTATATCTGAAATGCCTATCGACACCTATATCTGAAATGCCTATCGACACCTATATCTGAAATGCCTATCGACACCTATATCTGAAATGCCTATCGACACCTATATCTGAAATGCCTATCGACACCTATATCTGAAATGCCTATCGACACCTATTTTTGAAATGCCTATCGGAAACTACATCTGAAATGCCTATCAGCACCTATATTTGAAATGCCTATCGGCAACCATATCTGGAATGCCTCTATCGGCACCTATATTTGAAATGCCTATCGGCTTCTATATCTGAAATGCCTATCGGCATCTATTTTTAAAATGCCAATCGGCAACTATATCTGAAATGCCTATCGGCACCTATATCTGAAATGCCTATCGACACCTATATCTGAAATGCCTATCGACACCTATATCTGAAATGCCTATCGACACCTATATCTGAAATGCCTATCGACACCTATATCTGAAATGCCTATCGACACCTGTATCTGAAATGCCTATCGACACCTATAACTGAAATGCCTATCGACACATATATCTGAAATGCCTATCGACACCTATATCTTAAATGCCTATCGACACCTATTTTTGAATAACCTATCGGAAACTACATCTGAAATGCCTATCAGCACCTATATTTGAAATGCCTATCGGCAACCATATCTGGAATGCCTATCGGCACCTATATTTGAAATGCCTATCGGCTTCTATATCTGAAATGCCTATCGGCACCTATTTTTAAAATGCCAATCGGCAACTATATCTGAAATGCCTATCGGCACCTATATCTGAAATGCCTATCGACACCTATATTTGAAATGCCTATCGACACCTATATCTGAAATGCCTATGGAGACCTATATCTGAAATGCCTATCGACACCTATATCTGAAATGCCTATCGACACCTATATCTGAAATGCCTATCGACACCTATATCTGAAATGCCTATTGACACCTATATCTGAAATGCCTATTGACACCTATTTTTGAAATG
The DNA here is from genome assembly GCA_034508555.1 of Venustoraphidia nigricollis. Lineage (NCBI taxonomy): Eukaryota > Metazoa > Arthropoda > Insecta > Raphidioptera > Raphidiidae > Venustoraphidia > Venustoraphidia nigricollis. The sequence continues at coordinate 59,136 of JAVRKA010000291.1, forward strand.
CCTATCGGAAACTACATCTGAAATGCCTATCAGCACCTATATTTGAAATGCCTATCGGCAACCATATCTGGAATGCCTATCGGCACCTATATTTGAAATGCCTATCGGCTTCTATATCTGAAATGCCTATCGGCACCTATTTTTAAAATGCCAATCGGCAACTATATCTGAAATGCCTATCGGCACCTATATCTGAAATGCCTATCGACACCTATATCTGAAATGCCTATCGACACCTATATCTGAAATGCCGATCGACACCTATATCTGAAATGCCTATCGACACCTATATCTGAAATGCCTATCGACACCTATATCTGAAATGCCTATCGACAACTATATCTGAAATGCCTATCGACACCTATATCTGAAATGCCCATCGACACCTATTTTTGAAATGCCTATCGGAAACTACATCTGAAATGCCTATCAGCACCTATATTTGAAATGCCTATCGACACCTATGTCTGAAATGCCTATCGACACCTATATCTGAAATGCCTATCGACACCTATATCTGAAATGCCTATCGACACCTATATCTGAAATGCCTATCGACACCTATATTTGAAATGCCTATCGACACCTATATCTGAAATGCCTATCGACACCTATATCTGAAATGCCTATCGACACCTATTTTTGAAATGCCTATCGGAAACTACATCTGAAAAGCCTATCAGCACCTATATTTGAAATGCCTATCGGCAACCATATCTGAAATGCCTATCGACACCTATATCTGAAATGCCTATCGACACCTATATCTGAAATGCCTATCGACACCTATTTTTGAAATGCCTATCGGAAACTACATCTGAAATGCCTATCAGCACCTATATTTGAAATGCCTATCGGCAACCATATCTGGAATGCCTATCGGCACCTATATTTGAAATGCCTATCGGCTTCTATATCTGAAATACTTATTGGCACCTATTTTTAAAATGCCAATCGGCAACTATATCTGAAAAGCCTATCGGCACCTATATCTGAAATGCCTATCGACACCTATATCTGAAATGCCTATCGACACCTATATCTGAAATGCCTATCGACACCTATATCTGAAATGCCTATCGACACCTATATCTGAAATGCCTATCGACACCTATATCTGAAATGCCTATCGACACCTATATCTGAAATGCCTATCGACACCTATTTTTGAAATGCCTATCGGAAACTACATCTGAAATGCCTATAAGCACCTATATTTGAAATGCCTATCGGCAACCATATCTGGAATGCCTATCGGCACCTATATTTGAAATGCCTATCGGCTTCTATATCTGAAATGCCTATCGGCACCTATTTTTAAAATGCCAATCGGCAACTATATCTGAAATGCCTATCGGCACCTATATCTGAAATGCCTATCGACACCTATATCTGAAATGCCTATCGACACCTATATCTGAAATGCCTATCGACACTTATATCTGAAATGCCTATCGACACCTATATCTGAAATGCCTATCGACACCTATTTCTGAAATGCCTATCGACACCTATATCTGAAATGCCTATCGACACCTATATCGGAAATGCCTATCGACACCTATTTTTGAAATGCCTATCGGAAACTACATCTGAAATGCCTATCGACACCTATATCTGAAATGCCTATCGACACCTATATCTGAAATGCTCATCGACACCTATATCTGAAATGCCTATCGACACCTATATCTGAAATGCCTATCGACACCTATATCTGAAATGCCTATCGACACCTATATCGGAAATGCCTATCGACACCTATATCTGAAATGCCTATCGACACCTATTTTTATAATGCCTATCAAAAACTACATCTGAAATGCCTATCAGCACCTATATTTGAAATGCCTATCGGCAACCATATCTGGAATGCCTATCGGCACCTATATTTGAAATGCCTATCGGCTTCTATATCTGAAATGCCTATCGGCACCTATTTTTAAAATGCTAATCGGCAACTATATCTGAAATGCCTATCGGCACCTATATCTGAAATGCCTATCGACACCTATATCTGAAATGCCTATCGACACCTATATCTGAAATGCCTATCGACACCTATATCTGAAATGCCTATCGACACCTATATCTGAAATGCCTATCGACACCTATATCTGAAATGCCTATCGACACCTATATCTAAAATGCCTATCGACACCTATTTTTGAAATGCCTATCGGAAACTACATCTGAAATGCCTATCAGCACCTATATTTGAAATGCCTATCGGCAACCATATCTAGAATGCCTATCGGCACCTATATTTGAAATGCCTATCGGCTTCTATATCTAAAATGCCTATCGGCACCTATTTTTAAAATGTTAATCGGCAACTATATCTGAAATGCCTATCGGCACCTATATCTGAAATGCCTATCGACACCTATATCTGAAATGCCTATCGACACCTATATCTGAAATTCCTATCGACACCTATATCTGAAATGCCTATCGACACCTATATCTGAAATGCCTATCGACACCTATATCTGAAATGCCTAACGACACCTATATCTGAAATGCCTATCGACACCTATATCTGAAATGCCTATCGACACCTATTTTTGAAATGCCTATCGGAAACTACATCTGAAATGCCTATCAGCACCTATATTTGAAATGCCTATCGGAAACCATTTCTGGAATGCCTATCGGCACCTATATTCGAATTGCCTATCGGCTTCTATATCTGAAATGCCTATCGGCACCTATTTTTAAAATGCCAATCGGCAACTATATATGAAATGCCTATCGGCACCTATATCTGAAATGCCTATCGACACCTATATCTGAAATGCCTATCGACACCTATATCTGAAATGCCTATCGACACCTATATCTGAAATGCCTATCGACACCTATATCTGAAATGCTTATCGACACCTATATCTGAAATGCCTATCGACACCTATATCTGAAATGCCTATCGACACCTATATCTGAAATGCCTATCGACACCTATTTTTGAAATGCCTATCGGAAACTACATCTGAAATGCCTATCAGCACCTATATTTGAAATGCCTATCGGCAACCATATCTGGAATGCCTATCGGCACCTATATTTGAAATGTTTATCGGCTTCTATATCTGAAATGCCTATCGGCACCTATTTTTAAAATGCCAATCGGCAACTATATCTGAAATGCCTATCGGCACCTATATTTGAAATGCCTATTGACACCTATATCTGAAATGCCTATCGACACCTATATCTGAAATGACTATCGACACATATATCTGAAATGCCTATCGACACCTATATCTGAAATGCCTATCGACACCTATATCTGAAATGCCTATCGACACCTATATCTGAAATGCCTATCGACACCTATATCTGAAATGCCTATCGACACCTATTTTTGAAATGCCTATCGGAAATTACATCTGAAATGCCTATCAGCACCTATATTTGAAATGCCTATCGGCAACCATATCTGGAATGCCTATCGGCACCTATATTTGAAATGCCTATCGGCTTCTATATCTGAAATGCCTATCGGCACCTATTTTCAAAATGCCATTCGGCAACTATATCTGAAATGCCTATCGGCACCTATATCTGAAATGCCTTTCGACACCTATATCTGAAATGCCTATCGACACCTATATCTGAAATGCCTATCGACACCTATATCTGAAATGCCTATAGACACCTATATCTGAAATGCCTATCGACACCTTTATCTGAAATGCCTATCGACACCTATATCTGAAATGCCTATCGACACCTATATCTGAAATGCCTATCGACACCTATTTTTGAAATGCCTATCGGCAACTATATCTGGAATGCCTATCGGCACCTATATTTGAAATGCCTATCGTCTTCTATATCTGAAATGCCTATCGGCACCTATTTTTAAAATGCCAATCGGCAACTATATCTGAAATGCCTATCGGCACATATATCTGAAATGCCTATCGACACCTATATCTGAAATGCCTATCGACACTTATATCTGAAATGCCTATCGACACCTATATCTGAAATGCCTATCGACACCTATATCTGAAATGCTTATCGACACCTATATCTGAAATGCCTATCGACACCTATATCTGAAATGCCTATCGACACCTATATCTGAAATGCCTATCGACACCTATTTTTGAAATGCCTATCGGAAACTACATCTGAAATGCCTATCAGCACCTATATTTGAAATGCCATCGGCAACCATATCTGGAATGCCTATCGGCACCTATATTTGAAATGCCTATCGGCTTCTATATCTGAAATGCCTATCGGCACCTATTTTTAAAATGCCAATCGGCAACTATATCTGAAATGCCTATCGGCACCTATATTTGAAATGCCTATTGACACCTATATCTGAAATGCCTATCGACACCTATATCTGAAATGCCTATCGACACATATATCTGAAATGCCTATCGACACCTATATCTGAAATGCCTATCGACACCTATATCTGAAATGCCTATCGACACCTATATCTGAAATGCCTATCGACACCTATATCTGAAATGCCTATCGACACCTATTTTTGAAATGCCTATCGGAAATTACATCTGAAATGCCTATCAGCACCTATATTTGAAATGCCTATCGGCAACCATATCTGGAATGCCTATCGGCACCTATATTTGAAATGCCTATCGGCTTCTATATCTGAAATGCCTATCGGCACCTATTTTCAAAATGCCATTCGGCAACTATATCTGAAATGCCTATCGGCACCTATATCTGAAATGCCTTTCGACACCTATATCTGAAATGCCTATCGACACCTATATCTGAAATGCCTATCGACACCTATATCTGAAATGCCTATAGACACCTATATCTGAAATGCCTATCGACACCTTTATCTGAAATGCCTATCGACACCTATATCTGAAATGCCTATCGACACCTATATCTGAAATGCCTATCGACACCTATTTTTGAAATGCCTATCGGCAACTATATCTGGAATGCCTATCGGCACCTATATTTGAAATGCCTATCGTCTTCTATATCTGAAATGCCTATCGGCACCTATTTTTAAAATGCCAATCGGCAACTATATCTGAAATGCCTATCGGCACCTATATCTGAAATGCCTATCGACACCTATATCTGAAATGCCTATCGACACCTATATCTGAAATGCCTATCGACACCTATATCTGAAATGCCTATCGACACCTATATCTGAAATGCCTATCGACACCTATATCTGAAATGCCTATCGACACCTATATCTGAAATGCCTATCGACACCTATATCTGAAATGCCTATCGACACCTATATCTGAAATGCCTATCGACACCTATATCTGAAATGCCTATCGACACTTATTTTTGAAATGCCTATCGGAAACTACATCTGAAATGCCTATCAGCACCTATATTTGAAATGCCTATCGGCAACCATATCTGGAATGCCTATCGGCACCTATATTTGAAATGCCTATCGGCTTCTATATCTGAAATGCCTATCGGCACCTATTTTTAAAATGCCAATCGGCAACTATATCTGAAATGCCTATCGGCACCTATATCTGAAATGCCTATCGACACCTATATCTGAAATGCCTATCGACACCTATATCTGAAATGCCTATCGACACCTATACCTGAAATGCCTATCGACACCTATATCTGAAATGCCTATCGACACCTATATCTGAAATGCCTATCGACACCTATATCTGAAATGCCTATCGACACCTATTTTTGAAATGCCTATCGGAAACTACATCTGAAATGCCTATCAGCACCTATATTTGAAATGCCTATCGGCAACCATATCTGGAATGCCTATCGGCACCTATATTTGAAATGCCTATCGGCTTCTATATCTGAAATGCCTATCGGCACCTATTTTTAAAATGCCAATCGGCAACTATATCTGAAATGCCTATCGGCACCTATATCTGAAATGCCTATCGACACCTATATCTGAAATGCCTATCGACACCTATATCTGAAATGCCTATCACACCTATATCTGAAATGCCTATCGACACCTATATCTGAAATGCCTATCGACACCTATATCTGAAATGCCTATCGACACCTATATCTGAAATGCCTATCGACACCTATTTTTAAAATGCCTATCGGAAACTACATCTGAAATGCCTATCAGCACATATATTTGAAATGCCTATCGGCAACCATATCTGGAATGCCTATCGGCACCTATATTTGAAATGCCTATCGGCTTCTATATCTGAAATGCCTATCGGCACCTATTTTTAAAATGCCAATCGGCAACTATATCTGAAATGCCTATCGACACCTATATCTGAAATGCCTATCGACACCTATATCTGAAAAGCCTATCGACACCTATATCTGAAATGTCTATCGACACCTATATCTGAAATGCCTATCGACACCTATATCTGAAATGCCTATCGACACCTATATCTGAAATTCCTATCGACACCTATATCTGAAATGCCTATCGACACCTATATCTGAAATGCCTATCGACACCTATATCTGAAATGCCTATCGACACCTATATCTGAAATGCCTATCGACACCTATATCTGAAATGCCTATCGACACCTATATCTGAAATGCCTATCGGCACCTATTTTTAAAGTGCCAATCGGCAACTATATCTGAAATGCCTATCGGCACCTATATCTGAAATGCCTATCGACACCTATATCTAAAATGCCTATCGACACCTATATCTGAAATGCCTATCGACACGTATTTTTGAAATGCCTATCGGAAACTACATCTGAAATGCCTATCAGCACCTATATTTGAAATGCCTATCGGCAACCATATCTGGAATGCCTATCGGCACCTATATTTGAAATGCCTATCGGCTTCTATATCTGAAATGCCTATCGGCACCTATTTTAAAATGCCAATCGGCAACTATATCTGAAATGCCTATCGGCACCTATATCTGAAATGCCTATCGACACCTATATCTGAAATGCCTATCGACACCTATATCTGAAATGCCTATCGACACCTATATCTGAAATGCCTATCGACACCTATATCTGAAATGCCTATCGACACCTATATCTGAAATGCCTATCGACACCTATATCTGAAATGCCTATCGACACCTATATCTGAAATGCCTATCGACACCTATTTTTGAAATGCCTATCGGAAACTACATCTGAAATGCCTATCAGCACCTATATTTGAAATGCCTATCGGCAACCATATCTGGAATGCCTATCGGCACCTATATTTGAAATGCCTATCGGCTTCTTTATCTGAAATGCCTATCGGCACCTATTTTTAAAATGCCAATCGGCAACTATATCTGAAATGCCTATCGGCACCTATATCTGAAATGCCTATCGACACCTATATCTGAAATGCCTATCGACACCTATATCTGAAATGCCTATCACACCTATATCTGAAATGCCTATCGACACCTATATCTGAAATGCCTATCGACACCTATATCTGAAATGCCTATCGACACCTATATCTGAAATGCCTATCGACACCTATTTTTGAAATGCCTATCGGAAACTACATCTGAAATGCCTATCAGCACATATATTTGTAATGCCTATCGGCAACCATATCTGGAATGCCTATCGGCACCTATATTTGAAATGCATATCGGCTTCTATATCTGAAATGCCTATCGGCACCTATTTTTAAAATGCCAATCGGCAACTATATATGAAATGCCTATCGACACCTATATCTGAAATGCCTATCGACACCTATATCTGAAAAGCCTATCGACACCTATATCTGAAATGCCTATCGACACCTATATCTGAAATGCCTATCGACACCTATATCTGAAATGCCTATCGACACCTATATCTGAAATTCCTATCGACACCTATATCTGAAATGCCTATCGACACCTATATCTGAAATGCCTATCGACACCTATATCTGAAATGCCTATCGACACCTATATCTGAAATGCCTATCGACACCTATATCTGAAATGCCTATCGACACCTATATCTGAAATGCCTATCGGCACCTATTTTTAAAGTGCCAATCGGCAACTATATCTGAAATGCCTATCGGCATCTATATCTGAAATGCCTATCGACACCTATATCTAAAATGCCTATCGACACCTATATCTGAAATGCCTATCGACACCTATATCTGAAATGCCTATCGACACCTATATCTGAAATGCCTATCGACACCTATATCTGAAATGCCTATCGACACCTATATCTGAAATGCCTATCGACACCTATATCTGAAATGCCTATCGACACCTATATCTGAAATGCCTATCGACACCTATATCTTAAATGCCTATCGACACCTATATCTGAAATGCCTATCGACACCTATATCTGAAATGCCTATCGACACCTATATCTGAAATGCCTATCGACACCTATATCTGAAATGCCTATCGACACCTATATCTGAAATGCCTATCGACACCTATTTTTAAAATGCCAATCGGCAACTATATCTGAAATGCCTATCGGCACCTATATCTGAAGTGCCTATCGACACCTATATCTGAAATGCCTATCGACACCTATATCTTAAATGCCTATCGACACCTATATCTGAAATGCCTATCGACACCTATATCTGAAATGCCTATCGACACCTATATCTGAAATGCCTATCGACACCTATATCTGAAATGCCTATCGGCACCTATATCTGAAATGCCTATCGACACCTATTTTTGAAATGCCTATCGGAAACTATATCTGAAATGCCTATCAGCACCTATATTTGAGATGCCTATCCGCAACCATATCTGGAATGCCTATCGGCACCTATATTTGAAATGCCTATCGGCTTCTATATCTGAAATGCCTATCGGCACCTATTTTTAAAATGCCAATCGGCAACTATATCTGAAAGCCTAACGGCACCTATATCTGAAATGCCTATCGACACCTATATCTGAAATGCCTATCGACACCTATATCTGAAATGCCTATCGACACCTATATCTGAAATGCCTATCGACACCTATATCTGAAATGCCTATCGACACCTATTTTTGAAATGCCTATCGGAAACTACATCTGAAATGCCTATCAGCACCTATATTTGAAATGCCTATCGGCAACCATATCTGGAATGCCCATTGGCACCTATATTTGAAATGCCTATCGGCTTCTATATCTGAAATGCCTATCGGCACCTATTTTTAAAATGCCAATCGGCAACTATATCTGAAATGCCTATCGGCACCTATATCTGAAATGCCTATCGACACCTATATCTGAAATGCCTATCGACACCTATATCTGAAATGCCTATCGACACCTATATCTTAAATGCCTATCGACACCTATATCTGAAATGCCTATCGACACCTATATCTGAAATGCCTATCGACACTTATATCTGAAATGCCTATCGACACCTATATCTGAAATGTCTATCGACACCTATATCTGAAATGCCTATCGACACCTATTTTTGAAATGCCTATCGGAAACTACATCTGAAATGCCTATCAGCACCTATATTTGAAATGACTATCGGCAACCATATCTGGAATGCCTATCGGCACCTATATTTGAAATGCCTATCGGCTTCTATATCTGAAATGCCTATCGGCACCTATTTTTAAAATGCCAATCGGCAACTATATCTGAAATGCCTATCGGCACCTATATCTGAAATGCCTATCGACACCTATATCTGAAATGCCTATCGACACCTATATCTGAAATGCCTATCGACACCTATATCTGAAATGCCTATCGACACCTATATCTGAAATGCCTATCGACACCTATATCTGAAATGCCTATCGACACCTATATCTGAAATGCCTATCGACACCTATTTTTGAAATGCCTATCGGAAACTACATCTGAAATGCCTATCAGCACCTATATTTGAAATGCCTATCGGCAACCATATCTGGAATGCCTATCGGCACCTATATTTGAAATGCCTATCGGCTTCTATATCTGAAATGCCTATCGGCATCTATTTTTAAAATGCCAATCGGCAACTATATCTGAAATGCCTATCGGCACCTATATCTGAAATGCCTATCGACACCTATATCTGAAATGCCTATCGACACCTATATCTGAAATGCCTATCGACACCTATATCTGAAATGCCTATCGACACCTATATCTGAAATGCCTATCGACACCTGTATCTGAAATGCCTATCGACACTATAACTGAAATGCCTATCGACACATATATCTGAAATGCCTATCGACACCTATATCTTGAAATGCCTATCGACACCTATTTTTGAATAACCTATCGGAAACTACATCTGAAATGCCTATCAGCACCTATATTTGAAATGCCTATCGGCAACCATATCTGGAATGCCTATCGGCACCTATATTTGAAATGCCTATCGGCTTCTATATCTGAAATGCCTATCGGCACCTATTTTTTAAAATGCAATCGGCAACTATATCTGAAATGCCTATCGGCACCTATATCTGAAATGCCTATCGACACCTATATCTGAAATGCCTATCGAAACTTATATCTGAAATGCCTATCGACACCTATATCTGAAATGCCTATCGACACCTATATCTGAAATGCCTATCGACACCTATATCTGAAATGCCTATCGACACCTATATCTGAAATGCCTATCGACACCTATATCTGAAATGCCTATCGACACCTATTTTTGAAATGCCTATCGGAAACTAAATCTGAAATGCCCATCAGCACCTATATTTGAAACGCCTATCGGCAACCATATCTGGAATGCCTATCGGCACCTATATTTGAAATGCCTATCGGCTTCTATATCTGAAATGCCTATCGGCACCTATTTTTAAAATGCCAATCGGCAACTATATCTGAAATGCCTATCGGCACCTATATCTGAAATGCCTATCGACACCTATATCTGAAATGCCTATCGACACCTATATCTGAAATGCCTATCGACACCTATATCTGAAATGCCTATCGACACCTATATCTGAAATGTTTATCGACACCTATATCTGAAATGCCTATCGACACCTATATCTGAAATGCCTATCGACACCTATATCTGAAATGCCTATCGACACCTATATCTGAAATGCCTATCGACACCTATTTTTTGGAAATGCCTATCGGAAACTACATCTGAAATGCCTATCAGCACCTATATTTGAAATGCCTATCGGCAACCATATCTGGAATGCCTATCGGCACCTATATTTGAAATGCCTATCGACTTCTATATCTGAAATGCCTATCGGCACCTATTTTTAAAATGCCAATCGGCAACTATATCTGAAATGCCTATCGGCACCTATATCTGAAATGCCTTTCGACACCTATATCTGAAATGCCTATCGACACCTATATCTGAAATGCCTATCGACACCTATATCTGAAATGCCTATCGACACCTATATCTGAAATGCCTATCGACACCTATATCTGAAATGCCTATCGACACCTATATCTGAAATGCCTATCGACACCTATATCTGAAATGCCTATCGACACCTATTTTTGAAATGCCTATCGGAAACTACATCTGAAATGCCTATCAGCACCTATATTTGAAATGGCTATCGGCAACCATATCTGGAATGCCTATCGGCACCTATATTTGAAATGCCTATCGGCTCCTATATCTGAAATGCCTATCGGCACCAATTTTTAAAATGCCAATCGGCAGCTATATTTGAAATGCCTATCGGCACCTATATCTGAAATGCCCATCGACACCTATATCTGAAATGCCTATCGGCACCTATATCTGAAATGCCTATCGAGTCCTATATCCGAAATGCCTATCGACACCAATATCTGAAATGCCTATCGACAGCTATATCTGAAATGCCTACGACACCTATATCTGAAATGCCTATCGACACCTATATCTGAAATGCCTATCGACACCTATATCTGAAATGCCTATCGACACCTATATCTGAAATGCCTATTGACACCTATTTTTGAAATGCCTATCGGAAACTACATCTGAAATGCCTATCAGCACCTATATTTGAAATGCCTATCGGCAACCATATCTGGAATGCCTATCGGCACCTATATTTGAAATGCCTATCGGCTTCTATATCTGAAATGCCTATCGGCACCTATTTTTAAAATGCCAATCGGCAACTATATCTGAAATGCCTATCGGCACCTATATCTGAAATGCCTATCGACACCTATATCTGAAATGCCTATCGACACCTATATCTGAAATGCCGATCGACACCTATATCTGAAAATGCCTATCGACACCTATATCTGAAATGCCTATCGACACCTATATCTGAAATGCCTATCGACAACTATATCTGAAATGCCTATCGACACCTATATCTGAAATGCCCATCGACACCTATTTTTGAAATGCCTATCGGAAACTACATCTGAAATGCCTATCAGCACCTATATTTGAAATGCCTATCGGCAAACATATCTGGAATGCCTATCGGCACCTATATTTGAAATGCCTATCGGCTTCTATATCTGAAATGCCTATCGGCACCTATTTTTAAAATGCCAATAGGCAACTATATCTGAAATGCCTATCGGCACCTATATCTGAAATGCCTATCGACACCTATATCTGAAATGCCTATCGACACCTATATCTGAATGCCTATCGACACCTATATCTGAAATGCCTATCGACACCTATATCTGAAATGCCTATCGACACTATATCTGAAATGCCTATCGACACCTATATCTGAAATGCCTATCGACACCTATTTTTGAAATGCCTATCGGAAACTACATCTGAAATGCCTATCAGCACCTATATTTGAAATGCTATCGGCAACCATATCTGGAATGCCTATCGGCACCTATATTTGAAATGCCTATCGGCTTCTATATCTGAATGCCTATTGGCACCTATTTTTAAAATGCCAATCGGCAACTATATCTGAAAAGCCTATCGGCACCTATATCTGAAATGCCTATCGACACCTATATCTGAAATGCCTATCGACACCTATATCTGAAATGCCTATCGACACCTATATCTGAAATGCCTATCGACACCTATATCTGAAATGCCTATCGACACCTATATCTGAAATGCCTATCGACACCTATATCTGAAATGCCTATCGACACCTATATCTGAAATGCCTATCGACACCTATTTTTGAAATGCCTATCGGAAACTACATCTGAAATGCCTATAAGCACCTATATTTGAAATGCCTATCGGCAACCATATCTGGAATGCCTATCGGCACCTATATTTGAAATGCCTATCGGCTTCTATATCTGAAATGCCTATCGGCACCTATTTTTAAAATGCCAATCGGCAACTATATCTGAAATGCCTATCGGCACCTATATCTGAAATGCCTATCGACACCTATATCTGAAATGCCTATCGACACCTATATCTGAAATGCCTATCGACACTTATATCTGAAATGCCTATCGACACCTATATCTGAAATGCCTATCGACACCTATTTCTGAAATGCCTATCGACACCTATATCTGAAATGCCTATCGACACCTATATCTGAAATGCCTATCGACACCTATTTTTGAAATGCCTATCGGAAACTACATCTGAAATGCCTATCAGCACCTATATTTGAAATGCCTATCGGCAACCATATCTGGAATGCCTATCGGCACCTATATTTGAAATGCCTATCGGCTCCTATATCTGAAATGCCTATCGGCACCAATTTTTAAAATGCCAATCGGCAGCTATATTTGAAATGCCTATCGGCACCTATATCTGAAATGCCCATCGACACCTATATCTGAAATGCCTATCGGCACCTATATCTGAAATGCCTATCGAGTCCTATATCTGAAATGCCTATCGACACCAATATCTGAAATGCCTATCGACAGCTATATCTAAAATGCCTATCGACACCTATATCTGAAATGCCTATCGACACCTATATCTGAAATGCCTATCGACACCTATATCTGAAATGCCTATCGACACCTATATCTGAAATGCCTATTGACACCTATTTTTGAAATGCCTATCGGAAACTACATCTGAAATGCCTATCAGCACCTATATTTGAAATGCCTATCGGCAACCATATCTGGAATGCCTATCGGCACCTATATTTGAAATGCCTATCGGCTTCTATATCTGAAATGCCTATCGGCACCTATTTTTAAAATGCCAATCGGCAACTATATCTGAAATGCCTATCGGCACCTATATCTGAAATGCCTATCGACACCTATATCTGAAATGCCTATCGACACCTATATCTGAAATGCCGATCGACACCTATATCTGAAATGCCTATCGACACCTATATCTGAAATGCCTATCGACACCTATATCTGAAATGCCTATCGACAACTATATCTGAAATGCCTATCGACACCTATATCTGAAATGCCCATCGACACCTATTTTTGAAATGCCTATCGGAAACTACATCTGAAATGCCTATCAGCACCTATATTTGAAATGCCTATCGGCAAACATATCTGGAATGCCTATCGGCACCTATATTTGAAATGCCTATCGGCTTCTATATCTGAAATGCCTATCGGCACCTATTTTTAAAATGCCAATAGGCAACTATATCTGAAATGCCTATCGGCACCTATATCTGAAATGCCTATCGACACCTATATCTGAAATGCCTATCGACACCTATATCTGAAATGCCTATCGACACCTATATCTGAAATGCCTATCGACACCTATATCTGAAATGCCTATCGACACCTATATCTGAAATGCCTATCGACACCTATATCTGAAATGCCTATCGACACCTATATCTGAAATGCCTATCGACACCTATTTTTGAAATGCCTATCGGAAACTACATCTGAAATGCCTATCAGCACCTATATTTGAAATGCCTATCGGCAACCATATCTGGAATGCCTATCGGCACCTATATTTGAAATGCCTATCGGCTTCTATATCTGAAATGCTTATTGGCACCTATTTTTAAAATGCCAATCGGCAACTATATCTGAAAAGCCTATCGGCACCTATATCTGAAATGCCTATCGACACCTATATCTGAAATGCCTATCGACACCTATATCTGAAATGCCTATCGACACCTATATCTGAAATGCCTATCGACACCTATATCTGAAATGCCTATCGACACCTATATCTGAAATGCCTATCGACACCTATATCTGAAATGCCTATCGACACCTATATCTGAAATGCCTATCGACACCTATTTTTGAAATGCCTATCGGAAACTACATCTGAAATGCCTATAAGCACCTATATTTGAAATGCCTATCGGCAACCATATCTGGAATGCCTATCGGCACCTATATTTGAAATGCCTATCGGCTTCTATATCTGAAATGCCTATCGGCACCTATTTTTAAAATGCCAATCGGCAACTATATCTGAAATGCCTATCGGCACCTATATCTGAAATGCCTATCGACACCTATATCTGAAATGCCTATCGACACCTATATCTGAAATGCCTATCGACACTTATATCTGAAATGCCTATCGACACCTATATCTGAAATGCCTATCGACACCTATTTCTGAAATGCCTATCGACACCTATATCTGAAATGCCTATCGACACCTATATCGGAAATGCCTATCGACACCTATTTTTGAAATGCCTATCGGAAACTACATCTGAAATGCCTATCGACACCTATATCTGAAATGCCTATCGACACCTATATCTGAAATGCTCATCGACACCTATATCTGAAATGCCTATCGACACCTATATCTGAAATGCCTATCGACACCTATATCTGAAATGCCTATCGACACCTATATCGGAAATGCCTATCGACACCTATATCTGAAATGCCTATCGACACCTATTTTTATAATGCCTATCAAAAACTACATCTGAAATGCCTATCAGCACCTATATTTGAAATGCCTATCGGCAACCATATCTGGAATGCCTATCGGCACCTATATTTGAAATGCCTATCGGCTTCTATATCTGAAATGCCTATCGGCACCTATTTTTAAAATGCTAATCGGCAACTATATCTGAAATGCCTATCGGCACCTATATCTGAAATGCCTATCGACACCTATATCTGAAATGCCTATCGACACCTATATCTGAAATGCCTATCGACACCTATATCTGAAATGCCTATCGACACCTATATCTGAAATGCCTATCGACACCTATATCTGAAATGCCTATCGACACCTATATCTAAAATGCCTATCGACACCTATTTTTGAAATGCCTATCGGAAACTACATCTGAAATGCCTATCAGCACCTATATTTGAAATGCCTATCGGCAACCATATCTAGAATGCCTATCGGCACCTATATTTGAAATGCCTATCGGCTTCTATATCTAAAATGCCTATCGGCACCTATTTTTAAAATGTTAATCGGCAACTATATCTGAAATGCCTATCGGCACCTATATCTGAAATGCCTATCGACACCTATATCTGAAATGCCTATCGACACCTATATCTGAAATTCCTATCGACACCTATATCTGAAATGCCTATCGACACCTATATCTGAAATGCCTATCGACACCTATATCTGAAATGCCTATCGACACCTATATCTGAAATGCCTATCGACACCTATATCTGAAATGCCTATCGACACCTATTTTTGAAATGCCTATCGGAAACTACATCTGAAATGCCTATCAGCACCTATATTTGAAATGCCTATCGGAAACCATTTCTGGAATGCCTATCGGCACCTATATTCGAATTGCCTATCGGCTTCTATATCTGAAATGCCTATCGGCACCTATTTTTAAAATGCCAATCGGCAACTATATATGAAATGCCTATCGGCACCTATATCTGAAATGCCTATCGACACCTATATCTGAAATGCCTATCGACACCTATATCTGAAATGCCTATCGACACCTATATCTGAAATGCCTATCGACACCTATATCTGAAATGCTTATCGACACCTATATCTGAAATGCCTATCGACACCTATATCTGAAATGCCTATCGACACCTATATCTGAAATGCCTATCGACACCTATTTTTGAAATGCCTATCGGAAACTACATCTGAAATGCCTATCAGCACCTATATTTGAAATGCCTATCGGCAACCATATCTGGAATGCCTATCGGCACCTATATTTGAAATGCCTATCGGCTTCTATATCTGAAATGCCTATCGGCACCTATTTTTAAAATGCCAATCGGCAACTATATCTGAAATGCCTATCGGCACCTATATTTGAAATGCCTATTGACACCTATATCTGAAATGCCTATCGACACCTATATCTGAAATGACTATCGACACATATATCTGAAATGCCTATCTGCACCTATATCTGAAATGCCTATCGACACCTATATCTGAAATGCCTATCGACACCTATATCTGAAATGCCTATCGACACCTATATCTGAAATGCCTATCGACACCTATTTTTGAAATGCCTATCGGAAATTACATCTGAAATGCCTATCAGCACCTATATTTGAAATGCCTATCGGCAACCATATCTGGAATGCCTATCGGCACCTATATTTGAAATGCCTATCGGCTTCTATATCTGAAATGCCTATCGGCACCTATTTTCAAAATGCCATTCGGCAACTATATCTGAAATGCCTATCGGCACCTATATCTGAAATGCCTTTCGACACCTATATCTGAAATGCCTATCGACACCTATATCTGAAATGCCTATCGACACCTATATCTGAAATGCCTATAGACACCTATATCTGAAATGCCTATCGACACCTTTATCTGAAATGCCTATCGACACCTATATCTGAAATGCCTATCGACACCTATATCTGAAATGCCTATCGACACCTATATTTTTGAAATGCCTATCGGCAACTATATCTGGAATGCCTATCGGCACCTATATTTGAAATGCCTATCGTCTTCTATATCTGAAATGCCTATCGGCACCTATTTTTAAAATGCCAATCGGCAACTATATCTGAAATGCCTATCGGCACCTATATCTGAAATGCCTATCGACACCTATATCTGAAATGCCTATCGACACTTATATCTGAAATGCCTATCGACACCTATATCTGAAATGCCTATCGACACCTATATCTGAAATGCTTATCGACACCTATATCTGAAATGCCTATCGACACCTATATCTGAAATGCCTATCGACACCTATATCTGAAATGCCTATCGACACCTATTTTTGAAATGCCTATCGGAAACTACATCTAAAATGCCTATCAGCACCTATATTTGAAATGCCTATCGGCAACCATATCTGGAATGCCTATCGGCACCTATATTTGAAATGCCTATCGGCTTCTATATCTGAAATGCCTATCGGCACCTATTTTTAAAATGCCAATCGGCAACTATATCTGAAATGCCTATCGGCACCTATATTTGAAATGCCTATTGACACCTATATCTGAAATGCCTATCGACACCTATATCTGAAATGCCTATCGACACCTATATCTGAAATGCCTATCGACACCTATATCTGAAATGCCTATCGACACCTATATCTGAAATGCCTATCGACACCTATTTTTGAAATGCCTATCGGAAATTACATCTGAAATGCCTATCAGCACCTATATTTGAAATGCCTATCGGCAACCATATCTGGAATGCCTATCGGCACCTATATTTGAAATGCCTATCGGCAACCATATCTGGAATGCCTATCGGCACCTATATTTGAAATGCCTATCGGCTTCTATATCTGAAATGCCTATCGGCACCTATTTTTAAAATGCCAATCGGCAACTATATCTGAAATGCCTTTCGGCACCTATATCTGAAATGCCTATCGACACCTATATCTGAAATGCCTATCGACACCTATATCTGAAATGCCTATCGACACCTATACCTGAAATGCCTATCGACACCTATATCTGAAATGCTATCGACACCTATATCTGAAATGCCTATCGACACCTATATCTGAAATGCCTATCGACACCTATTTTTGAAATGCCTATCGGAAACTACATCTGAAATGCCTATCAGCACCTATATTTGAAATGCCTATCGGCAACCATATCTGGAATGCCTATCGGCACCTATATTTGAAATGCCTATCGGCTTCTATATCTGAAATGCCTATCGGCACCTATTTTTAAAATGCCAATCGGCAACTATATCTGAAATGCCTATCGGCACCTATATCTGAAATGCCTATCGACACCCATATCTGAAATGCCTATCGACACCTATATCTGAAATGCCTATCACACCTATATCTGAAATGCCTATCGACACCTATATCTGAAATGCCTATCGACACCTATATCTGAAATGCCTATCGACACCTATATCTGAAATGCCTATCGACACCTATTTTTAAAATGCCTATCGGAAACTACATCTGAAATGCCTATCAGCACATATATTTGAAATGCCTATCGGCAACCATATCTGGAATGCCTATCGGCACCTATATTTGAAATGCCTATCGGCTTCTATATCTGAAATGCCTATCGGCACCTATTTTTAAAATGCCAATCGGCAACTATATCTGAAATGCCTATCGACACCTATATCTGAAATGCCTATCGACACCTATATCTGAAAAGCCTATCGACACCTATATCTGAAATGCCTATCGACACCTATATCTGAAATGCCTATCGACACCTATATCTGAAATGCCTATCGACACCTATATCTGAAATTCCTATCGACACCTATATCTGAAATGCCTATCGACACCTATATCTGAAATGCCTATCGACACCTATATCTGAAATGCCTATCGACACCTATATCTGAAATGCCTATCGACACCTATATCTGAAATGCCTATCGACACCTATATCTGAAATGCCTATCGGCACCTATTTTTAAAGTGCCAATCGGCAACTATATCTGAAATGCCTATCGGCACCTATATCTGAAATGCCTATCGACACCTATATCTAAAATGCCTATCGACACCTATATCTGAAATGCCTATCGACACCTATTTTTGAAATGCCTATCGGAAACTACATCTGAAATGCCTATCAGCACCTATATTTGAAATGCCTATCGGCAACCATATCTGGAATGCCTATCGGCACCTATATTTGAAATGCCTACCGGCTTCTATATCTGAAATGCCTATCGGCACCTATTTTAAAATGCCAATCGGCAACTATATCTGAAATGCCTATCGGCACCTATATCTGAAATGCCTATCGACACCTATATCTGAAATGCCTATCGACACCTATATCTGAAATGCCTATCGACACCTATATCTGAAATGCCTATCGACACCTATATCTGAAATGCCTATCGACACCTATATCTGAAATGCCTATCGACACCTATATCTGAAATGCCTATCGACACCTATATCTGAAATGCCTATCGACACCTATTTTTGAAATGCCTATCGGAAACTACATCTGAAATGCCTATCAGCACCTATATTTGAAATGCCTATCGGCAACCATATCTGGAATGCCTATCGGCACCTATATTTGAAATGCCTATCGGCTTCTATATCTGAAATGCCTATCGGCACCTATTTTTAAAATGCCAATCGGCAACTATATCTGAAATGCCTATCGGCACCTATATCTGAAATGCCTATCGACACCTATATCTGAAATGCCTATCGACACCTATATCTGAAATGCCTATCACACCTATATCTGAAATGCCTATCGACACCTATATCTGAAATGCCTATCGACACCTATATCTGAAATGCCTATCGACACCTATATCTGAAATGCCTATCGACACCTATTTTTGAAATGCCTATCGGAAACTACATCTGAAATGCCTATCAGCACATATATTTGAAATGCCTATCGGCAACCATATCTGGAATGCCTATCGGCACCTATATTTGAAATGCATATCGGCTTCTATATCTGAAATGCCTATCGGCACCTATTTTTAAAATGCCAATCGGCAACTATATCTGAAATGCCTATCGACACCTATATCTGAAATGCCTATCGACACCTATATCTGAAAAGCCTATCGACACCTATATCTGAAATGCCTATCGACACCTATATCTGAAATGCCTATCGACACCTATATCTGAAATGCCTATCGACACCTATATCTGAAATTCCTATCGACACCTATATCTGAAATGCCTATCGACACCTATATCTGAAATGCCTATCGACACCTATATCTGAAATGCCTATCGACACCTATATCTGAAATGCCTATCGACACCTATATCTGAAATGCCTATCGACACCTATATCTGAAATGCCTATCGGCACCTATTTTTAAAGTGCCAATCGGCAACTATATCTGAAATGCCTATCGGCACCTATATCTGAAATGCCTATCGACACCTATATCTAAAATGCCTATCGACACCTATATCTGAAATGCCTATCGACACCTATATCTGAAATGCCTATCGACACCTATATCTGAAATGCCTATCGACACCTATATCTGAAATTCCTATCGACACCTATATCTGAAATGCCTATCGACACCTATATCTGAAATGCCTATCGACACCTATATCTGAAATGCCTATCGACACCTATATCTTAAATGCCTATCGACACCTATATCTGAAATGCCTATCGACACCTATATCTGAAATGCCTATCGACACCTATATCTGAAATGCCTATCGACACCTATATCTGAAATGCCTATCGACACCTATATCTGAAATGCCTATCGACACCTATTTTTAAAATGCCAATCGGCAACTATATCTGAAATGCCTATCGGCACCTATATCTGAAGTGCCTATCGACACCTATATCTGAAATGCCTATCGACACCTATATCTTAAATGCCTATCGACACCTATATCTGAAATGCCTATCGACACCTATATCTGAAATGCCTATCGACACCTATATCTGAAATGCCTATCGACACCTATATCTGAAATGCCTATCGGCACCTATATCTGAAATGCCTATCGACACCTATTTTTGAAATGCCTATCGGAAACTACATCTGAAATGCCTATCAGCACCTATATTTGAGATGCCTATCCGCAACCATATCTGGAATGCCTATCGGCACCTATATTTGAAATGCCTATCGGCTTCTATATCTGAAATGCCTATCGGCACCTATTTTTAAAATGCCAATCGGCAACTATAACTGAAAGCCTAACGGCACCTATATCTGAAATGCCTATCGACACCTATATCTGAAATGCCTATCGACACCTATATCTGAAATGCCTATCGACACCTATATCTGAAGTGCCTATCGACACCTATATCTAAAATGCCTATCGACACCTATATCTGAAATGCCTATCGACACCTATATCTGAAATGCCTATCGACACCTATTTTTGAAATGCCTATCGGAAACTACATCTGAAATGCCTATCAGCACCTATATTTGAAATGCCTATCGGCAACCATATCTGGAATGCCTATCGGCACCTATATTTGAAATGCCTATCGGCTTCTATATCTGAAATGCCTATCGGCACCTATTTTTAAAGTGCCAATCGGCAACTATATCTGAAATGCCTATCGGCACCTATATCTGAAATGCCTATCGACACCTATATCTGAAATGCCTATCGACACCTATATCTGAAATGCCTATCGACACCTATATCTGAAATGCCTATC
Source organism: Venustoraphidia nigricollis (assembly GCA_034508555.1). Classification (NCBI taxonomy): domain Eukaryota; kingdom Metazoa; phylum Arthropoda; class Insecta; order Raphidioptera; family Raphidiidae; genus Venustoraphidia; species Venustoraphidia nigricollis. The sequence continues at coordinate 81,557 of JAVRKA010000291.1, forward strand.
GACACCTATATCTGAAATGCCTATCGACACGTATATCTGAAATGCCTATCGACACCTATATCTGAAATGCCTATCGACACCTATATCTGAAATGCCTATCGACACCTATATCTGAAATGCCTATCGACACCTATATCTGAAATGCCTATCGACACCTATATCTGAAATGCCTATCGACACCTATATCTGAAATGCCTATCGACACCTATATCTGAAGTGCCTATCGACACCTATATCTGAAATGCCTATCGACACCTATATCTGAAATGCCTATCGACACCTATATCTGAAATGCCTATCGACACCTATTTTTGAAATGCCTATCGGAAACTACATCTGAAATGCCTATCAGCACCTATATTTGAAATGCCTATCGGCAACCATATCTGGAATGCTTATCGGCACCTATATTTGAAATGCCTATCGGCTTCTATATCTGAAATGCCTATCGGCACCTATTTTTAAAGTGCCAATCGGCAACTATATCTGAAATGCCTATCGGCACCTATATCTGAAATGCCTATCGACACCTATATCTGAAATGCCTATCGACACCTATATCTGAAATGCCTATCGACACCTATATCTGAAATGCCTATCGACACCTATATCTGAAATGCCTATCGACACCTATATCTGAAATGCCTATCGACACCTATATCTGAAATGCCTGTCGACACCTATATCTGAAATGCCTATCGACACCTATATCTAAAATGCCTATCGACACCTATTTTTGAAATGCCTATCGGAAACTACATCTGAAATGCCTATCAGCACCCATATCTGAAATGCCTATCGGCAACCATATCTGGAATGCCTATCGGCACCTATATTTGAAATGCCTATCGGCTTCTATATCTGAAATGCCTATCGGCACCTATTTTTAAAATGCCAATCGGCAACTATATCTGAAATGCCTATCGGCACCTATATCTGAAATGCCTATCGACACCTATATCTGAAATGCCTATCGACACCTATATCTGAAATGCCTATCGACACCTATATCTGAAATGCCTATCGACACCTATATCTGAAATGCCTATCGACACCTATATCTGAAATGCCTATTGACACCTATATCTGAAATGCCTATCGACACCTATATCTGAAATGCCTATCGACACCTATTTTTGAAATGCCTATCGGAAACTACATCTGAAATGCCTATCAGCACCTATATTTGAAATGCCTATCGGCAACCATATCTTGAAATGCCTATCGGCACCTATATTTGAAATGCCTATCGGCTTCTATATCTGAAATGCCTATCGGCACCTATTTTTAAAATGCCAATCGGCAACTATATCTGAAAGCCTAACGGCACCTATATCTGAAATGCCTATCGACACCTATATCTGAAATGCCTATCGACACCTATATCTGAAATGCCTATCGACACCTATATCTGAAGTGCCTATCGACACCTATATCTGAAATGCCTATCGACACCTATATCTGAAATGCCTATCGACACCTATATCTGAAATGCCTATCGACACCTATTTTTGAAATGCCTATCGGAAACTACATCTGAAATGCCTATCAGCACCTATATTTGAAATGCCTATCGGCAACCATATCTGGAATGCCTATCGGTACCTATATTTGAAATGCCTATCGGCTTCTATATCTGAAATGCCTATCGGCACCTATTTTTAAAGTGCCAATCGGCAACTATATCTGAAATGCCTATCGGCACCTATATCTGAAATGCCTATCGACACCTATATCTGAAATGCCTATCGACAAGTATATCTGAAATGCCTATCGACACCTATATCTTAAATGCCTATCGACACCTATATCTGAAATGCCTATCGACACCTATATCTGAAATGCCTATCGACACCTATATCTGAAATGCCTATCGACACCTATATCTGAAATGCCTATCGACACCTATATCTGAAATGCCTATCGACACCTATTTTTGAAATGCCTATCGGAAACTACATCTGAAATGCCTATCAGCACCTATATTTGAAATGCCTATCGGCAACCATATCTGGAATGCCTATCGGCACCTATATTTGAAATGCCTATCGGCTTCTATATCTGAAATGCCTATCGGCACCTATTTTTAAAATGCCAATCGGCAACTATATCTGAAATGCCTATCGGCACCTATATCTGAAATGCCTATCGACACCTATATCTGAAATGCCTATCGACACCTATATCTGAAATGCCTATCGACACCTATATCTGAAATGCCTATCGACACCTATATCTGAAATGCCTATCGACACCTATATCTGAAATGCCTAACGACACCTATATCTGAAATGCCTATCGACACCTATTTTTGAAATGCCTATCGGAAACTACATTTTAAATGCCTATCAGCACCTATATTTGAAATGCCTATCGGCAACCATATCTGGAATGCCTATCGGCACCTATATTTGAAATGCCTATCGGCTTCTATATCTGAAATGCCTATCGGCACCTATTTTTAAAATGCCAATCGGCAACTATATCTGAAATGCCTAACGGCACCTATATCTGAAATGCCTATCGACACCTATATATGAAATGCCTATCGACACCTATATCTGAAATGCCTATCGACACCTATATCTGAAATGCCTATCGACACCTATACTTGAAATGCCTATCGACACCTATATCTGAAATGCCTATCGACACCTATATCTGAAATGCCTATCGACACCTATATCTGAAATGCCTATCGACACCAATTTTTGAAATGCCTATCGGAAACTACATCTGAAATGCCTATCAGCACCTATATTTGAAATGCCTATCGGCAACCATATCTGGAATGCCTATTGGCACCTATATTTGAAATGCCTATCGGCTTCTATATCTGAAATGCCTATCGGCACCTATTTTTAAAATGCCAATCGGCAACTATATCTGAAATGCCTATCGGCACCTATATCTGAAATGCCTATCGACACCTATATCTGAAATGCCTATCGACACCTATATCTGAAATGCCTATCGACACCTATATCTTAAATGCCTATCGACACCTATATCTGAAATGCCTATCGACACCTATATCTGAAATGCCTATCGACACCTATATCTGAAATGCCTATCGACACCTATATCTGAAATGCCTATCGACACCTATTTTTGAAATGCCTATCGGAAACTACATCTGAAATGCCTATCAGCACCTATATTTGAAATGACTATCGGCAACCATATCTGGAATGCCTATCGGCACCTATATTTGAAATGCCTATCGGCTTCTATATCTGAAATGCCTATCGGCACCTATTTTTAAAATGCCAATCGGCAACTATATCTGAAATGCCTATCGGCACCTATATCTGAAATGCCTATCGACGCCTATATCTGAAGTGCCTATCGACACCTATATCTGAAATGCCTATCGACACCTATATCTGAAATGCCTATCGACACCTATATCTGAAATGCCTATCGACACCTATATCTGAAATGCCTATCGACACCTATATCTGAAATGCCTATCGACACCTATATCTGAAATGCCTATCGACACCTATTTTTGAAATGCCTATCGGAAACTACATCTGAAATGCCTATCAGCACCTATATTTGAAATGCCTATCGGCAACCATATCTGGAATGCCTATCGGCACCTATATTTGAAATGCCTATCGGCTTCTATATCTGAAATGCCTATCGGCATCTATTTTTAAAATGCCAATCGGCAACTATATCTGAAATGCCTATCGACACCTATATCTGAAATGCCTATCGACACCTATATCTGAAATGCCTATCGACACCTGTATCTGAAATGCCTATCGACACCTATAACTGAAATGCCTATCGACACATATATCTGAAATGCCTATCGACACCTATATCTGAAATGCCTATCGACACCTATTTTTGAAAAACCTATCGGAAACTACATCTGAAATGCCTATCAGCACCTATATTTGAAATGCCTATCGGCAACCATATCTGGAATGCCTATCGGCACCTATATTTGAAATGCCTATCGGCTTCTATATCTGAAATGCCTATAAGCACCTATTTTTAAAATGCCAATCGGCAACTATATCTGAAATGCCTATCGGCACCTATATCTGAAATGCCTATCGACACCTATATCTGAAATGCCTATCGACACTTATATCTGAAATGCCTATCGACACCTATATCTGAAATGCCTATCGACACCTATATCTGAAATGCCTATCGACACCTATATCTGAAATGCCTATCGACACCTATATCTGAAATGCCTATCGACACCTATATCTGAAATGCCTATCGACACCTATTTTTGAAATGCCTATCGGAAACTAAATCTGAAATGCCCATCAGCACCTATATTTGAAACGCCTATCGGCAACCATATCTGGAATGCCTATCGGCACCTATATTTGAAATGCCTATCGGCTTCTATATCTGAAATGCCTATCGGCACCTATTTTTAAAATGCCAATCGGCAACTATATCTGAAAGCCTAACGGCACCTATATCTGAAATGCCTATCGACACCTATATCTGAAATGCCTATCGACACCTATATCTGAAATGCCTATCGACACCTATATCTGAAATGCCTATCGACACCTATATCTGAAATGCCTATCGACACCTATATCTGAAATGCATATTGACACCTATATCTGAAATGCCTATCGACACCTATATCTGAAATGCCTATCGACACCTATTTTTGAAATGCCTATCGGAAACTACATCTGAAATGCCTATCAGCACCTATATTTGAAATGCCTATCGGCAACCATATCTTGAAATGCCTATCGGCACCTATATTTGAAATGCCTATCGGCTTCTATATCTGAAATGCCTATCGGCACCAATTTTTAAAATGCCAATCGGCAACTATATCTGAAAGCCTAACGGCACCTATATCTGAAATGCCTATCGACACCTATATCTGAAATGCCTATCGACACCTATATCTGAAATGCCTATCGACACCTATATCTGAAGTGCCTATCGACACCTATATCTGAAATGCCTATCGACACCTATATCTGAAATGCCTATCGACACCTATATCTGAAATGCCTATCGACACCTATTTTTGAAATGCCTATCGGAAACTACATCTGAAATGCCTATCAGCACCTATATTTGAAATGCCTATCGGCAACCATATCTGGAATGCCTATCGGTACCTATATTTGAAATGCCTATCGGCTTCTATATCTGAAATGCCTATCGGCACCTATTTTTAAAGTGCCAATCGGCAACTATATCTGAAATGCCTATCGGCACCTATATCTGAAATGCCTATCGACACCTATATCTGAAATGCCTATCGACACCTATATCTGAAATGCCTATCGACACCTATATCTTAAATGCCTATCGACACCTATATCTGAAATGCCTATCGACACCTATATCTGAAATGCCTATCGACACCTATATCTGAAATGCCTATCGACACCTATATCTGAAATGCCTATCGACACCTATATCTGAAATGCCTATCGACACCTATTTTTGAAATGCCTATCGGAAACTACATCTGAAATGCCTATCAGCACCTATATTTGAAATGCCTATCGGCAACCATATCTGGAATGCCTATCGGCACCTATATTTGAAATGCCTATCGGCTTCTATATCTGAAATGCCTATCGGCACCTATTTTTAAAATGCCAATCGGCAACTATATCTGAAATGCCTATCGGCACCTATATCTGAAATGCCTATCGACACCTATATCTGAAATGCCTATCGACACCTATATCTGAAATGCCTATCGACACCTATATCTGAAATGCCTATCGACACCTATATCTGAAATGCCTATCGACACCTATATCTGAAATGCCTATCGACACCTATATCTGAAATGCCTAACGACACCTATATCTGAAATGCCTATCGACACCTATTTTTGAAATGCCTATCGGAAACTACATCTTAAATGCCTATCAGCACCTATATTTGAAATGCCTATCGGCAACCATATCTGGAATGCCTATCGGCACCTATATTTGAAATGCCTATCGGCTTCTATATCTGAAATGCCTATCGGCACCTATTTTTAAAATGCCAATCGGCAACTATATCTGAAATGCCTAACGGCACCTATATCTGAAATGCCTATCGACACCTATATCTGAAATGCCTATCGACACCTATATCTGAAATGCCTATCGACACCTATATCTGAAATGCCTATCGACACCTATACTTGAAATGCCTATCGACACCTATATCTGAAATGCCTATCGACACCTATATCTGAAATGCCTATCGACACCTATATCTGAAATGCCTATCGACACCAATTTTTGAAATGCCTATCGGAAACTACATCTGAAATGCCTATCAGCACCTATATTTGAAATGCCTATCGGCAACCATATCTGGAATGCCTATTGGCACCTATATTTGAAATGCCTATCGGCTTCTATATCTGAAATGCCTATCGGCACCTATTTTTAAAATGCCAATCGGCAACTATATCTGAAATGCCTATCGGCACCTATATCTGAAATGCCTATCGACACCTATATCTGAAATGCCTATCGACACCTATATCTGAAATGCCTATCGACACCTATATCTTAAATGCCTATCGACACCTATATCTGAAATGCCTATCGACACCTATATCTGAAATGCCTATCGACACCTATATCTGAAATGCCTATCGACACCTATATCTGAAATGCCTATCGACACCTATTTTTGAAATGCCTATCGGAAACTACATCTGAAATGCCTATCAGCACCTATATTTGAAATGACTATCGGCAACCATATCTGGAATGCCTATCGGCACCTATATTTGAAATGCCTATCGGCTTCTATATCTGAAATGCCTATCGGCACCTATTTTTAAAATGCCAATCGGCAACTATATCTGAAATGCCTATCGGCACCTATATCTGAAATGCCTATCGACGCCTATATCTGAAGTGCCTATCGACACCTATATCTGAAATGCCTATCGACACCTATATCTGAAATGCCTATCGACTCCTATATCTGAAATGCCTATCGACACCTATATCTGAAATGCCTATCGACACCTATATCTGAAATGCCTATCGACACCTATATCTGAAATGCCTATCGACACCTATTTTTGAAATGCCTATCGGAAACTACATCTGAAATGCCTATCAGCACCTATATTTGAAATGCCTATCGGCAACCATATCTGGAATGCCTATCGGCACCTATATTTGAAATGCCTATCGGCTTCTATATCTGAAATGCCTATCGGCATCTATTTTTTAAAATGCCAATCGGCAACTATATCTGAAATGCCTATCGACACCTATATCTGAAATGCCTATCGACACCTATATCTGAAATGCCTATCGACACCTGTATCTGAAATGCCTATCGACACCTATAACTGAAATGCCTATCGACACATATATCTGAAATGCCTATCGACACCTATATCTGAAATGCCTATCGACACCTATTTTTGAAAAACCTATCGGAAACTACGTCTGAAATGCCTATCAGCACCTATATTTGAAATGCCTATCGGCAACCATATCTGGAATGCCTATCGGCACCTATATTTGAAATGCCTATCGGCTTCTATATCTGAAATGCCTATCAGCACCTATTTTTAAAATGCCAATCGGCAACTATATCTGAAATGCCTATCGGCACCTATATCTGAAATGCCTATCGACACCTATATCTGAAATGCCTATCGACACTTATATCTGAAATGCCTATCGACACCTATATCTGAAATGCCTATCGACACCTATATCTGAAATGCCTATCGACACCTATATCTGAAATGCCTATCGACACCTATATCTGAAATGCCTATCGACACCTATATCTGAAATGCCTATCGACATCTATTTTTGAAATGCCTATCGGAAACTAAATCTGAAATGCCCATCAGCACCTATATTTGAAACGCCTATCGGCAACCATATCTGGAATGCCTATCGGCACCTATATTTGAAATGCCTATCGGCTTCTATATCTGAAATGCCTATCGGCACCTATTTTTAAAATGCCAATCGGCAACTATATCTGAAAGCCTAACGGCACCTATATCTGAAATGCCTATCGACACCTATATCTGAAATGCCTATCGACACCTATATCTGAAATGCCTATCGACACCTATATCTGAAATGCCTATCGACACCTATATCTGAAATGCCTATCGACACGTATATCTGAAATGCCTATCGACACCTATATCTGAAATGCCTATCGACACCTATATCTGAAATGCCTATCGACACCTATATCTGAAATGCCTATCGACACCTATATCTGAAATGCCTATCGACACCTATATCTGAAATGCCTATCGACACCTATATCTGAAATGCCTATCGACACCTATATCTGAAGTGCTTATCGACACCTATATCTGAAATGCCTATCGACACCTATATCTGAAATGCCTATCGACACCTATATCTGAAATGCCTATCGACACCTATTTTTGAAATGCCTATCGGAAACTACATCTGAAATGCCTATCAGCACCTATATTTGAAATGCCTATCGGCAACCATATCTGGAATGCTTATCGGCACCTATATTTGAAATGCCTATCGGCTTCTATATCTGAAATGCCTATCGGCACCTATTTTTAAAGTGCCAATCGGCAACTATATCTGAAATGCCTATCGGCACCTATATCTGAAATGCCTATCGACACCTATATCTGAAATGCCTATCGACACCTATATCTGAAATGCCTATCGACACCTATATCTGAAATGCCTATCGACACCTATATCTGAAATGCCTATCGACACCTATATCTGAAATGCCTATCGACACCTATATCTGAAATGCCTATCGACACCTATATCTGAAATGCCTATCGACACCTATATCTAAAATGCCTATTGACACCTATTTTTGAAATGCCTATCGGAAACTACATCTGAAATGCCTATCAGCACCTATATCTGAAATGCCTATCGGCAACCATATCTGGAATGCCTATCGGCACCTATATTTGAAATGCCTATCGGCTTCTATATCTGAAATGCCTATCGGCACCTATTTTTAAAATGCCAATCGGCAACTATATCTGAAATGCCTATCGGCACCTATATCTGAAATGCCTATCGACACCTATATCTGAAATGCCTATCGACACCTATATCTGAAATGCCTATCGACACCTATATCTGAAATGCCTATAGACACCTATATCTGAAATGCCTATTGACACCTATATCTGAAATGCCTATCGACACCTATATCTGAAATGCCTATCGACACCTATTTTTGAAATGCCTATCGGAAACTACATCTGAAATGCCTATCAGCACCTATATTTGAAATGCCTATCGGCAACCATATCTTGAAATGCCTATCGGCACCTATATTTGAAATGCCTATCGGCTTCTATATCTGAAATGCCTATCGGCACCTATTTTTAAAATGCCAATCGGCAACTATATCTGAAAGCCTAACGGCACCTATATCTGAAATGCCTATCGACACCTATATCTGAAATGCCTATCGACACCTATATCTGAAATGCCTATCGACACCTATATCTGAAGTGCCTATCGACACCTATATCTGAAATGCCTATCGACACCTATATCTGAAATGCCTATCGACACCTATATCTGAAATGCCTATCGACACCTATTTTTGAAATGCCTATCGGAAACTACATCTGAAATGCCTATCAGCACCTATATTTGAAATGCCTATCGGCAACCATATCTGGAATGCCTATCGGTACCTATATTTGAAATGCCTATCGGCTTCTATATCTGAAATGCCTATCGGCACCTATTTTTAAAGTGCCAATCGGCAACTATATCTGAAATGCCTATCGGCACCTATATCTGAAATGCCTATCGACACCTATATCTGAAATGCCTATCGACACCTATATCTGAAATGCCTATCGACACCTATATCTTAAATGCCTATCGACACCTATATCTGAAATGCCTATCGACACCTATATCTGAAATGCCTATCGACACCTATATCTGAAATGCCTATCGACACCTATATCTGAAATGCCTATCGACACCTATATCTGAAATGCCTATCGACACCTATTTTTGAAATGCCTATCGGAAACTACATCTGAAATGCCTATCAGCACCTATATTTGAAATGCCTATCGGCAACCATATCTGGAATGCCTATCGGCACCTATATTTGAAATGCCTATCGGCTTCTATATCTGAAATGCCTATCGGCACCTATTTTTAAAATGCCAATCGGCAACTATATCTGAAATGCCTATCGGCACCTATATCTGAAATGATTATCGACACCTATATCTGAAATGCCTATCGACACCTATATCTGAAATGCCTATCGACACCTATATCTGAAATGCCTATCGACACCTATATCTGAAATGCCTATCGACACCTATATCTGAAATGCCTATCGACACCTATATCTGAAATGCCTAACGACACCTATATCAAAAATGCCTATCGACACCTATTTTTGAAATGCCTATCGGAAACTACATCTTAAATGCCTATCAGCACCTATATTTGAAATGCCTATCGGCAACCATATCTGGAATGCCTATCGGCACCTATATTTGAAATGCCTATCGGCTTCTATATCTGAAATGCCTATCGGCACCTATTTTTAAAATGCCAATCGGCAACTATATCTGAAATGCCTAACGGCACCTATATCTGAAATGCCTATCGACACCTATATCTGAAATGCCTATCGACACCTATATCTGAAATGCCTATCGACACCTATATCTGAAATGCCTATCGACACCTATACTTGAAATGCCTATCGACACCTATATCTGAAATGCCTATCGACACCTATATCTGAAATGCCTATCGACACCTATATCTGAAATGCCTATCGACACCAATTTTTGAAATGCCTATCGGAAACTACATCTGAAATGCCTATCAGCACCTATATTTGAAATGTCTATCGGCAACCATATCTGGAATGCCTATTGGCACCTATATTTGAAATGCCTATCGGCTTCTATATCTGAAATGCCTATCGGCACCTATTTTTAAAATGCCAATCGGCAACTATATCTGAAATGCCTATCGGCACCTATATCTGAAATGCCTATCGACACCTATATCTGAAATGCCTATCGACACCTATATCTGAAATGCCTATCGACACCTATATCTTAAATGCCTATCGACACCTATATCTGAAATGCCTATCGACACCTATATCTGAAATGCCTATCGACACCTATATCTGAAATGCCTATCGACACCTATATCTGAAATGCCTATCGACACCTATTTTTGAAATGCCTATCGGAAACTACATCTGAAATGCCTATCAGCACCTATATTTGAAATGACTATCGGCAACCATATCTGGAATGCCTATCGGCACCTATATTTGAAATGCCTATCGGCTTCTATATCTGAAATGCCTATCGGCACCTATTTTTAAAATGCCAATCGGCAACTATATCTGAAATGCCTATCGGCACCTATATCTGAAATGCCTATCGACGCCTATATCTGAAATGCCTATCGACACCTATATCTGAAATGCCTATCGACACCTATATCTGAAATGCCTATCGACACCTATATCTGAAATGCCTATCGACACCTATATCTGAAATGCCTATCGACACCTATATCTGAAATGCCTATCGACACCTATATCTGAAATGCCTATCGACACCTATTTTTGAAATGCCTGTCGGAAACTACATCTGAAATGCCTATCAGCACCTATATTTGAAATGCCTATCGGCAACCATATCTGGAATGCCTATCGGCACCTATATTTGAAATGCCTATCGGCTTCTATATCTGAAATGCCTATCGGCATCTATTTTTAAAATGCCAATCGGCAACTATATCTGAAATGCCTATCGACACCTATATCTGAAATGCCTATCGACACCTATATCTGAAATGCCTATCGACACCTGTATCTGAAATGCCTATCGACACCTATAACTGAAATGCCTATCGACACATATATCTGAAATGCCTATCGACACCTATATCTGAAATGCCTATCGACACCTATTTTTGAAAAACCTATCGGAAACTACATCTGAAATGCCTATCAGCACCTATATTTGAAATGCCTATCGGCAACCATATCTGGAATGCCTATCGGCACCTATATTTGAAATGCCTATCGGCTTCTATATCTGAAATGCCTATCAGCACCTATTTTTAAAATGCCAATCGGCAACTATATCTGAAATGCCTATCGACACCTATATCTGAAATGCCTATCGGCACCTATTTTTAAAATGCCAATCGGCAACTATATCTGAAATGCCTATCGGCACCTATATCTGAAATGCCTATCGACGCCTATATCTGAAATGCCTATCGACACCTATATCTGAAATGCCTATCGACACCTATATCTGAAATGCCTATCGACACCTATATCTGAAATGCCTATCGACACCTATATCTGAAATGCCTATCGACACCTATATCTGAAATGCCTATCGACACCTATATCTGAAATGCCTATCGACACCTATTTTTGAAATGCCTATCGGAAACTACATCTGAAATGCCTATCAGCACCTATATTTGAAATGCCTATCGGCAACCATATCTGGAATGCCTATCGGCACCTATATTTGAAATGCCTATCGGCTTCTATATCTGAAATGCCTATCGGCATCTATTTTTAAAATGCCAATCGGCAACTATATCTGAAATGCCTATCGACACCTATATCTGAAATGCCTATCGACACCTATATCTGAAATGCCTATCGACACCTGTATCTGAAATGCCTATCGACACCTATAACTGAAATGCCTATCGACACATATATCTGAAATGCCTATCGACACCTATATCTGAAATGCCTATCGACACCTATTTTTGAAAAACCTATCGGAAACTACATCTGAAATGCCTATCAGCACCTATATTTGAAATGCCTATCGGCAACCATATCTGGAATGCCTATCGGCACCTATATTTGAAATGCCTATAGGCTTCTATATCTGAAATGCCTATCGGCACCTATTTTTAAAATGCCAATCGGCAACTATATCTGAAATGCCTATCGGCACCTATATCTGAAATGCCTATCGACACCTATATCTGAAATGCCTATCGACACCTATATCTGAAATGCCTATCGACACCTATATCTGAAATGCCTATCGACACCTATATCTGAAATGCCTATAGACACCTATATCTGAAATGCCTATTGACACCTATATCTGAAATGCCTATCGACACCTATATCTGAAATGCCTATCGACACCTATTTTTGAAATGCCTATCGGAAACTACATCTGAAATGCCTATCAGCACCTATATTTGAAATGCCTATCGGCAACCATATCTTGAAATGCCTATCGGCACCTATATTTGAAATGCCTATCGGCTTCTATATCTGAAATGCCTATCGGCACCTATTTTTAAAATGCCAATCGGCAACTATATCTGAAAGCCTAACGGCACCTATATCTGAAATGCCTATCGACACCTATATCTGAAATGCCTATCGACACCTATATCTGAAATGCCTATCGACACCTATATCTGAAGTGCCTATCGACACCTATATCTGAAATGCCTATCGACACCTATATCTGAAATGCCTATCGACACCTATATCTGAAATGCCTATCGACACCTATTTTTGAAATGCCTATCGGAAACTACATCTGAAATGCCTATCAGCACCTATATTTGAAATGCCTATCGGCAACCATATCTGGAATGCCTATCGGTACCTATATTTGAAATGCCTATCGGCTTCTATATCTGAAATGCCTATCGGCACCTATTTTTAAAGTGCCAATCGGCAACTATATCTGAAATGCCTATCGGCACCTATATCTGAAATGCCTATCGACACCTATATCTGAAATGCCTATCGACACCTATATCTGAAATGCCTATCGACACCTATATCTTAAATGCCTATCGACACCTATATCTGAAATGCCTATCGACACCTATATCTGAAATGCCTATCGACACCTATATCTGAAATGCCTATCGACACCTATATCTGAAATGCCTATCGACACCTATATCTGAAATGCCTATCGACACCTATTTTTGAAATGCCTATCGGAAACTACATCTGAAATGCCTATCAGCACCTATATTTGAAATGCCTATCGGCAACCATATCTGGAATGCCTATCGGCACCTATATTTGAAATGCCTATCGGCTTCTATATCTGAAATGCCTATCGGCACCTATTTTTAAAATGCCAATCGGCAACTATATCTGAAATGCCTATCGGCACCTATATCTGAAATGATTATCGACACCTATATCTGAAATGCCTATCGACACCTATATCTGAAATGCCTATCGACACCTATATCTGAAATGCCTATCGACACCTATATCTGAAATGCCTATCGACACCTATATCTGAAATGCCTATCGACACCTATATCTGAAATGCCTAACGACACCTATATCTGAAATGCCTATCGACACCTATTTTTGAAATGCCTATCGGAAACTACATCTTAAATGCCTATCAGCACCTATATTTGAAATGCCTATCGGCAACCATATCTGGAATGCCTATCGGCACCTATATTTGAAATGCCTATCGGCTTCTATATCTGAAATGCCTATCGGCACCTATTTTTAAAATGCCAATCGGCAACTATATCTGAAATGCCTAACGGCACCTATATCTGAAATGCCTATCGACACCTATATCTGAAATGCCTATCGACACCTATATCTGAAATGCCTATCGACACCTATATCTGAAATGCCTATCGACACCTATACTTGAAATGCCTATCGACACCTATATCTGAAATGCCTATCGACACCTATATCTGAAATGCCTATCGACACCTATATCTGAAATGCCTATCGACACCAATTTTTGAAATGCCTATCGGAAACTACATCTGAAATGCCTATCAGCACCTATATTTGAAATGCCTATCGGCAACCATATCTGGAATGCCTATTGGCACCTATATTTGAAATGCCTATCGGCTTCTATATCTGAAATGCCTATCGGCACCTATTTTTAAAATGCCAATCGGCAACTATATCTGAAATGCCTATCGGCACCTATATCTGAAATGCCTATCGACACCTATATCTGAAATGCCTATCGACACCTATATCTGAAATGCCTATCGACACCTATATCTTAAATGCCTATCGACACCTATATCTGAAATGCCTATCGACACCTATATCTGAAATGCCTATCGACACCTATATCTGAAATGCCTATCGACACCTATATCTGAAATGCCTATCGACACCTATTTTTGAAATGCCTATCGGAAACTACATCTGAAATGCCTATCAGCACCTATATTTGAAATGACTATCGGCAACCATATCTGGAATGCCTATCGGCACCTATATTTGAAATGCCTATCGGCTTCTATATCTGAAATGCCTATCGGCACCTATTTTTAAAATGCCAATCGGCAACTATATCTGAAATGCCTATCGGCACCTATATCTGAAATGCCTATCGACGCCTATATCTGAAATGCCTATCGACACCTATATCTGAAATGCCTATCGACACCTATATCTGAAATGCCTATCGACACCTATATCTGAAATGCCTATCGACACCTATATCTGAAATGCCTATCGACACCTATATCTGAAATGCCTATCGACACCTATATCTGAAATGCCTATCGACACCTATTTTTGAAATGCCTATCGGAAACTACATCTGAAACGCCTATCAGCACCTATATTTGAAATGCCTATCGGCAACCATATCTGGAATGCCTATCGGCACCTATATTTGAAATGCCTATCGGCTTCTATATCTGAAATGCCTATCGGCATCTATTTTTAAAATGCCAATCGGCAACTATATCTGAAATGCCTATCGACACCTATATCTGAAATGCCTATCGACACCTATATCTGAAATGCCTATCGACACCTGTATCTGAAATGCCTATCGACACCTATAACTGAAATGCCTATCGACACATATATCTGAAATGCCTATCGACACCTATATCTGAAATGCCTATCGACACCTATTTTTGAAAAACCTATCGGAAACTACATCTGAAATGCCTATCAGCACCTATATTTGAAATGCCTATCGGCAACCATATCTGGAATGCCTATCGGCACCTATATTTGAAATGCCTATCGGCTTCTATATCTGAAATGCCTATCAGCACCTATTTTTAAAATGCCAATCGGCAACTATATCTGAAATGCCTATCGGCACCTATATCTGAAATGCCTATCGACACCTATATCTGAAATGCCTATCGACACTTATATCTGAAATGCCTATCGACACCTATATCTGAAATGCCTATCGACACCTATATCTGAAATGCCTATCGACACCTATATCTGAAATGCCTATCGACACCTATATCTGAAATGCCTATCGACACCTATATCTGAACTGCCTATCGACACCTATTTTTGAAATGCCTATCGGAAACTAAATCTGAAATGCCCATCAGCACCTATATTTGAAACGCCTATCGGCAACCATATCTGGAATGCCTATCGGCACCTATATTTGAAATGCCTATCGGCTTCTATATCTGAAATGCCTATCGGCACCTATTTTTAAAATGCCAATCGGCAACTATATCTGAAATGGCTATCGGCACCTATATCTGAAATGCCTATCGACACCTATATCTGAAATGCCTATCGACACCTATATCTGAAATGCCTATCGACACCTATATCTGAAATGCCTATCGACACCTATATCTGAAATGTTTATCGACACCTATATCTGAAATGCCTATCGACACCTATATCTGAAATGCCTATCGACACCTATATCTGAAATGCCTATCGACACCTATATCTGAAATGCCTATCGACACCTATTTTTGAAATGCCTATCGGAAACTACATCTGAAATGCCTATCAGCACCTATATTTGAAATGCCTATCGGCAACCATATCTGGAATGCCTATCGGCACCTATATTTGAAATGCCTATCGACTTCTATATCCGAAATGCTTATCGGCACCTATTTTTAAAATGCCAATCGGCAACTATATCTGAAATGCCTATCGGCACCTATATCTGAAATGCCTTTCGACACCTATATCTGAAATGCCTATCGACACCTATATCTGAAATGCCTATCGACACCTATATCTGAAATGCCTATCGACACCTATATCTGAAATGCCTATCGACACCTATATCTGAAATGCCTATCGACACCTATATCTGAAATGCCTATCGACACCTATATCTGAAATGCCTATCGACACCTATTTTTGAAATGCCTATCGGAAACTACATCTGAAATGCCTATCAGCACCTATATTTGAAATGCCTATCGGCAACCATATCTGGAATGCCTATCGGCACCTATATTTGAAATGCCTATCGGCTTCTATATCTGAAATGCCTATCGGCACCAATTTTTAAAATGCCAATCGTCAGCTATATCTGAAATGCCTATCGGCACCTATATCTGAAATGCCTATCGACACCTATATCTGAAATGTCTATCGGCACCTATATCTGAAATGCCTATCGACACCTATATCTGAAATGCCTATCGACACCTATATCTGAAATGCCTATCGACACCTATATCTGAAATGCCTATCGACACCTATATCTGAAATGCCTATCGACACCTATATCTGAAATGCCTATCGACACCTATTTTTGAAATGCCTATCGGAAACTACATCTGAAATGCCTATCAGCACCTATATTTGAAATGCCTATCGGCAACCATATCTGGAATGCCTATCGGCACCTATATTTGAAATGCCTATCGGCTTCTATATCTGAAATGCCTATCGGCACCTATTTTTTAATGCCAATCGGCAACTATATCTGAAATGCCTATCGGCACCTATATCTGAAATGCCTATCGAGTCCTATATCTGAAATGCCTATCGACACCAATATCTGAAATGCCTATCGACACCTATATCTGAAATGCCTATCGACACCTATATCTGAAATGCCTATCGACACCTATATCTGAAATGCCTATCGACACCTATATCTGAAATGCCTATCGACACCTATATCTGAAATGCCTATCGACACCTATTTTTGAAATGCCTATCGGAAACTACATCTGAAATGCCTATCAGCACCTATATTTGAAATGCCTATCGGCAACCATATCTGGAATGCCTATCGGCACCTATATTTGAAATGCCTATCGGCTTCTATATCTGAAATGCCTATCGGCACCTATTTTTAAAATGCCAATCGGCAACTATATCTGAAATGCCTATCGGCACCTATATCTGAAATGCCTATCGACACCTATATCTGAAATGCCTATCGACACCTATATCTGAAATGCCTATCGACACCTATATCTGAAATGCCTATCGACACCTATATGTGAAATGCCTATCGACACCTTTATCTGAAATGCCTATCGACACCTATATCTGAAATGCCTATCGACACCTATATCTGAAATGCCTATTGACACCTATTTTTGAAATGCCTATCGGAAACTACATCTGAAATGCCTATTAGCACCTATATTTGAAATGCCTATCGGCAACCATATCTGGAATGCCTATCGGCACCTATATTTGAAATGCCTATCGGCTTCTATATCTGAAATGCCTATCGGCACCTATTTTTAAAATGCCAATCGGCAACTATATCTGAAATGCCTATCGGCACCTATATCTGAAATGCCTATCGACACCTATATCTGAAATGCCTATCGACACCTATATCTGAAATGCCTATCGACACCTATATCTGAAATGCCCATCGACACCTATATCTGAAATGCCTATCGACACCTATATCTGAAATGCCTATCGACAACTATATCTGAAATGCCTATCGACACCTATATCTAAAATGCCCATCGACACCTATTTTTGAAATGCCTATCGGAAACTACATCTGAAATGCCTATCAGCACCTATATTTGAAATGCCTATCGGCAACCATATCTGGAATGCCTATCGGCACCTATATTTGAAATGCCTATCGGCTTCTATATCTGAAATGCCTATCGGCACCTATTTTTAAAATGCCAATAGGCAACTATATCTGAAATGCCTATCGGCACCTATATCTGAAATGCCTATCGACACCTATATCTGAAATGCCTATCGACACCTATATCTGAAATGCCTATCGACACCTATATCTGAAATGCCTATCGACACCTATATCTGAAATGCCTATCGACACCTATATCTGAAATGCCTATCGACACCTATATCTGAAATGCCTATCGACACCTATTTTTGAAATGCCTATCGGAAACTACATCTGAAATGCCTATCAGCACCTATATTTGAAATGCCTATCGGCAACCATATCTGGAATGCCTATCGGCACCTATATTTGAAATGCCTATCGGCTTCTATATCTGAAATGCCTATTGGCACCTATTTTTAAAATGCCAATCGGCAACTATATCTGAAATGCCTATCGGCACCTATATCTGAAATGCCTATCGACACCTATATCTGAAATGCCTATCGACACCTATATCTGAAATGCCTATCGACACCTATATCTGAAATGCCTATCGACACCTATATCTGAAATGCCTATCGACACCTATATCTGAAATGCCTATCGACACCTATATCTGAAATGCCTATCGACACCAATTTTTGAAATGCCTATCGGAAACTACATCTGAAATGCCTATCAGCACCTATATTTGAAATGCCTATCGGCAACCATATCTGGAATGCCTATCGGCACCTATATTTGAAATGCCTATCGGCTTCTATATCTGAAATGCCTATCGGCACCTATTTTTAAAATGCCAATCGGCAACTATATCTGAAATGCCTATCGGCACCTATATCTGAAATGCCTATCGACACCTATATCTGAAATGCCTATCGACACCTATATCTGAAATGCCTATCGACACCTATATCTGAAATGCCTATCGACACCTATATCTGAAATGCCTATCGACACCTATTTCTGAAATGCCTATCGACACCTATATCTGAAATGCCTATCGACACCTATATCTGAAATGCCTATCGACACCTATTTTTGAAATGCCTATCGGAAACTACATCTGAAATGCCTATCAGCACCTATATTTGAAATGCCTATCGGCAACCATATCTGGAATGCCTATCGGCACCTATATTTGAAATGCCTATCGGCTTCTATATCTGAAATGCCTATCGGCACCTATTTTTAAAATGCCAATCGGCAACTATATCTGAAATGCCTATCGGCACCTATATCTGAAATGCCTATCGACACCTATATCTGAAATGCCTATCGACACCTATATCTGAAATGCCTATCGACACCTATATCTGAAATGCCTATCGACACCTATATCTGAAATGCCTATCGACACCTATATATGAAATGCATATCGACACCTATATCTGAAATGCCTATCGACACCTATATCTGAAATGCCTATCGACACCTATATCTGAAATGCCTATCGACACCTATTTTTGAAATGCCTATCGGAAACTACATCTGAAATGCCTATCAGCACCTATATTTGAAATGCCTATCGGCAACCATATCTGGAATGCCTATCGGCACCTATATTTGAAATGCCCTTCGGCTTCTATATCTGAAATGCCTATCGGCACCTATTTTTAAAATGCCAATCGGCAACTATATCTGAAATGCCGAACGGCACCTATATCTGAAATGACTATCGACACCTATATCTGAAATGCCTATCGACACCTATATCTGAAATGCCTATCGACACCTATATCTGAAATGCCTAGCGACACCTATATCTGAAATGCCTATCGACACCTATATCTGAAATGCCTATCGACACCTATATCTGAAATGCCTATCGACACCTATATCTGAAATGCTCATCGACACCTATATCTGAAATGCCTATCGACACCTATATCTGAAATGCCTATCGACACCTATATCTGAAATGCCTATCGACACCTATATCGGAAATGCCTATCGACACCTATATCTGAAATGCCTATCGACACCTATTTTTGAAATGCCTATCAAAAACTACATCTGAAATGCCTATCAGCACCTATATTTGAAATGCCTATCGGCAACCATATCTGGAATGCCTATCGGCACCTATATTTGAAATGCCTATCGGCTTCTATATCTGAAATGCCTATCGGCACCTATTTTTAAAATGCTAATCGGCAACTATATCTGAAATGCCTATCGGCACCTATATCTGAAATGCCTATCGACACCTATATCTGAAATGCCTATCGACACCTATATCTGAAATGCCTATCGACACCTATATCTGAAATGCCTATCGACACCTATATCTGAAATGCCTATCGACACCTATATCTGAAATGCCTATCGACACCTATATCTAAAATGCCTATCGACACCTATTTTTGAAATGCCTATCGGAAACTACATCTGAAATGCCTATCAGCACCTATATTTGAAATGCCTATCGGCAACCATATCTAGAATGCCTATCGGCACCTATATTTGAAATGCCTATCGGCTTCTATATCTAAAATGCCTATCGGCACCTATTTTTAAAATGCCAATCGGCAACTATATCTGAAATGCCTATCGGCACCTATATCTGAAATGCCTATCGACACCTATATCTGAAATGCCTATCGACACCTATATCTGAAATTCCTATCGACACCTATATCTGAAATGCCTATCGACACCTATATCTGAAATGCCTATCGACACCTATATCTGAAATGCCTATCGACACCTATATCTGAAATGCCTATCGACACCTATATCTGAAATGCCTATCGACACCTATTTTTGAAATGCCTATCGGAAACTACATCTGAAATGCCTATCAGCACCTATATTTGAAATGCCTATCGGAAAACATTTCTGGAATGCCTATCGACACCTATATTCGAATTGCCTATCGGCTTCTATATCTGAAATGCCTATCGGCACCTATTTTTAAAATGCCAATCGGCAACTATATCTGAAATGCCTATCGGCACCTATATCTGAAATGCCTATCGACACCTATATCTGAAATGCCTATCGACACCTATATCTGAAATGCCTATCGACACCTATATCTGAAATGCCTATCGACACCTATATCTGAAATGCCTATTGACACCTATATCTGAAATGCCTATCGACACCTATATCTGAAATGCCTATCAACACCTATATCTGAAATGCCTATCGACACCTATATCTGAAATGCCTATCGACACCTATATCTGAAATGCCTATCGACACCTATTTTTAAAATGCCAATCGGCAACTATATCTGAAATGCCTATCTGCACCTATATCTGAAGTGCCTATCGACACCTATATCTGAAATGCCTATCGACACCTATATCTTAAATGCCTATCGACACCTATATCTGAAATGCCTATCGACACCTATATCTGAAATGCCTATCGACACCTATATCTGAAATGCCTATCGACACCTATATCTGAAATGCCTATCGACACCTATATCTGAAATTCCTATCGACACCTATATCTGAAATGCCTATCGACACCTATATCTGAAATGCCTATCGACACCTATATCTGAAATGCCTATCGACACCTATTTTTGAAATGCCAATCGGCAACTATATCTGAAATGCCTATCGGCACCTATATCTGAAGTGCCTATCGACACCTATATCTGAAATGCCTATCGACACCTATATCTTAAATGCCTATCGACACCTATATCTGAAATGCCTATCGACACCTATATCTGAAATGCCTATCGACACCTATATCTGAAATGCCTATCGACACCTATATCTTAAATGCCTATCGACACCTATATCTGAAATGCCTATCGACACCTATATCTGAAATGCCTATCGGAAACTACATCTGAAATGCCTATCAGCACCTATATTTGAGATGCCTATCGGCAACCATATCTGGAATGCCTATCGGCACCTATATTTGAAATGCCTATCGGCTTCTATATCTGAAATGCCTATCGGCACCTATTTTTAAAATGCCAATCGGCAACTATATCTGAAAGCCTAACGGCACCTATATCTGAAATGCCTATCGACACCTATATCTGAAATGCCTATCGACACCTATATCTGAAATGCCTATCGACACCTATATCTGAAGTGCCTATCGACACCTATATCTAAAATGCCTATCGACACCTATATCTGAAATGCCTATCGACACCTATATCTGAAATGCCTATCGACACCTATTTTTGAAATGCCTATCGGAAACTACATCTGAAATGCCTATCAGCACCTATATTTGAAATGCCTATCGGAAACCATTTCTGGAATGCCTATCGACACCTATATTCGAATTGCCTATCGGCTTCTATATCTGAAATGCCTATCGGCACCTATTTTTAAAATGCCAATCGGTAACTATATCTGAAATGCCTATCGGCACCTATATCTGAAGTGCCTATCGACACCTATATCTGAAATGCCTATCGACACTTATATCTTAAATGCCTATCGACACCTATATCTGAAATGCCTATCGACACCTATATCTGAAATGCCTATCGACACCTATATCTGAAATGCCTATCGACACCTATATCTTAAATGCCTATCGACACCTATATCTGAAATGCCTATCGACACCTATATCTGAAATGCCTATCGGAAACTACATCTGAAATGCCTATCAGCACCTATATTTGAGATGCCTATCGGCAACCATATCTGGAATGCCTATCGGCACCTATATTTGAAATGCCTATCGGCTTCTATATCTGAAATGCCTATCGGCACCTATTTTTAAAGTGCCAATCGGCAACTATATCTGAAATGCCTATCGGCACATATATCTGAAATGCCTATCGACACCTATATCTGAAATGCCTATCGACACCTATATCTGAAATGCCTATCGACACCTATATCTGAAATGCCTATCGACACCTATATCTGAAATGCCTATCGACACCCATATCTGAAATGCCTATCGACACCTATATCTGAAAAACCTATCGACACCTATATCTGAAATGCCTATCGACACCTATTTTTGAAATTCCTATCGGAAACTACATCTGAAATGCCTATCAGCACCTATATTTGAAATGCCTACCGGCAACCATATCTGGAATGCCTATCGGCACCTATATTTGAAATGCCTATCGGCTTCTATATCTGAAATGCCTATCGGCACCTATTTTTAAAATGCCAATTGGCAACTATATCTGAAATGCCTATCGTCACCTATATCTGAAATGCCTATCGACACCTATATCTGAAATGCCTATCGACACCTATATCTGAAATGCCTATCGACACCTATATCTGAAATGCCTATCGACACCTATATCTGAAATGCCTATCGACACCTATATCTGAAATGCCTATCGACACCTATATCTGAAATGCCTAACGACACCTATATCTGAAATGCCTATCGACACCTATTTTTGAAATGTCTATCGGAAACTACATCTGAAATGCCTACCAGCACCTATATTTGAAATGCCTATCGGCAACCATATCTGGAATGCCTATCGGCACCTATATTTGAAATGCCTATCGGCTTCTATATCTGAAATGCCTATCGGCACCTATTTTTAAAATGCCAATCGGCAACTATACTGAAATGCCTAACGGCACCTATATCTGAAATGCCTATCGACACCTATATCTGAAATGCCTATCGACACCTATATCTGAAATGCCTATCGACACCTATATCTGAAATGCCTATCGACACCTATATCTGAAATGCCTATCGACACCTATATCTGAAATGCCTATCGACACCTATATCTGAAATGCCTATCGACACCTATATCTGAAATGCCTATCGACACCTATTTTTGAAATGCCTATCGGAAACTACATCTGAAATGCCTATCAGCACCTATATTTGAAATGCCTATCGGCAACCATAACTGGAATGCCTATCGGCACCTATATTTGAAATGCCTATCGGCTTCTATATCTGAAATGCCTATCGGCACCTATTTTTAAAATGCCAATCGGCAACTATATCTGAAATGCCTATCGGCACCTATATCTGAAATGCCTATCGACACCTATATCTGAAATGCCTATCGACACCTATATCTGAAATGCCTATCGACACCTATATCTTAAATGCCTATCGACACCTATATCTGAAATGCCTATCGACACCTATATCTGAAATGCCTATCGACACCTATATCTGAAATGCCTATCGACACCTATATCTGAAATACCTATCGACACCTATATCTGAAATGCCTATCGACACCTATTTTTGAAATGCCTATCGGAAACTACATCTGAAATGCCTATCACCACCTATATTTGAAATGCCTATCGGCAACCATATCTGGAATGCCTATCGGCACCTATATTTAAAATGCCTATCGGCTTCTATATCTGAAATGCCTATCGGCACCTGTTTTTAAAATGCCAATCGGCAACTATATCTGAAATGCCTATCGGCACCTATATCTGAAATGCCTATCGACACCTATATCTGAAATGCCTATCGACACCTATATCTGAAATGCCTATCGACACCTATATCTGAAATGCCTATCGACACCTGTATCTGAAATGCCTATCGACACCTATAACTGAAATGCCTATCGACACATATATCTGAAATGCCTATCGACACCTATATCGGAAATGCCTATCGACACCTATTTTTGAAAAACCTATCGGAAACTACATCTGAAATGCCTATCAGCACCTATATTTGAAATGCCTATCGGCAACCATATCTGGAATGCCTATCGGCACCTATATTTGAAATGCCTATCAGCTTCTATATCTGAAATGCCTATCGGCACCTATTTTTAAAATGCCAATCGGCAACTATATCTGAAATGCCTATCGGCACCTATATCTGAAATGCCTATTGACACCTATATCTGAAATGCCTATCGACACTTATATCTGAAATGCCTATCGACACCTATATCTGAAATGCCTATCGACACCTATATCTGAAATGCCTATCGACACTTATATCTGAAATGCCTATCGACACCTATATCTGAAATGCCTATCGACACCTATATCTGAAATGCCTATCGACACCTATTTTTGAAATGCCTATCGGAAACTAAATCTGAAATGCCCATCAGCACCTATATTTGAAACGCCTATCGGCAACCATATCTGGAATGCCTATCGGCACCTATATTTGAAATGCCTATCGGCTTCTATATCTGAAATGCCTATCGGCACCCATTTTTAAAATGCCAATCGGCAACTATATCTGAAATGCCTATCGGCACCTATATCTGAAATGCCTATCGACACCTATATCTGAAATGCCTATCGACACCTATATCTGAAATGCCTATCGACACCTATATCTGAAATGCCTATCGACACCTATATCTGAAATGTTTATCGACACCTATATCTGAAATGCCTATCGACACCTATATCTGAAATGCCTATCGACACCTATATCTGAAATGCCTATCGACACCTATATCTGAAATGCCTATCGACACCTATTTTTGAAATGCCTATCGGAAACTACATCTGAAATGCCTATCAGCACCTATATTTGAAATGCCTATCGGCAACCATATCTGGAATGCCTATCGGCACCTATATTTGAAATGCCTATCGACTTCTATATCTGAAATGCCTATCGGCACCTATTTTTAAAATGCCAATCGGCAACTATATCTGAAATGCCTATCGGCACCTATATCTGATATGCCTTTCGACACCTATATCTGAAATGCCTATCGACACCTATATCTGAAATGCCTATCGACACCTATATCTGAAATGCCTATCGACACCTATATCTGAAATGCCTATCGACACCTATATCTGAAATGCCTATCGACACCTATATCTGAAATGCGTATCGACACCTATATCTGAAATGCCTATCGACACCTATTTTTGAAATGCCTATCGGAAACTACATCTGAAATGCCTATCAGCACCTATATTTGAAATGCCTATCGGCAACCATATCTGGAATGCCTATCGGCACCTATATTTGAAATGCCTATCGGCTTCTATATCTGAAATGCCTATCGGCACCAATTTTTAAAATGCCAATCGGCAGCTATATCTGAAATGCCTATCGGCACCTATATCTGAAATGCCTATCGACACCTATATCTGAAATGTCTATCGGCACCTATATCTGAAATGCCTATCGACACCTATATCTGAAATGCCTATCGACACCTATATCTGAAATGCCTATCGACACCTATATCTGAAATGCCTATCGACACCTATATCTGAAATGCCTATCGACACCTATATCTGAAATGCCCATCGACACCTATTTTTGAAATGCCTATCGGAAACTACATCTGAAATGCCTATCAGCACCTATATTTGAAATGCCTATCGGCAACCATATCTGGAATGCCTATCGGCACCTATATTTGAAATGCCTATCGGCTTCTATATCTGAAATGCCTATCGGCACCTATTTTTAAAATGCCAATCGGCAACTATATCTGAAATGCCTATCGGCACCTATATCTGAAATGCCTATCGAGTCCTATATCTGAAATGCCTATCGACACCAATATCTGAAATGCCTATCGACACCTATATCTGAAATGCCTATCGACACCTATATCTGAAATGCCTATCGACACCTATATCTGAAATGCCTATCGACACCTATATCTGAAATGCCTATCGACACCTATATCTGAAATGCCTATCGACACCTATTTTTGAAATGCCTATCGGAAACTACATCTGAAATGCCTATCAGCACCTATATTTGAAATGCCTATCGGCAACCATATCTGGAATGCCTATCGGCACCTATATTTGAAATGCCTATCGGCTTCTATATCTGAAATGCCTATCGGCACCTATTTTTAAAATGCCAATCGGCAACTATATCTGAAATGCCTATCGGCACCTATATCTGAAATGCCTATCGACACCTATATCTGAAATGCCTATCGACACCTATATCTGAAATGCCTATCGACACCTATATCTGAAATGCCTATCGACACCTATATGTGAAATGCCTATCGACACCTTTATCTGAAATGCCTATCGACACCTATATCTGAAATGCCTATCGACACCTATATCTGAAATGCCTATTGACACCTATTTTTGAAATGCCTATCGGAAACTACATCTGAAATGCCTATCAGCACCTATATTTGAAATGCCTATCGGCAACCATATCTGGAATGCCTTTCGGCACCTATATTTGAAATGCCTATCGGCTTCTATATCTGAAATGCCTATCGACACCTATTTTTAAAATGCCAATCGGCAACTATATCTGAAATGCCTATCGGCACCTATATCTGAAATGCCTATCGACACCTATATCTGAAATGCCTATCGACACCTATATCTGAAATGCCTATCGACACCTATATCTGAAATGCCTATCGACACCTATATCTGAAATGCCTATCGACACCTATATCTGAAATGCCTATCGACAACTATATCTAAAATGCCTATCGACACCTATATCTGAAATGCCCATCGACACCTATTTTTGAAATGCCTATCGGAAACTACATCTGAAATGCCTATCAGCACCTATATTTGAAATGCCTATCGGCAACCATATCTGGAATGCCTATCGGCACCTATTTTTAAAATGCCAATAGGCAACTATATCTAAAAATGCCTATCGGCACCTATATCTGAAATGCCTATCGACACCTATATCTGAAATGCCTATCGACACCTATATCTGAAATGCCTATCGACACCTATATCTGAAATGCCTATCGACACCTATATCTGAAATGCCTATCGACACCTGTATCTGAAATGCCTATCGACACCTATATCTGAAATGCCTATCGACACCTATTTTTAAAATGCCAATCGGCAACTATATCTGAAATGCCTATCGGCACCTATATCTGAAATGCCTATCGACACCTATATCTGAAATGCCTATCGACACCTTTATCTGAAATGCCTATCGACACCTATATCTGAAATGCCTATCGACACCTATATCTGAAATGCCTATCGACACCTGTATCTGAAATGCCTATCGACACCTATATCTGAAATGCCTATCGACACCTATATCTGAAATGCCTATCGACACCTATTTTTGAAATGCCTATCGGAAACTACATCTGAAATGCCTATCAGCACCTATATTTAAAATGCCTATCGGCCACCATATCTGGAATGCCTATCGGCACCTATATTTGAAATGCCTATCGGCTTCTATATCTGAAATGCCTATCGGCACCTATTTTTAAAATGCCAATCGGCAACTATATCTGAAATGCCTATCGACACCTATATCTGAAATGCCTATCGACACCTATATCTGAAATGCCTATCGACACCTATATCTGAAATGCCTATCGACACCTATATCTGAAATGCCTATCGACACCTATATCTGAAATGATTATCGACACCTATATCTGAAATGCCTATTGACACCTATATCTGAAATGCCTATCGACACCTATATCTGAAATGCCTAGCGACACCTATTTTTGAAATACCTATCGGAAACTACATCTGAAATGCCTATCAGCTCCTATATTTGAAATGCCTATCGGCAACCATATCTGGAATGCCTATCGGCACCTATATTTGAAATGCCTATCGGCTTCTATATCTGAAATGCCTATCGGCATCTATTTTTAAAATGCCAATCGGCAACTATATCTGAAATGCCTATCGGCACCTATATCTGAAATGCCTATCGACACCTATATCTGAAATGCCTATCGACACCTATATCTGAAATGCCTATCGACACCTATATCTGAAATGCCTATCGACACCTATATCTGAAATGCCTATCGACACCTGTATCTGGAATTCCTATCGACACCTATAACTGAAATGCCTATCGACACATATATCTGAAATGCCTATCGACACCTATATCTGAAATGCCTATCGACACCTATTTTTGAAATGCCTATCGGAAACTACATCTGAAATGCCTATCACCACCTATATTTGAAATGCCTATCGGCAACCATATCTGGAATGCCTATCGGCACCTATATTTAAAATGCCTATCGGCTTCTATATCTGAAATGCCTATCGGCACCTGTTTTTAAAATGCCAATCGGCAACTATATCTGAAATGCCTATCGGCACCTATATCTGAAATGCCTATCGACACCTATATCTGAAATGCCTATCGACACCTATATCTGAAATGCCTATCGACACCTATATCTGAAATGCCTATCGACACCTGTATCTGAAATGCCTATCGACACCTATAACTGAAATGCCTATCGACACATATATCTGAAATGCCTATCGACACCTATATCTGAAATGCCTATCGACACCTATTTTTGAAAAACCTATCGGAAACTACATCTGAAATGCCTATCAGCACCTATATTTGAAATGCCTATCGGCAACCATATCTGGAATGCCTATCGGCACCTATATTTGAAATGCCTATCGGCTTCTATATCTGAAATGCCTATCGGCACCTATTTTTAAAATGCCAATCGGCAACTATATCTGAAATGCCTATCGGCACCTATATCTGAAATGCCTATTGACACCTATATCTGAAATGCCTATCGACACTTATATCTGAAATGCCTATCGACACCTATATCTGAAATGCCTATCGACACCTATATCTGAAATGCCTATCGACACTTATATCTGAAATGCCTATCGACACCTATATCTGAAATGCCTATCGACACCTATATCTGAAATGCCTATCGACACCTATTTTTGAAATGCCTATCGGAAACTAAATCTGAAATGCCCATCAGCACCTATATTTGAAACGCCTATCGGCAACCATATCTGGAATGCCTATCGGCACCTATATTTGAAATGCCTATCGGCTTCTATATCTGAAATGCCTATCGGCACCCATTTTTAAAATGCCAATCGGCAACTATATCTGAAATGCCTATCGGCACCTATATCTGAAATGCCTATCGACACCTATATCTGAAATGCCTATCGACACCTATATCTGAAATGCCTATCGACACCTATATCTGAAATGCCTATCGACACCTATATCTGAAATGTTTATCGACACCTATATCTGAAATGCCTATCGACACCTATATCTGAAATGCCTATCGACACCTATATCTGAAATGCCTATCGACACCTATATCTGAAATGCCTATCGACACCTATTTTTGAAATGCCTATCGGAAACTACATCTGAAATGCCTATCAGCACCTATATTTGAAATGCCTATCGGCAAACAGATCTGGAATGCCTATCGGCACCTATATTTGAAATGCCTATCGACTTCTATATCTGAAATGCCTATCGGCACCTATTTTTAAAATGCCAATCGGCAACTATATCTGAAATGCCTATCGGCACCTATATCTGATATGCCTTTCGACACCTATATCTGAAATGCCTATCGACACCTATATCTGAAATGCCTATCGACACCTATATCTGAAATGCCTATCGACACCTATATCTGAAATGCCTATCGACACCTATATCTGAAATGCCTATCGACACCTATATCTGAAATGCGTATCGACACCTATATCTGAAATGCCTATCGACACCTATTTTTGAAATGCCTATCGGAAACTACATCTGAAATGCCTATCAGCACCTATATTTGAAATGCCTATCGGCAACCATATCTGGAATGCCTATCGGCACCTATATTTGAAATGCCTATCGGCTTCTATATCTGAAATGCCTATCGGCACCAATTTTTAAAATGCCAATCGGCAGCTATATCTGAAATGCCTATCGGCACCTATATCTGAAATGCCTATCGACACCTATATCTGAAATGTCTATCGGCACCTATATCTGAAATGCCTATCGACACCTATATCTGAAATGCCTATCGACACCTATATCTGAAATGCCTATCGACACCTATATCTGAAATGCCTATCGACACCTATATCTGAAATGCCTATCGACACCTATATCTGAAATGCCCATCGACACCTATTTTTGAAATGCCTATCGGAAACTACATCTGAAATGCCTATCAGCACCTATATTTGAAATGCCTATCGGCAACCATATCTGGAATGCCTATCGGCACCTATATTTGAAATGCCTATCGGCTTCTATATCTGAAATGCCTATCGGCACCTATTTTTAAAATGCCAATCGGCAACTATATCTGAAATGCCTATCGGCACCTATATCTGAAATGCCTATCGAGTCCTATATCTGAAATGCCTATCGACACCAATATCTGAAATGCCTATCGACACCTATATCTGAAATGCCTATCGACACCTATATCTGAAATGCCTATCGACACCTATATCTGAAATGCCTATCGACACCTATATCTGAAATGCCTATCGACACCTATATCTGAAATGCCTATCGACACCTATTTTTGAAATGCCTATCGGAAACTACATCTGAAATGCCTATCAGCACCTATATTTGAAATGCCTATCGGCAACCATATCTGGAATGCCTATCGGCACCTATATTTGAAATGCCTATCGGCTTCTATATCTGAAATGCCTATCGGCACCTATTTTTAAAATGCCAATCGGCAACTATATCTGAAATGCCTATCGGCACCTATATCTGAAATGCCTATCGACACCTATATCTGAAATGCCTATCGACACCTATATCTGAAATGCCTATCGACACCTATATCTGAAATGCCTATCGACACCTATATGTGAAATGCCTATCGACACCTTTATCTGAAATGCCTATCGACACCTATATCTGAAATGCCTATCGACACCTATATCTGAAATGCCTATTGACACCTATTTTTGAAATGCCTATCGGAAACTACATCTGAAATGCCTATCAGCACCTATAGTTGAAATGCCTATCGGCAACCATATCTGGAATGCCTATCGGCACCTATATTTGAAATGCCTATCGGCTTCTATATCTGAAATGCCTATCGGCACCTATTTTTAAAATGCCAATAGGCAACTATATCTAAAAATGCCTATCGGCACCTATATCTGAAATGCCTATCGACACCTATATCTGAAATGCCTATCGACACCTATATCTGAAATGCCTATCGACACCTATATCTGAAATGCCTATCGATACCTATATCTGAAATGCCTATCGACACCTGTATCTGAAATGCCTATCGACACCTATATCTGAAATGCCTATCGACACCTATTTTTGAAATGCCTATCGGAAACTACATCTGAAATGCCTATCAGCACCTATATTTGAAATGCCTATCGGCAACCATATCTGGAATGCCTATCGGCACCTATATTTGAAATGCCTATCGGCTTCTATATCTGAAATGCCTATTGGCACCTATTTTTAAAATGCCAATCGGCAACTATATCTGAAATGCCTATCGGCACCTATATCTGAAATGCCTATCGACACCTATATCTGAAATGCCTATCGACACCTATATCTGAAATGCCTATCGACACCTATATCTGAAATGTCTATCGACACCTATATCTGAAATGCCTATCGACACCTATATCTGAAATGCCTATCGACACCTATATCTGAAATGCCTATCGACACCTATATCTGAAATGCCTATCGACACCTATTTTTGAAATGCCTATCGGAAACTACATCTGAAATGCCTATCAGCACCTATATTTGAAATGCCTATCGGCAACCATATCTGGAATGCCTATCGGCACCTATATTTGAAATGCCTATCGGCTTCTATATCTGAAATGCCTATCGGCACCTATTTTTAAAATGCCAATCGGCAACTATATCTGAAATGCCTATCGGCACCTATATCTGAAATGCCTATCGACACCTATATCTGAAATGCCTATCGACACCTATATCTGAAATGCCTATCGACACCTATATCTGAAATGCCTATCGACACCTATATCTGAAATGCCTATCGACACCTATTTCTGAAATGCCTATCGACACCTATATCTGAAATGCCTATCGACACCTATATCTGAAATGCCTATCGACACCTATTTTTGAAATGCCTATCGGAAACTACATCTGAAATGCCTATCAGCACCTATATTTGAAATGCCTATCGGCAACCATATCTGGAATGCCTATCGGCACCTATATTTGAAATGCCTATCGGCTTCTATATCTGAAATGCCTATCGGCACCTATTTTTAAAATGCCAATCGGCAACTATATCTGAAATGCCTATCGGCACCTATATCTGAAATGCCTATCGACACCTATATCTGAAATGCCTATCGACACCTATATCTGAAATGCCTATCGACACCTATATCTGAAATGCCTATCGACACCTATATCTGAAATGCCTATCGACACCTATATATGAAATGCATATCGACACCTATATCTGAAATGCCTATCGACACCTATATCTGAAATGCCTATCGACTCCTATATCTGAAATGCCTATCGACACCTATTTTTGAAATGCCTATCGGAAACTACATCTGAAATGCCTATCAGCACCTATATTTGAAATGCCTATCGGCAACCATATCTGGAATGCCTATCGGCACCTATATTTGAAATGCCCTTCGGCTTCTATATCTGAAATGCCTATCGGCACCTATTTTTAAAATGCCAATCGGCAACTATATTTGAAATGCCGAACGGCACCTATATCTGAAATGACTATCGACACCTATATCTGAAATGCCTATCGACACCTATATCTGAAATGCCTATCGACACCTATATCTGAAATGCCTAGCGACACCTATATCTGAAATGCCTATCGACACCTATATCTGAAATGCCTATCGACACCTATATCTTAAATGCCTATCGACACCTATATCTGAAATGCTCATCGACACCTATATCTGAAATGCCTATCGACACCTATATCTGAAATGCCTATCGACACCTATATCTGAAATGCCTATCGACACCTATATCGGAAATGCCTATCGACACCTATATCTGAAATGCCTATCGACACCTATTTTTGAAATGCCTATCAAAAACTACATCTGAAATGCCTATCAGCACCTATATTTGAAATGCCTAT
Source organism: Venustoraphidia nigricollis (assembly GCA_034508555.1). Lineage (NCBI taxonomy): Eukaryota > Metazoa > Arthropoda > Insecta > Raphidioptera > Raphidiidae > Venustoraphidia > Venustoraphidia nigricollis. The sequence continues at coordinate 116,254 of JAVRKA010000291.1, forward strand.
CGGCAACCATATCTGGAATGCCTATCGGCACCTATATTTGAAATGCCTATCGGCTTCTATATCTGAAATGCCTATCGGCACCTATTTTTAAAATGCTAATCGGCAACTATATCTGAAATGCCTATCGGCACCTATATCTGAAATGCCTATCGACACCTATATCTGAAATGCCTATCGACACCTATATCTGAAATGCCTATCGACACCTATATCTGAAATGCCTATCGACACCTATATCTGAAATGCCTATCGACACCTATATCTGAAATGCCTATCGACACCTATATCTAAAATGCCTATCGACACCTATTTTTGAAATGCCTATCGGAAACTACATCTGAAATGCCTATCAGCACCTATATTTGAAATGCCTATCGGCAACCATATCTAGAATGCCTATCGGCACCTATATTTGAAATGCCTATCGGCTTCTATATCTAAAATGCCTATCGGCACCTATTTTTAAAATGCCAATCGGCAACTATATCTGAAATGCCTATCGGCACCTATATCTGTAATGCCTATCGACACCTATATCTGAAATGCCTATCGACACCTATATCTGAAATTCCTATCGACACCTATATCTGAAATGCCTATCGACACCTATATCTGAAATGCCTATCGACACCTATATCTGAAATGCCTATCGACACCTATATCTGAAATGCCTATCGACACCTATATCTGAAATGCCTATCGACACCTATTTTTGAAATGCCTATCGGAAACTACATCTGAAATGCCTATCAGCACCTATATTTGAAATGCCTATCGGAAACCATTTCTGGAATGCCTATCGGCACCTATATTCGAATTGCCTATCGGCTTCTATATCTGAAATGCCTATCGGCACCTATTTTTAAAATGCCAATCGGCAACTATATCTGAAATGCCTATCGGCACCTATATCTGAAATGCCTATCGACACCTATATCTGAAATGCCTATCGAGACCTATATCTGAAATGCCTATCGACACCTATATCTGAAATGCCTATCGACACCTATATCTGAAATGCCTATCGACACCTATATCTGAAATGCCTATCGACACCTATATCTGAAATGCCTATCGACACCTATATCTGAAATGCCTATCGACACCTATATCTGAAATGCCTATCGACACCTATATCTGAAATGCCTATCGACACCTATTTTTAAAATGCCAATCGGCAACTATATCTGAAATGCCTATCGGCACCTATATCTGAAGGGCCTATCGACACCTATATCTGAAATGCCTATCGACACCTATATCTTAAATGCCTATCGACACCTATATCTGAAATGCCTATCGACACCTATATCTGAAATGCCTATCGACACCTATATCTGAAATGCCTATCGAAACCTATATCTGAAATGCCTATCGACACCTATATCTGAAATGCCTATCGACACCTATTTTTGAAATGCCTATCGGAAACTACGTCTGAAATGCCTTTCAGCACCTATATTTGAGATGCCTATCGGCAACCATATCTGGAATGCCTATCGGCACCCATATTTGAAATGCCTATCGGCTTCTATATCTGAAATGCCTATCGGCACCTATTTTTAAAATGCCAATCGGCAACTATATCTGGAAGCCTAACGGCACCTATATCTGAAATGCCTATCGACACCTATATCTGAAATGCCTATCGACACCTATATCTGAAATGCCTATCGACACCTATATCTGAAGTGCCTATCGACACCTATATCTAAAATGCCTATCGACACCTATATCTGAAATGCCTATCGACACCTATATCTGAAATGCCTATCGACACCTATTTTTGAAATGCCTATCGGAAACTACATCTGAAATGCCTATCAGCACCTATATTTGAAATGCCTATCGGCAACCATATCTGGAATGCCTATCGGCACCTATATTTGAAATGCCTATCGGCTTCTATATCTGAAATGCCTATCGGCACCTATTTTTAAAGTGCCAATCGGCAACTATATCTGAAATGCCTATCGGCACCTATATCTGAAATGCCTATCGACACCTATATCTGAAATGCCTATCGACACCTATATCTGAAATGCCTATCGACACCTATATCTGAAATGCCTATCGACACCTATATCTGAAATGCCTATCGACACCTATATCTGAAATGCCTATCGACACCTATATCTGAAATGCCTATCGACACCTATATCTGAAATGCCTATCGACACCTATTTTTGAAATTCCTATCGGAAACTACATCTGAAATGCCTATCAGCACCTATATTTGAAATGCCTATCGGCAACCATATCTGGAATGCCTATCGGCACCTATATTTGAAATGCCTATCGGCTTCTATATCTGAAATGCCTATCGGCACCTATTTTTAAAATGCCAATTGGCAACTATATCTGAAATGCCTATCGGCACCTATATCTGAAATGCCTATCGACACCTATATCTGAAATGCCTATCGACACCTATATCTGAAATGCCTATCGACACCTATATCTGAAATGCCTATCGACACCTATATCTGAAATGCCTATCGACACCTATATCTAAAATGCCTATCGACACCTATATCTGAAATGCCTAACGACACCTATATCTGAAATGCCTATCGACACCTATTTTTGAAATGTCTATCGGAAACTACATCTGAAATGCCTACCAGCACCTATATTTGAAATGCCTATCGGCAACCATATCTGGAATGCCTATCGGCACCTATATTTGAAATGCCTATCGGCTTCTATATCTGAAATGCCTATCGGCACCTATTTTTAAAATGCCAATCGGCAACTATATCTGAAATGCCTAACGGCACCTATATCTGAAATGCCTATCGACACCTATATCTGAAATGCCTATCGACACCTATATCTGAAATGCCTATCGACACCTATATCTGAAATGCCTATCGACACCTATATCTGAAATGCCTATCGACACCTATATCTGAAATGCCTATCGACACCTATATCTGAAATGCCTATCGACACCTATTTTTGAAATGCCTATCGGAAACTACATCTGAAATGCCTATCAGCACCTATATTTGAAATGCCTATCGGCAACCATAACTGGAATGCCTATCGGCACCTATATTTGAAATGCCTATCGGCTTCTATATCTGAAATGCCTATCGGCACCTATTTTTAAAATGCCAATCGGCAACTATATCTGAAATGCCTATCGGCACCTATATCTGAAATGCCTATCGACACCTATATCTGAAATGCCTATCGACACCTATATCTGAAATGCCTATCGACACCTATATCTTAAGTGCCTATCGACACCTATATCTGAAATGCCTATCGACACCTATATCTGAAATGCCTATCGACACCTATATCTGAAATGCCTATCGACACCTATATCTGAAATACCTATCGACACCTATATCCGAAATGCCTATCGACACCTATTTTTGAAATGCCTATCGGAAACTACATCTGAAATGCCTATCACCACCTATATTTGAAATGCCTATCGGCAACCATATCTGGAATGCCTATCGGCACCTATATTTAAAATGCCTATCGGCTTCTATATCTGAAATGCCTATCGGCACCTGTTTTTAAAATGCCAATCGGCAACTATATCTGAAATGCCTATCGGCACCTATATCTGAAATGCCTATCGACACCTATATCTGAAATGCCTATCGACACCTATATCTGAAATGCCTATCGACACCTATATCTGAAATGCCTATCGACACCTATATCTGAAATGCCTATCGACACCTATATCTGAAATGCCTATCGACACCTATATCTGAAATGCCTATCGACACCTATATCTGAAATGCCTATCGACACCTATTTATGAAATGCCTATCGAAAACTACATCTGAAATGCCTATCACCACCTATATTTGAAATGCCTATCGGCAACCATATCTGGAATGCCTATCGGCACCTATATTTAAAATGCCTATCGGCTTCTATATCTGAAATGCCTATCGGCACCTGTTTTTAAAATGCCAATCGGCAACTATATCTGAAATGCCTATCGGCACCTATATCTGAAATGCCTATCGACACCTATATCTGAAATGCCTATCGACACCTATTTTTGAAATACCTATCGGAAACTACATCTGAAATGCCTATCAGCTCCTATATTTGAAATGCCTATCGGCAACCATATCTGGAATGCCTATCGGCTCCTATATTTGAAATGCCTATCGGCTTCTATATCTGAAATGCCTATCGGCATCTATTTTTAAAATGCCAATCGGCAACTATATCTGAAATGCCTATCGGCACCTATATCTAAAATGCCTATCGACACCTATATCTGAAATGCCTATCGACACCTATATCTGAAATGCCTATCGACACCTATATCTGAAATGCCTATCGACACCTATATCTGAAATGCCTATCGACACCTGTATCTGAAATTCCTATCGACACCTATAACTGAAATGCCTATCGACACATATATCTGAAATGCCTATCGACACCTATATCTGAAATGCCTATCGACACCTATTTTTGAAATGCCTATCGGAAACTACATCTGAAATGCCTATCACCACCTATATTTGAAATGCCTATCGGCAACCATATCTGGAATGCCTATCGGCACCTATATTTAAAATGCCTATCGGCACCTATATCTGAAATGCCTATCGACACCTATATCTGAAATGCCTATCGACACTTTTATCTGAAATGCCTATCGACACCTATATCTGAAATGCCTATCGACACCTATATCTGAAATGCCTATCGACACTTATATCTGAAATGCCTATCGACACCTATATCTGAAATGCCTATCGACACCTATATCTGAAATGCCTATCGACACCTATTTTTGAAATGCCTATCGGAAACTAAATTTGAAATGCCCATCAGCACCTATATTTGAAACGCCTATCGGCAACCATATCTGGAATGCCTATCGGCACCTATATTTGAAATGCCTATCGGCTTCTATATCTGAAATGCCTATCGGCACCCATTTTTAAAATGCCAATCGGCAACTATATCTGAAATGCCTATCGGCACCTATATCTGAAATGCCTATCGACACCTATATCTGAAATGCCTATCGACACCTATATCTGAAATGCCTATCGACACCTATATCTGAAATGCCTATCGACACCTATATCTGAAATGTTTATCGACACCTATATCTGAAATGCCTATCGACACCTATATCTGAAATGCCTATCGACACCTATATCTGAAATGCCTATCGACACCTATATCTGAAATGCCTATCGACACCTATTTTTGAAATGCCTATCGGAAACTACATCTGAAATGCCTATCAGCACCTATATTTGAAATGCCTATCGGCAACCATATCTGGAATGCCTATCGGCACTTTTATTTTAAATGCCTATCGACTTCTATATCTGAAATGCCTATCGGCACCTATTTTTAAAATGCCAATCGGCAACTATATCTGAAAGGCCTATCGGCACCTATATCTGAAATGCCTTTCGACACCTATATCTGAAATGCCTATCGACACCTATATCTGAAATGCCTATCGACACCTATATCTGAAATGCCTATCGACACCTATATCTGAAATGCCTATCGACACCTATATCTGAAATGCCTATCGACACCTATATCTGAAATGCCTATCGACACCTATATCTGAAATGCATATCGACACCTATTTTTGAAATGCCTATCGGAAACTACATCTGAAATGCCTATCAGCACCTATATTTGAAATGCCTATCGGCAACCATATCTGGAATGCCTATCGGCACCTATATTTGAAATGCCTATCGGCTTCTATATCTGAAATGCCTATCGGCACCAATTTTTAAAATGCCAATCGGCAGCTATATCTGAAATGCCTATCGGCACCTATATCTGAAATGCCTATCGACACCTATATCTGAAATGTCTATCGGCACCTATATCTGAAATGCCTATCGACACCTATATCTGAAATGCCTATCGACACCTATATCTGAAATGCCTATCGACACCTATATCTGAAATGCCTATCGACACCTATATCTGAAATGCCTATCGACACCTATATCTGAAATGCCCATCGACACCTATTTTTGAAATGCCTATCGGAAACTACATCTGAAATGCCTATCAGCACCTATATTTGAAATGCCTATCGGCAACCATATCTGGAATGCCTATCGGCACCTATATTTGAAATGCCTATCGGCTTCTATATCTGAAATGCCTATCGGCACCTATTTTTAAAATGCCAATCGGCAACTATATCTGAAATGCCTATCGGCACCTATATCTGAAATGCCTATCGAGTCCTATATCTGAAATGCCTATCGACACCAATATCTGAAATGCCTATCGACACCTATATCTGAAATGCCTATCGACACCTATATCTGAAATGCCTATCGACACCTATATCTGAAATGCCTATCGACACCTATATCTGAAATGCCTATCGACACCTATATCTGAAATACCTATCGACACCTATTTTTGAAATGCCTATCGGAAACTACATCTGAAATGCCTATCAGCACCTATATTTGAAATGCCTATCGGCAACCATATCTGGAATGCCTATCGGCACCTATATTTGAAATGCCTATCGGCTTCTATATCTGAAATGCCTATCGGCACCTATTTTTAAAATGCCAATCGGCAACTATATCTGAAATGCCTATCGGCACCTATATCTGAAATGCCTATCGACACCTATATCTGAAATGCCTATCGACACCTATATCTGAAATGCCTATCGACACCTATATCTGAAATGCCTATCGACACCTATATGTGAAATGCCTATCGACACCTTTATCTGAAATGCCTATCGACACCTATATCTGAAATGCCTATCGACACCTATATCTGAAATGCCTATTGACACCTATTTTTGAAATGCCTATCGGAAACTACATCTGAAATGCCTATCAGCACCTATATTTGAAATGCCTATCGGCAACCATATCTGGAATGCCTATCGGCACCTATATTTGAAATGCCTATCGGCTTCTATATCTGAAATGCCTATCGGCACCTATTTTTAAAATGCCAATCGGCAACTATATCTGAAATGCCTATCGGCACCTATATCTGAAATGCCTATCGACACCTATATCTGAAATGCCTATCGACACCTATATCTGAAATGCCTATCGACACCTATATCTGAAATGCCTATCGACACCTATATCTGAAATGCCTATCGACACCTATATCTGAAATGCCTATCGACACCTATATCTGAAATGCCTATCGACACCTATATCTGAAATGCCTATCGACACCTATTTTTGAAATGCCTATCGGAAACTAAATCTGAAATGCCCATCAGCACCTATATTTGAAACGCCTATCGGCAACCATATCTGGAATGCCTATCGGCACCTATATTTGAAATGCCTATCGGCTTCTATATCTGAAATGCCTATCGGCACCCATTTTTAAAATGCCAATCGGCAACTATATCTGAAATGCCTATCGGCACCTATATCTGAAATGCCTATCGACACCTATATCTGAAATGCCTATCGACACCTATATCTGAAATGCCTATCGACACCTATATCTGAAATGCCTATCGACACCTATATCTGAAATGTTTATCGACACCTATATCTGAAATGCCTATCGACACCTATATCTGAAATGCCTATCGACACCTATATCTGAAATGCCTATCGACACCTATATCTGAAATGCCTATCGACACCTATTTTTGAAATGCCTATCGGAAACTACATCTGAAATGCCTATCAGCACCTATATTTGAAATGCCTATCGGCAACCATATCTGGAATGCCTATCGGCACCTATATTTGAAATGCCTATCGACTTCTATATCTGAAATGCCTATCGGCACCTATTTTTAAAATGCCAATCGGCAACTATATCTGAAATGCCTATCGGCACCTATATCTGAAATGCCTTTCGACACCTATATCTGAAATGCCTATCGACACCTATATCTGAAATGCCTATCGACACCTATATCTGAAATGCCTATCGACACCTATATCTGAAATGCCTATCGACACCTATATCTGAAATGCCTATCGACACCTATATCTGAAATGCCTATCGACACCTATATCTGAAATGCATATCGACACCTATTTTTGAAATGCCTATCGGAAACTACATCTGAAATGCCTATCAGCACCTATATTTGAAATGCCTATCGGCAACCATATCTGGAATGCCTATCGGCACCTATATTTGAAATGCCTATCGGCTTCTATATCTGAAATGCCTATCGGCACCAATTTTTAAAATGCCAATCGGCAGCTATATCTGAAATGCCTATCGGCACCTATATCTGAAATGCCTATCGACACCTATATCTGAAATGTCTATCGGCACCTATATTTGAAATGCCTATCGACACCTATATCTGAAATGCCTATCGACACCTATATCTGAAATGCCTATCGACACCTATATCTGAAATGCCTATCGACACCTATATCTGAAATGCCTATCGACACCTATATCTGAAATGCCCATCGACACCTATTTTTGAAATGCCTATCGGAAACTACATCTGAAATGCCTATCAGCACCTATATTTGAAATGCCTATCGGCAACCATATCTGGAATGCCTATCGGCACCTATATTTGAAATGCCTATCGGCTTCTATATCTGAAATGCCTATCGGCACCTATTTTTAAAATGCCAATCGGCAACTATATCTGAAATGCCTATCGGCACCTATATCTGAAATGCCTATCGAGTCCTATATCTGAAATGCCTATCGACACCAATATCTGAAATGCCTATCGACACCTATATCTGAAATGCCTATCGACACCTATATCTGAAATGCCTATCGACACCTATATCTGAAATGCCTATCGACACCTATATCTGAAATGCCTATCGACACCTATATCTGAAATACCTATCGACACCTATTTTTGAAATGCCTATCGGAAACTACATCTGAAATGCCTATCAGCACCTATATTTGAAATGCCTATCGGCAACCATATCTGGAATGCCTATCGGCACCTATATTTGAAATGCCTATCGGCTTCTATATCTGAAATGCCTATCGGCACCTATTTTTAAAATGCCAATCGGCAACTATATCTGAAATGCCTATCGGCACCTATATCTGAAATGCCTATCGACACCTATATCTGAAATGCCTATCGACACCTATATCTGAAATGCCTATCGACACCTATATCTGAAATGCCTATCGACACCTATATGTGAAATGCCTATCGACACCTTTATCTGAAATGCCTATCGACACCTATATCTGAAATGCCTATCGACACCTATATCTGAAATGCCTATTGACACCTATTTTTGAAATGCCTATCGGAAACTACATCTGAAATGCCTATCAGCACCTATATTTGAAATGCCTATCGGCAACCATATCTGGAATGCCTATCGGCACCTATATTTGAAATGCCTATCGGCTTCTATATCTGAAATGCCTATCGGCACCTATTTTCAAAATGCCAATCGGCAACTATATCTGAAATGCCTATCGGCACCTATATCTGAAATGCCTATCGACACCTATATCTGAAATGCCTATCGACACCTATATCTGAAATGCCTATCGACACCTATATCTGAAATGCCTATCGACACCTATATCTGAAATGCCTATCGACACCTATATCTGAAATGCCTATCGACAACTATATCTGAAATGCCTATCGACACCTATATCTGAAATGCCCATCGACACCTATTTTTGAAATGCCTATCGGAAACTACATCTGAAATGCCTATCAGCACCTATATTTGAAATGCCTATCGGCAACCATATCTGGAATGCCTATCGGCACCTATATTTGAAATGCCTATCGGCTTCTACATCTGAAATGCCTATCGGTACCTATTTTTAAAATGCCAATAGGCAACTATATCTGAAATGCCTATCGGCACCTATATCTGAAATGCCTATCGACACCTATATCTGAAATGCCTATCGACACCTATATCTGAAATGCCTATCGACACCTATATCTGAAATGCCTATCGACACCTATATCTGAAATGCCTATCGACACCTGTATCTGAAATGCCTATCGACACCTATATCTGAAATGCCTATCGACACCTATTTTTGAAATGCCTATCGGAAACTACATCTGAAATGCCTATCAGCACCTATATTTGAAATGCCTATCGGCAACCATATCTGGAATGCCTATCGGCACCTATATTTGAAATGCCTATCGGCTTCTATATCTGAAATGCCTATTGGCACCTATTTTTAAAATGCCAATCGGCAAATATATCTGAAATGCCTATCGGCACCTATATCTGAAATGCCTATCGACACCTATATCTGAAATGCCTATCGACACCTATATCTGAAATGCCTATCGACACCTATATCTGAAATGCCTATCGACACCTATATCTGAAATGCCTATCGACACCTATATCTGAAATGCCTATCGACACCTATATCTGAAATGCCTATCGACACCTATTTTTGAAATGCCTATCGGAAACTACATCTGAAATGCCTATCAGCACCTATATTTGAAATGCCTATCGGCAACCATATCTGGAATGCCTATCGGCACCTATATTTGAAATGCCTATCGGCTTCTATATCTGAAATGCCTATCGGCACCTATTTTTAAAATGCCAATCGGCAACTATATCTGAAATGCCTATCGGCACCTATATCTGAAATGCCTATCGACACCTATATCTGAAATGCCTATCGACACCTATATCTGAAATGCGTATCGACACCTATATCTGAAATGCCTATCGACACCTATATCTGAAATGCCTATCGACACCTATTTCTGAAATGCCTATCGACACCTATATCTGAAATGCCTATCGACACCTATATCTGAAATGACTATCGACACCTATTTTTGAAATGCCTATCGGAAACTACATCTGAAATGCCTATCAGCACCTATATTTGAAATGCCTATCGGCAACCATATCTGGAATGCCTATCGGCACCTATATTTGAAATGCCTATCGGCTTCTATATCTGAAATGCCTATCGGCACCTATTTTTAAAATGCCAATCGGCAACTATATCTGAAATGCCTATCGGCACCTATATCTGAAATGCTTATCGACACCTATATCTGAAATGCCTATCGACACCTACATCTGAAATGCCTATCGACACCTATATCTGAAATGCCTATCGACACCTATATCTGAAATGCCTCTCGACACCTATATATGAAATGCATATCGACACCTATATCTGAAATGCCTATCGACACCTATATCTGAAATGCCTATCGACACCTATATCTGAAATGCCTATCGACACCTATTTTTGAAATGCCTATCGGAAACTACATCTGAAATGCCTATCAGCACCTATATTTGAAATGCCTATCGGCAACCATATCTGGAATGCCTATCGGCACCTATATTTGAAATGCCCTTCGGCTTCTATATCTGAAATGCCTATCGGCACCTATTTTTAAAATGCCAATCGGCAACTATATCTGAAATGCCGAACGGCACCTATATCTGAAATGACTATCGACACCTCTATCTGAAATGCCTATCGACACCTATATCTGAAATGCCTATCGACACCTATATCTGAAATGCCTAGCGACACCTATATCTGAAATGCCTATCGACACCTATATCTGAAATGCCTATCGACACCTATATCTGAAATGCCTATCGACACCTATATCTGAAATGCTCATCGACACCTATATCTGAAATGCCTATCGACACCTATATCTGAAATGCCTATCGACACCTATATCTGAAATGCCTATCGACACCTATATCGGAAATGCCTATCGACACCTATATCTGAAATGCCTATCGACACCTATTTTTGAAATGCCTATCAAAAACTACATCTGAAATGCCTATCAGCACCTATATTTGAAATGCCTATCGGCAACCATATCTGGAATGCCTATCGGCACCTATATTTGAAATGCCTATCGGCTTCTATATCTGAAATGCCTATCGGCACCTATTTTTAAAATGCTAATCGACAACTATATCTGAAATGCCTATCGGCACCTATATCTGAAATGCCTATCGACACCTATATCTGAAATGCCTATCGACACCTATATCTGAAAATGCCTATCGACACCTATATCTGAAATGCCTATCGACACCTATATCTGAAATGCCTATCGACACCTATATCTGAAATGCCTATCGACACCTATATCTAAAATGCCTATCGACACCTATTTTTGAAATGCCTATCGGAAACTACATCTGAAATGCCTATCAGCACCTATATTTGAAATGCCTATCGGCAACCATATCTAGAATGCCTATCGGCACCTATATTTGAAATGCCTATCGGCTTCTATATCTAAAATGCCTATCGGCACCTATTTTTAAAATGCCAATCGGCAACTATATCTGAAATGCCTATCGGTACCTATATCTGAAATGCCTATCGACACATATATCTGAAATGCCTATCGACACCTATATCTGAAATTCCTATCGACACCTATATCTGAAATGCCTATCGACACCTATATCTGAAATGCCTATCGACACCTATATCTGAAATGCCTATCGACACCTATATCTGAAATGCCTATCGACACCTATTTTTGAAATGCCTATCGGAAACTACATCTGAAATGCCTATCAGCACCTATATTTGAAATGCCTATCGGAAACCATTTCTGGAATGCCTATCGGCACCTATATTCGAATTGCCTATCGGCTTCTATATCTGAAATGCCTATCGGCACCTATTTTTAAAATGCCAATCGGCAACTATATCTGAAATGCCTATCGGCACCTATATCTGAAATGCCTATCGACACCTATATCTGAAATGCCTATCGACACCTATATCTGAAATGCCTATCGACACCTATATCTGAAATGCCTATCGACACCTATATCTGAAATGCCTATCGACACCTATATCTGAAATGCCTATCGACACCTATATCTGAAATGCCTATCGACACCTATATCTGAAATGCCTATCGACACCTATATCTGAAATGCCTATCGACACCTATATCTGAAATGCCTATCGACACCTATTTTTAAAATGCCAATCGGCAACTATATCTGAAATGCCTATCGGCACCTATATCTGAAGTGCCTATCGACACCTATATCTGAAATGCCTATCGACACCTATATCTTAAATGCCTATCGACACCTATATCTGAAATGCCTATCGACACCTATATCTGAAATGCCTATCGACACCTATATCTGAAATGCCTATCGACACCTATATCTGAAATGCCTATCGACACCTATATCTGAAATGCCTATCGACACCTATTTTTGAAATGCCTATCGGAAACTACATCTGAAATGCCTATCAGCACCTATATTTGAGATGCCTATCGGCAACCATATCTGGAATGCCTATCGGCACCTATATTTGAAATGCCTATCGGCTTCTATATCTGAAATGCCTATCGGCACCTATTTTTAAAATGCCAATCGGCAACTATATCTGAAAGCCTAACGGCACCTATATCTGAAATGCCTATCGACACCTATATCTGAAATGCCTATCGACACCTATATCTGAAATGCCTATCGACACCTATATCTGAAGTGCCTATCGACACCTATATCTGAAATGCTCATCGACACCTATATCTGAAATGCCTATCGACACCTATATCTGAAATGCCTATCGACACCTATATCTGAAATGCCTATCGACACCTATATCGGAAATGCCTATCGACACCTATATCTGAAATGCCTATCGACACCTATTTTTGAAATGCCTATCAAAAACTACATCTGAAATGCCTATCAGCACCTATATTTGAAATGCCTATCGGCAACCATATCTGGAATGCCTATCGGCACCTATATTTGAAATGCCTATCGGCTTCTATATCTGAAATGCCTATCGGCACCTATTTTTAAAATGCTAATCGACAACTATATCTGAAATGCCTATCGGCACCTATATCTGAAATGCCTATCGACACCTATATCTGAAATGCCTATCGACACCTATATCTGAAAATGCCTATCGACACCTATATCTGAAATGCCTATCGACACCTATATCTGAAATGCCTATCGACACCTATATCTGAAATGCCTATCGACACCTATATCTAAAATGCCTATCGACACCTATTTTTGAAATGCCTATCGGAAACTACATCTGAAATGCCTATCAGCACCTATATTTGAAATGCCTATCGGCAACCATATCTAGAATGCCTATCGGCACCTATATTTGAAATGCCTATCGGCTTCTATATCTAAAATGCCTATCGGCACCTATTTTTAAAATGCCAATCGGCAACTATATCTGAAATGCCTATCGGTACCTATATCTGAAATGCCTATCGACACATATATCTGAAATGCCTATCGACACCTATATCTGAAATTCCTATCGACACCTATATCTGAAATGCCTATCGACACCTATATCTGAAATGCCTATCGACACCTATATCTGAAATGCCTATCGACACCTATATCTGAAATGCCTATCGACACCTATTTTTGAAATGCCTATCGGAAACTACATCTGAAATGCCTATCAGCACCTATATTTGAAATGCCTATCGGAAACCATTTCTGGAATGCCTATCGGCACCTATATTCGAATTGCCTATCGGCTTCTATATCTGAAATGCCTATCGGCACCTATTTTTAAAATGCCAATCGGCAACTATATCTGAAATGCCTATCGGCACCTATATCTGAAATGCCTATCGACACCTATATCTGAAATGCCTATCGACACCTATATCTGAAATGCCTATCGACACCTATATCTGAAATGCCTATCGACACCTATATCTGAAATGCCTATCGACACCTATATCTGAAATGCCTATCGACACCTATATCTGAAATGCCTATCGACACCTATATCTGAAATGCCTATCGACACCTATATCTGAAATGCCTATCGACACCTATATCTGAAATGCCTATCGACACCTATTTTTAAAATGCCAATCGGCAACTATATCTGAAATGCCTATCGGCACCTATATCTGAAGTGCCTATCGACACCTATATCTGAAATGCCTATCGACACCTATATCTTAAATGCCTATCGACACCTATATCTGAAATGCCTATCGACACCTATATCTGAAATGCCTATCGACACCTATATCTGAAATGCCTATCGACACCTATATCTGAAATGCCTATCGACACCTATATCTGAAATGCCTATCGACACCTATTTTTGAAATGCCTATCGGAAACTACATCTGAAATGCCTATCAGCACCTATATTTGAGATGCCTATCGGCAACCATATCTGGAATGCCTATCGGCACCTATATTTGAAATGCCTATCGGCTTCTATATCTGAAATGCCTATCGGCACCTATTTTTAAAATGCCAATCGGCAACTATATCTGAAAGCCTAACGGCACCTATATCTGAAATGCCTATCGACACCTATATCTGAAATGCCTATCGACACCTATATCTGAAATGCCTATCGACACCTATATCTGAAGTGCCTATCGACACCTATATCTAAAATGCCTATCGACACCTATATCTGAAATGCCTATCGACACCTATATCTGAAATGCCTATCGACACCTATTTTTGAAATGCCTATCGGAAACTACATCTGAAATGCCCATCAGCACCTATATTTGAAATGCCTATCGGCAACCATATCTGGAATGCCTATCGGCACCTATATTTGAAATGCCTACCGGCTTCTATATCTGAAATGCCTATCGGCACCTATTTTTAAAGTGCCAATCGGCAACTATATCTGAAATGCCTATCGGCACCTATATCTGAAATGCCTATCGACACCTATATCTGAAATGCCTATCGACACCTATATCTGAAATGCCTATCGACACCTATATCTGAAATGCCTATCGACACCTATATCTGAAATGCCTATCGACACCTATATCTGAAATGCCTATCGACACCTATATCTGAAATGCCTATCGACACCTATATCTGAAATGCCTATCGACACCTATTTTTGAAATTCCTATCGGAAACTACATCTGAAATGCCTATCAGCACCTATATTTGAAATGCCTATCGGCAACCATATCTGGAATGCCTATCGGCACCTATATTTGAAATGCCTATCGGCTTCTATATCTGAAATGCCTATCGGCACCTATTTTTAAAATGCCAATTGGCAACTATATCTGAAATGCCTATCGGCACCTATATCTGAAATGCCTATCGACACCTATATCTGAAATGCCTATCGACACCTATATCTGAAATGCCTATCGACACCTATATCTGAAATGCCTATCGACACCTATATCTGAAATGCCTATCGACACCTATATCTGAAATGCCTATCGACACCTATATCTGAAATGCCTAACGACACCTATATCTGAAATGCCTATCGACACCTATTTTTGAAATGTCTATCGGAAACTACATCTGAAATGCCTACCAGCACCTATATTTGAAATGCCTATCGGCAACCATATCTGGAATGCCTATCGGCACCTATATTTGAAATGCCTATCGGCTTCTATATCTGAAATGCCTATCGGCACCTATTTTTAAAATGCCAATCGGCAACTATATCTGAAATGCCTAACGGCACCTATATCTGAAATGCCTATCGACACCTATATCTGAAATGCCTATCGACACCTATATCTGAAATGCCTATCGACACCTATATCTGAAATGCCTATCGACACCTATATCTGAAATGCCTATCGACACATATATCTGAAATGCCTATCGACACCTATATCTGAAATGCCTATCGACACCTATTTTTGAAATGCCTATTGGAAACTACATCTGAAATGCCTATCAGCACCTATATTTGAAACGCCTGTGGCGACTTCAGCCAACAGCATGTAAACGTTGTAAATATTTCTTTACAGGATTAAATAATTAATTTTTAATAATTATGTAACAAAAATTTTTGTGTTAAAAATTTGTAGAGAAAAAGTTTTCAGTTTGATTTGTAAAATAGAACGAATAACAAATAATAAAATTCAGTCTATATTTATTGATTTGTAATAAATACTACACTGGTGACCCCGACGTTTAAGTGAACTAAAGCATTTCGAACTACGCATCATGGAACCACTGGGTAATCTTAATCCTATAGATAACGCGCCACAAAATGAAAACGTAAATCAACCAACTGAAATAGCGCGGGTAGCAATTCGCCCGCCACCATTTTGGAGAGCAAACCCAGCAATATGGTTTTGTCAAATGGAAGCGCAATTTCTAATCACTAACATCACATCAGACGACACGAAATTCAACAGTATCGTAGCAGCATTAGACAGTGACATCATAGAAAGAGTGGCCAACATTATATTACAACCACCTGCCACAGGTAAATACAACGAAATCAAGAAACAGCTAATTCATGAATTCACTGAATCGGAAGAAACTCGTCTAAAAAGATTGTTCACTGACTATCAAGCAACAGACAAACGTCCAAGTCAGATACTACACGACATGAAAAATCTGGCTGCCGAACGCATCAGTAACGATTTGTTAAAAACGCTATGGCTCCAACGACTACCTACATCTATCCGCGCGATAGTAGCACCCAGCGAATCAACTCTAAACGCTGAACAGCTGGCTACAATAGCTGATAAGGTATCGGAAATCGTGAAACGAGATGAAACCTACGCGGTTACTTCAAGATCCACGTCTGAAACAAACAAATTAATGAAATTAGAGGAGAAAATCGCCGACTTAACTGAACAGGTCAAAACGCTGACCACCCACCGACTCAACAGATCTCCATCACGTCGTCGTGGACGTTCGTCAAGTAGATCTCCTGACAGTCGTCAATCTGCCCTTTGCTATTATCACCTCAAGTTCGGGGATAAGGCTATCAAATGCAAACAGCCATGCTCATATTCAGCATCAATATCTGCTCATCAATCGGAAAACTAGATAGACCGTCGCTGGAAGCGGCACACGACGGGAAAAATACATGCCGCCTATTCGTCAACGACCAACTATCAAATATGACATTCCTCATTGACACCGGCGCCGACGTCTCCATTGTTCCAGTAAAACCTACACGCGCACATCATGCGCCACAAGGTTTTCTCTTCGCAGCAAATGGTTCAAATATACAAACGTACGGAGATACACTACTATCGATCGACATTGGCTTACACCGAAAATTCAAATGGCGTTTTATAATTGCAAACATTGCAAAACCGATAATCGGCGCCGATTTTCTCAGTCATTATGGATTGTTAGTAGACCTTAAAGAACGTCGACTACTAATGAACAGGTCAACTCGGCGACACACGATGACACAAATTGTTACGGAAGTTCCAACGTTCCCAAGAACAGATCAACAAGACAACCCGATTTCCGCCATCTTAAAAAAATATCCACGACTGACTCAACCAGAGTCTATCACAGAGACAAATCACAACGTTACTCATCACATCGTAACAACAGGTCCTCCAGTACACGAAAAACCTCGACGATTAGCACCAGATCGGTTGAAAGCTGCAAAAAGAGAATTCGAGTTTATGCTACAGCAAGGCATTTGTCGTCGCTCAACCAGCCCCTGGGCAAGCCCGATTCACTTAACACCAAAAAAGAATGGTGAATGGAGAGTGTGCGGAGACTACAGACGACTCAACGCGGTCACAACTCCAGACAGATATCCAGTACCCCACATACAAGACGTAACCCAGCTACTCGAAGGTAAAATTATTTTTTCAACAATTGATTTGAAAAGAGCGTACCATCACATTCCAGTAGAACCAAATGACATACCGAAAACAGCAGTCACGACGCCATTCGGTCTATTCGAATTTGTAAGAATGACTTTCGGACTACGCAACGCAGCTCAGTCATTTCAACGATTCATCGATGAAGTTCTACGGGAATTCGACTTCACTTTTGCATATATTGATGACATATTGATAGCATCGGAAAGCATAGCTCTACATAAACAACACCTCGAAGCTCTTTTCAAACGTCTACAGTTGTATGGTATAACTCTCAACATCGAGAAATGCGTGTTTGGTCAGTCGGAGGTAGATTTTTTGGGCACACGCATAACCAAAGATGGTATTAAACCACTAACGAATAAAGTAAAAGCAATACTCGATTACAAAAAGCCAAACAAATTATGTGAGCTGCGAAGATTTCTGCAAATGCTGAATTTCTACCATCGCTTCATACCAAATGCTTCAAAAATTCAAGTACCACTCCTAGAATTGATTAAGGGTGCTCGTAAACGAGATCAACGACCAATACACTGGACTACAGACACAGATGAAGCTTTCGAAAAGTGCAAACAAAGTTTGGCCAACGCTTGCACGCTAGTTTATCCAAAAAATAACGCTCAACTCGTACTAAAAACCGACGCATCAGAAGCAGCCATTGGCGCCGCTCTTGACCAGCTCAGCGACGGACAGCTTACACCTATAGCATTTTTTTCACGGAAATTAACACCAACTCAACAACGATATAGCGCATATGACCGAGAACTCTTGGCTATATATGAAGCTATCAAACATTTCAAGCACTGGGTCGAAGGGCGTGATTTCAGCATTTACACGGATCACAAGCCTATTACATACGCATTCCAACAGAAAGCGGATAAATGTACACCGCGACAACAACGTTATCTTCATTTCATTGCACAATTCAGCACGGACATCCGCCACGTTAAAGGAGATGAAAATATTGTCGCAGACGCTCTCTCGCGGGTAGATACAATTACTGCGTCCACGCCAATCGATTACGAAGAAATCGCACGGACACAAACAACAGATACCGAATTATTGAATCTACTGAAAACAAATACAGTACTAAAATTACAACGAATGCCGCTACCTAATTCACAACAACATCTATATTGCGACACGTCCAGTGGTACAATCAGACCATACATACCAAAATCATACCGAAAAAATGTTTTTTTAGCACTTCATGGACTCTCACATCCGGGCATTCGTGCCACATCAAAACTCATTCGGCAACGATTCGTATGGCCAAATATAAACACAGACTGCGCACGCTGGAGCAGACAATGCAACAAATGTCAACGTGCAAAAATATTTAAACACACTGTCAGTCCACTAGGAGTGTTTGAAACGCCAAATCAACGTTTTGAACACGTCCATGTAGACATTGTCGGACCACTGCCCCCATCGGAAGGATTCCGTTACATCCTAACGTGCATCGATCGCTTTTCAAGGTGGCCTGAAGCTATTCCAATATCGGATATCAACGCCGAAACGGTCGCAAAAGCACTTTACACGACATGGATTGCGCGATTTGGAACACCTGCAAAAATTACTACCGACCAAGGGAAACAATTTGAATCAAACTTATTTTCATCGCTGGAAAAAATGTTGGGCATCAAACATGCCCGAACAACAGCCTATCACCCCGAGGCCAATGGTATGGTTGAACGGTTTCACCGTTCATTGAAAACCGCATTAATGTGTCACGAACCACGTTGGACGGAAGCTTTACCCTCTGTACTGCTGGGCCTAAGAGTCGCATTCAAAGAAAGCATCAAAACGAGTGCAGCAGAATTAGTGTACGGAACGACCTTAAGAATTCCAGGACAATTTTTTAACGACAACAAAGGACCCACTGAGGACGCCGCCACACTCGCAGAGCGTTTAAGGACACAAATGGATCAACTGAAACCAAAACCAGGATCGTGCCACAGAACACAGAAAGTATTCATACACAAAGATTTAAGACATAGTACCCATGTATTCGTTCGACAAGATGCGGTACGCCGTCCACTTCAACCACCATACGAAGGACCATTTCCCGTCATCAAACGCCAAGATAAATTTTTCACAGTCCGCATCAAAGGAAAGAACACGAATATTTCTATCAACAGATTAAAACCAGCTCTGTTTGAAGATGAGGCTACGGATCATCCTCAAGCTAGGGTGAAGAAGAAGGTACGCTTTACTATCCCTACAGAATGACAAAACTGGCGGGGGAGTATTGTGGCGACTTCAGCCAACAGCATGTAAACGTTGTAAATATTTCTTTACAGGATTAAATAATTAATTTTTAATAATTATGTAACAAAAATTTTTGTGTTAAAAATTTGTAGAGAAAAAGTTTTCAGTTTGATTTGTAAAATAGAACGAATAACAAATAATAAAATTCAGTCTATATTTATTGATTTGTAATAAATACTACACGCCTATCGGCAACCATAACTGGAATGCCTATCGGCACCTATATTTGAAATGCCTATCGGCTTCTATATCTGAAATGCCTATCGGCACCTATTTTTAAAATGCCAATCGGCAACTATATCTGAAATGCCTATCGGCACCTATATCTGAAATGCCTATCGACACCTATATCTGAAATGCCTATCGACACCTATATCTGAAATGCCTATCGACACCTATATCTTAAATGCCTATCGACACCTATATCTGAAATGCCTATCGACACCTATATCTGAAATGCCTATCGACACCTATATCTGAAATGCCTATCGACACCTATATCTGAAATACCTATCGACACCTATATCTGAAATGCCTATCGACACCTATTTTTGAAATGCCTATCGGAAACTACATCTGAAATGCCTATCACCACCTATATTTGAAATGCCTATCGGCAACCATATCTGGAATGCCTATCGGCACCTATATTTAAAATGCCTATCGGCTTCTATATCTGAAATGCCTATCGGCACCTGTTTTTAAAATGCCAATCGGCAACTATATCTGAAATGCCTATCGGCACCTATATCTGAAATGCCTATCGACACCTATATCTGAAATGCCTATCGACACCTATATCTGAAATGCCTATCGACATCTATATCTGAAATGCCTATCGACACCTATATCTGAAATGCCTATCGACACCTATATCTGAAATGCCTATCGACACCTATATCTGAAATGCCTATCGACACCTATATCTGAAATGCCTATCGACACCTATTTTTGAAATGCCTATCGGAAACTACATCTGAAATGCCTATCAGCACCTATATTTAAAATGCCTATCGGCAACCATATCTGGAATGCCTATCGGCACCTATATTTGAAATGCCTATCGGCTTCTATATCTGAAATGCCTATCGGCACCTATTTTTAAAATGCCAATCGGCAACTATATCTGAAATGCCTATCGACACTTATATCTGAAATGCCTATCGACACCTATATCTGAAATGCCTATCGACACCTATATCTGAAATGCCTATCGACACCTATATCTGAAATGCCTATCGACACCTATATCTGAAATGATTATCGACACCTATATCTGAAATGCCTATCGACACCTATATCTGAAATGCCTATCGACACCTATATCTGAAATGCCTATCGACACCTATTTTTGAAATACCTATCGGAAACTACATCTGAAATGCCTATCAGCACCTATATTTGAAATGCCTATCGGCAACCATATCTGGAATGCCTATCGGCACCTATATTTGAAATGCCTATCGGCTTCTATATCTGAAATGCCTATCGGCATCTATTTTTAAAATGCCAATCGGCAACTATATCTGAAATGCCTATCGGCACCTATATCTGAAATGCCTATCGACACCTATATCTGAAATGCCTATCGACACCTATATCTGAAATGCCTATCGACACCTATATCTGAAATGCCTATCGACACCTATATCTGAAATGCCTATCGACACCTGTATCTGAAATTCCTATCGACACCTATAACTGAAATGCCTATCGACACATATATCTGAAATGCCTATCGACACCTATATCTGAAATGCCTATCGACACCTATTTTTGAAATGCCTATCGGAAACTACATCTGAAATGCCTATCAGCACCTATATTTGAAATGCCTATCGGCAACCATATCTGAAATGCCTATCGGCACCTATATTTGAAATGCCTATCGGCTTCTATATCTGAAATGCCTATCGGCACCTATTTTTAAAATGCCAATCGGCAACTATATCTGAAATGCCTATCGGCACCTATATCTGAAATGCCTATCGACACCTATATCTGAAATGCCTATCGACACCTATATCTGAAATGCCTATCGACACCTATATCTAAAATGCCTATCGACACCTATATCTGAAATGCCTATCGACACCTATATCTGAAATGCCTATCGACACCTATATCTGAAATGCCTATCGACACCTATATCTGAAATGCCTATCGACACCTATTTTTGAAATGCCTATCGGAAACTACATCTGAAATGCCCATCAGCACCTATATTTGAAATGCCTATCGGCAACCATATCTGGAATGCCTATCGGCACCTATATTTCAAATGCCTATCGGCTTCTATATCTGAAATGCCTATCGGCACCTATTTTTAAAATGCCAATCGGCAACTATATCTGAAATGCCTATCGGCACCTATATCTGAAATGCCTATCGACACATATATCTGAAATGCCTATCGACACCTATATCTGAAATGCCTATCGACACCTATATCTGAAATGCCTATCGACACCTATATCTGAAATGTTTATCGACACCTATATCTGAAATGCCTATCGACACCTATAGCTGAAATGCCTATCGACACCTATATCTGAAATGCCTATCGACACCTATATCTGAAATGCCTATCGACACCTATTTTTGAAATGCCTATCGGAAACTACATCTTAAATGCCTATCAGCACCTATATTTGAAATGCCTATCGGTAACCATATCTGGAATGCCTATCGGCACCTATATTTGAAATGCCTATCGGCTTCTATATCTGAAATGCCTATCGGCACCTATTTTTAAAATGCCAATCGGCAACTATATCTGAAATGCCTATCGGCACCTATATCTGAAATGCCTATCGACACCTATATCTGAAATGCCTATCGACACTTATATCTGAAATGCCTATCGACACCTATATCTGAAATGCCTATCGACACCTATATCTGAAATGCCTATCGACACCTATATCTGAAATGCCTATCGACACCTATATCTGAAATGCCTATCGACACCTATATCTGAAATGCCTATCGACACCTATTTTTGAAATGCCTATCGGAAACTAAATCTGAAATGCCCATCAGCACCTATATTTGAAACGCCTATCGGCAACCATATCTGGAATGCATATCGGCACCTATATTTGAAATGCCTATCGGCTTCTATATCTGAAATGCCTATCGGCACCTATTTTTAAAATGCCAATCGGCAACTATATCTGAAATGCCTATCGGCACCTATATCTGAAATGCCTATCGACACCTATATCTGAAATGCCTATCGACACCTATATCTGAAATGCCTATCGACACCTATATCTGAAATGCCTATCGACACCTATATCTGAAATGTTTATCGACACCTATATCTGAAATGCCTATCGACACCTATATCTGAAATGCCTATCGACACCTATATCTGAAATGCCTATCGACACCTATATCTGAAATGCCTATCGACACCTATTTTTGAAATGCCTATCGGAAACTACATCTGAAATGCCTATCAGCACCTATATTTGAAATGCCTATCGGCAACCATATCTGGAATGCCTATCGGCACCTATATTTGAAATGCCTATCGACTTCTATATCTGAAATGCCTATCGGCACCTATTTTTAAAATGCCAATCGGCAACTATATCTGAAATGCCTATCGGCACCTATATCTGAAATGCCTTTCGACACCTATATCTGAAATGCCTATCGACACCTATATCTGAAATGCCTATCGACACCTATATCTGAAATGCCTATCGACACCTATATCTGAAATGCCTATCGACACCTATATCTGAAATGCCTATCGACACCTATTTTTGAAATGCCTATCGGAAACTACATCTGAAATGCCTATCAGCACCTATATTTGAAATGCCTATCGGCAACCATATCTGGAATGCCTATCGGCACCTATATTTGAAATGCCTATCGGCTTCTATATCTGAAATGCCTATCGGCACCTATTTTTAAAATGCCAATCGGCAACTATATCTGAAATGCCTATCGGCACCTATATCTGAAATGCCTATCGACACCTATATCTGAAATGCCTATCGACACCTATATCTGAAATGCCTATCGACACCTATATCTGAAATGCCTATCGACACCTATATGTGAAATGCCTATCGACACCTTTATCTGAAATGCCTATCGACACCTATATCTGAAATGCCTATCGACACCTATATCTGAAATGCCTATTGACACCTATTTTTGAAATGCCTATCGGAAACTACATCTGAAATGCCTATCAGCACCTATATTTGAAATGCCTAGCGGCAACCATATCTGGAATGCCTATCGGCACCTATATTTGAAATGCCTATCGGCTCCTATATCTGAAATGCCTATCGGCACCTATTTTTAAAATGCCAATCGGCAACTATATCTGAAATGCCTATCGGCACCTATATCTGAAATGCCTATCGACACCTATATCTGAAATGCCTATCGACACCTATATCTGAAATGCCTATCGACACCTATATCTGAAATGCCTATCGACACCTATATCTGAAATGCCTATCGACACCTATATCTGAAATGCCTATCGACAACTATATCTGAAATGCCTATCGACACCTATATCTGAAATGCCCATCGACACCTATTTTTGAAATGCCTATCGGAAACTACATCTGAAATGCCTATCAGCACCTATATTTGAAATGCCTATCGGCAACCATATCTGGAATGCCTTTTGGCACCTATATTTGAAATGCCTATCGGCTTCTATATCTGAAATGCCTATCGGCACCTATTTTTAAAATGCCAATAGGCAACTATATCTGAAATGCCTATCGGCACCTATATCTGAAATGCCCATCGACACCTATATCTGAAATGCCTATCGACACCTATATCTGAAATGCCTATCGACACCTATATCTGAAATGCCTATCGACACCTATATCTGAAATGCCTATCGACACCTATATCTGAAATGCCTATCGACACCTATATCTGAAATGCCTATCGACACCTATTTTTGAAATGCCTATCGGAAACTACATCTGAAATGCCTATCAGCACCTATATTTGAAATGCCTATCGGCAACCATATCTGGAATGCCTATCGGCACCTATATTTGAAATGCCTATCGGCTTCTATATCTGAAATGCCTATTGGCACCTATTTTTAAAATGCCAATCGGCAACTATATCTGAAATGCCTATCGGCACCTATATCTGAAATGCCTATCGACACCTATATCTGAAATGCCTATCGACACCTATATCTGAAATGCCTATCGACACCTATATCTGAAATGCCTATCGACACCTATATCTGAAATGCCTATCGACACCTATATCTGAAATGCCTATCGACACCTATATCTGAAATGCCTATCGACACCTATATCTGAAATGCCTATCGACACCTATTTTTGAAATGCCTATCGGAAACTACATCTGAAATGCCTATCAGCACCTATATTTGAAATGCTTATCGGCAACCATATCTGGAATGCCTATCGGCACCTATATTTGAAATGCCTATCGGCTTCTATATCTGAAATGCCTATCGGCACCTATTTCTAAAATGCCAATCGGCAACTATATCTGAAATGCCTATCGGCACCTATATCTGAAATGCCTATCGACACCTATATCTGAAATGCCTATCGACACCTATATCTGAAATGCCTATCGACACCTATATCTGAAATGCCTATCGACACCTATATCTGAAATGCCTATCGACACCTATTTCTGAAATGCCTATCGACACCTATATCTGAAATGCCTATCGACACCTATATCTGAAATGCCTATCGACACCTATTTTTGAAATGCCTATCGGAAACTACATCTGAAATGCCTATCAGCACCTATATTTGAAATGCCTATCGGCAACCATATCTGGAATGCCTATCGGCACCTATATTTGAAATGCCTATCGGCTTCTATATCTGAAATGCCTATCGGCACCTATTTTTAAAATGCCAATCGGCAACTATATCTGAAATGCCTATCGGCACCTATATCTGAAATGTCTATCGACACCTATATCTGAAATGCCTATCGACACCTATATCTGAAATGCCTATCGACACCTATATCTGAAATGCCTATCGACACCTATATCTGAAATGCCTATCGACACCTATATATGAAATGCATATCGACACCTATATCTGAAATGCCTATCGACACCTATATCTGAAATGCCTATCGACACCTATATCTGAAATGCCTATCGACACCTATTTTTGAAATGCCTATCGGAAACTACATCTGAAATGCCTATCAGCACCTATATTTGAAATGCCTATCGGCAACCATATCTGGAATGCCTATCGGCACCTATATTTGAAATGCCCTTCGGCTTCTATATCTGAAATGCCTATCGGCACCTATTTTTAAAATGCCAATCGGCAACTATATCTGAAATGCCGAACGGCACCTATATCTGAAATGACTATCGACACCTATATCTGAAATGCCTAGCGACACCTATATCTGAAATGCCTATCGACACCTATATCTGAAATGCCTATCGACACCTATATCTGAAATGCCTATCGACACCTATATCTGAAATGCTCATCGACACCTATATCTGAAATGCCTATCGACACCTATATCTGAAATGCCTATCGACACCTATATCTGAAATGCCTATCGACACCTATATCGGAAATGCCTATCGGCACCTATATCTGAAATGCCTATCGACACCTATTTTTGAAATGCCTATCAAAAACTACATCTGAAATGCCTATCAGCACCTATATTTGAAATGCCTATCGGCAACCATATCTGGAATGCCTATCGGCACCTATATTTGAAATGCCTATCGGCTTCTATATCTGAAATGCCTATCGGCACCTATTTTTAAAATGCTAATCGGCAACTATATCTGAAATGCCTATCGGCACCTATACCTGAAATGCCTATCGACACCTATATCTGAAATGCCTATCGACACCTATATCTGAAATGCCTATCGACACCTATATCTGAAATGCCTATCGACACCTATATCTGAAATGCCTATCGACACCTATATCTGAAATGCCTATCGACACCTATATCTAAAATGCCTATCGACACCTATTTTTGAAATGCCTATCGGAAACTACATCTGAAATGCCTATCAGCACCTATATTTGAAATGCCTATCGGCAACCATATCTAGAATGCCTATCGGCACCTATATTTGAAATGCCTATCGGCTTCTATATCTAAAATGCCTATCGGCACCTATTTTTAAAATGCCAATCGGCAACTATATCTGAAATGCCTATCGGCACCTATATCTGAAATGCCTATCGACACCTATATCTGAAATGCCTATCGACACCTATATCTGAAATTCCTATCAACACCTAGATCTGAAATGCCTATCGACACCTATATCTGAAATGCCTATCGACACCTATATCTGAAATGCCTATCGACACCTATATCTGAAATGCCTATCGACACCTATATCTGAAATGCCTATCGACACCTATTTTTGAAATGCCTATCGGAAACTACATCTGAAATGCCTATCAGCACCTATATTTGAAATGCCTATCGGAAACCAATTATTGGAATGCCTATCGGCACCTATATTCGAATTGCCTATCGGCTTCTATATCTGAAATGCCTATCGGCACCTATTTTTAAAATGCCAATCGGCAACTATATCTGAAATGCCTATCGGCACTTATATCTGAAATGCCTATCGACACCTATATCTGAAATGCCTATCGACACCTATATCTGAAATGCCTATCGACACCTATATCTGAAATGCCTATCGACACCTATATCTGAAATGCTTATCGACACCTATATCTGAAATGCCTATCGACACCTATATCTGAAATGCCTATCGACACCTATATCTGAAATGCCTATCGACATCTATTTTTGAAATGCCTATCGGAAACTACATCTGAAATGCCTATCAGCACCTATATTTGAAATGCCTATCGGCAACCATATCTGGAATGCCTATCGGCACCTATATTTGAAATGCCTATCGGCTTCTATATCTGAAATGCCTATCGGCACCTATTTTCAAAATGCCATTCGGCAACTATATCTGAAATGCCTATCGGCACCTATATCTGAATAGCCTTTCGACACCTATATCTGAAATGCCTATCGACACCTATATCTGAAATGCCTATCGACACCTATATCTGAAATGCCTATAGACACCTATATCTGAAATGCCTATCGACACCTTTATCTGAAATGCCTATCGACACCTATATCTGAAATGCCTATCGACACCTATATCTGAAATGCCTATCGACACCTATTTTTGAAATGCCTATCGGCAACTATATCTGGAATGCCTATCGGCACCTATATTTGAAATGCCTATCGTCTTCTATATCTGAAATGCCTATCGGCACCTATTTTTAAAATGCCAATCGGCAACTATATCTGAAATGCCTATCGGCACCTATATCTGAAATGCCTATCGACACCTATATCTGAAATGCCTATCGACACCTATATCTGAAATGCCTATCGACACCTATATCTGAAATGCCTATCGACACCTATATCTGAAATGCCTATCGACACCTATATCTGAAATGCCTATCGACACCTATATCTGAAATGCCTATCGACACCTATATCTGAAATGCCTATCGACACCTATTTTTGAAATGCCTATCGGAAACTACATCTGAAATGCCTATCAGCACCTATATTTGAAATGCCTATCGGCAACCATATCTGGAATGCCTATCGGCACCTATATTTGAAATGCCTATCGGCTTCTATATCTGAAATGCCTATCGGCACCTATTTTTAAAATGCCAATCGGCAACTATATCTGAAATGCCTATCGGCACCTATATCTGAAATGCCTATCGACACCTATATCTGAAATGCCTATCGACACCTATATCTGAAATGCCTATCGACACCTATATCTGAAATGCCTTTCGACACCTATATCTGAAATGCCTATCGACACCTATATCTGAAATGCCTATCGACACCTATATCTGAAATGCCTATCGACACCTATATCTGAAATGCCTATCGACACCTATTTTTGAAATGCCTATCGGAAACTACATCTGAAATGCCTATCAGCACCTATATTTGAAATGCCTATCGGCAACCATATCTGGAATGCCTATCGGCACCTATATTTGAAATGCCTATCGGCTTCTATATCTGAAATGCCTATGGGCACCTATTTTTAAAATGCCAATCGGCAACTATATCTGAAATGCCTATCGGCACCTATATCTGAAATGCCTATCGACACCTATATCTGAAATGCCTATCGACACCTATATCTGAAATGCCTATCACACCTATATCTGAAATGCCTATCGACACCTATATCTGAAATGCCTATCGACACCTATATCTGAAATGCCTATCGACACCTATATCTGAAATGCCTATCGACACCTATTTTTGAAATGCCTATCGGAAACTACATCTGAAATGCCTATCAGCACATATATTTGAAATGCCTATCGGCAACCATATCTGGAATGCCTATCGGCACCTATATTTGAAATGCCTATCGGCTTCTATATCTGAAATGCCTATCGGCACCTATTTTTAAAATGCCAATCGGCAACTATATCTGAAAAGCCTATCGACACCTATATCTGAAATGCCTATCGACACCTATATCTGAAATGCCTATCGACACCTATATCTGAAATGCCTATCGACACCTATATCTGAAATTCCTATCGACACCTATTTCTGAAATGCCTATCGACACCTATATCTGTAATGCCTATCGACACCTATATCTGAAATGCCTATCGACACCTATATCTGAAATGCCTATCGACACCTATATCTGAAATGCCTATCGACACCTATATCTGAAATGCCTATCGGCACCTATTTTTAAAGTGCCAATCGGCAACTATATCTGAAATGCCTATCGGCACCTATATCTGAAATGCCTATCGACACCTATATCTAAAATGCCTATCGACACCTATATCTGAAATGCCTATCGACACCTATTTTTGAAATGCCTATCGGAAACTACATCTGAAATGCCTATCAGCACCTATATTTGAAATGCCTATCGGCAACCATATCTGGAATGCCTATCGGCACCTATATTTGAAATGCCTATCGGCTTCTATATCTGAAATGCCTATCGGCACCTATTTTTAAAATGCCAATCGGCAACTATATCTGAAATGCCTATCGGCACCTATATCTGAAATGCCTATCGACACCTATATCTGAAATGCCTATCGACACCTATATCTGAAATGCCTATCGACACCTATATCTGAAATGCCTATCGACACCTATATCTGAAATGCCTATCGACACCTATATCTGAAATGCCTATCGACACCTATATCTGAAATGCCTATCGACACCTATATCTGAAATGCCTATCGACACCTATTTTTGAAATGCCTATCGGAAACTACATCTGAAATGCCTATCAGCACCTATATTTGAAATGCCTATCGGCAACCATATCTGGAATGCCTATCGGCACCTATATTTGAAATGCCTATCGGCTTCTATATCTGAAATGCCTATCGGCACCTATTTTTAAAATGCCAATCGGCCACTATATCTGAAATGCCTATCGGCACCTATATCTGAAATGCCTATCGACACCTATATCTGAAATGCCTATCGACACCTATATCTGAAATGCCTATCACACCTATATCTGAAATGCCTATCGACACCTATATCTGAAATGCCTATCGACACCTATATCTGAAATGCCTATCGACACCTATATCTGAAATGCCTATCGACACCTATTTTTGAAATGCCTATCGGAAACTACATCTGAAATGCCTATCAGCACATATATTTGAAATGCCTATCGGCAACCATATCTGGAATGCCTATCGGCACCTATATTTGAAATGCATATCGGCTTCTATATCTGAAATGCCTATCGGCACCTATTTTTAAAATGCCAATCGGCAACTATATCTGAAATGCCTATCGACACCTATATCTGAAATGCCTATCGACACCTATATCTGAAAAGCCTATCGACACCTATATCTGAAATGCCTATCGACACCTATATCTGAAATGCCTATCGACACCTATATCTGAAATTCCTATCGACACCTATATCTGAAATGCCTATCGACACCTATATCTGAAATGCCTATCGACACCTATATCTGAAATGCCTATCGACACCTATATCTGAAATGCCTATCGACACCTATATCTGAAATGCCTATCGACACCTATATCTGAAATGCCTATCAGCACCTATTTTTAAAGTGCCAATCGGCAACTATATCTGAAATGCCTATCGGCACCTATATCTGAAATGCCTATCGACACCTATATCTAAAATGTCTATCGACACCTATATCTGAAATGCCTATCGGCACCTATATCTGAAATGCCTATCGACACCTATTTTTGAAATGCCTATCAAAAACTACATCTGAAATGCCTATCAGCACCTATATTTGAAATGCCTATCGGCAACCATATCTGGAATGCCTATCGGCACCTATATTTGAAATGCCTATCGGCTTCTATATCTGAAATGCCTATCGGCACCTATTTTTAAAATGCTAATCGGCAACTATATCTGAAATGCCTATCGGCACCTATATCTGAAATGCCTATCGACACCTATATCTGAAATGCCTATCGACACCTATATCTGAAATGCCTATCGACACCTATATCTGAAATGCCTATCGACACCTATATCTGAAATGCCTATCGACACCTATATCTGAAATGCCTATCGACACCTATATCTAAAATGCCTATCGACACCTATTTTTGAAATGCCTATCGGAAACTACATCTGAAATGCCTATCAGCACCTATATTTGAAATGCCTATCGGCAACCATATCTAGAATGCCTATCGGCACCTATATTTGAAATGCCTATCGGCTTCTATATCTAAAATGCCTATCGGCACCTATTTTTAAAATGCCAATCGGCAACTATATCTGAAATGCCTATCGGCACCTATATCTGAAATGCCTATCGACACCTATATCTGAAATGCCTATCGACACCTATATCTGAAATTCCTATCGACACCTATATCTGAAATGCCTATCGACACCTATATCTGAAATGCCTATCGACACCTATATCTGAAATGCCTATCGACACCTATATCTGAAATGCCTATCGACACCTATATCTGAAATGCCTATCGACACCTATTTTTGAAATGCCTATCGGAAACTACATCTGAAATGCCTATCAGCACCTATATTTGAAATGCCTATCGGAAACCATTTCTGGAATGCCTATCGGCACCTATATTCGAATTGCCTATCGGCTTCTATATCTGAAATGCCTATCGGCACCTATTTTTAAAATGCCAATCGGCAACTATATCTGAAATGCCTATCGGCACCTATATCTGAAATGCCTATCGACACCTATATCTGAAATGCCTATCGACACCTATATCTGAAATGCCTATCGACACCTATATCTGAAATGCCTATCGACACCTATATCTGAAATGCTTATCGACACCTATATCTGAAATGCCTATCGACACCTATATCTGAAATGCCTATCGACACCTATATCTGAAATGCCTATCGACACCTATTTTTGAAATGCCTATCGGAAACTACATCTGAAATGCCTATCAGCACCTATATTTGAAATGCCTATCGGCAACCATATCTGGAATGCCTATCGGCACCTATATTTGAAATGCCTATCGGCTTCTATATCTGAAATGCCTATCGGCACCTATTTTTAAAATGCCAATCGGCAACTATATCTGAAATGCCTATCGGCACCTATATCTGAAATGCCTATTGACACCTATATCTGAAATGCCTATCGACACCTATATCTGAAATGCCTATCGACACATATATCTGAAATGCCTATCGACACCTATATCTGAAATGCCTATCGACACCTATATCTGAAATGCCTATCGACACCTATATCTGAAATGCCTATCGACACCTATATCTGAAATGCCTATCGACATCTATTTTTGAAATGCCTATCGGAAACTACATCTGAAATGCCTATCAGCACCTATATTTGAAATGCCTTTTGGCAACCATATATGGAATGCCTATCGGCACCTATATTTGAAATGCCTATCGGCTTCTATATCTGAAATGCCTATCGGCACCTATTTTCAAAATGCCATTCGGCAACTATATCTGAAATGCCTATCGGCACCTATATCTGAATAGCCTTTCGACACCTATATCTGAAATGCCTATCGACACCTATATCTGAAATGCCTATCGACACCTATATCTGAAATGCCTATAGACACCTATATCTGAAATGCCTATCGACACCTTTATCTGAAATGCCTATCGACACCTATATCTGAAATGCCTATCGACACCTATATCTGAAATGCCTATCGACACCTATTTTTGAAATGCCTATCGGCAACTATATCTGGAATGCCTATCGGCACCTATATTTGAAATGCCTATCGTCTTCTATATCTGAAATGCCTATCGGCACCTATTTTTAAAATGCCAATCGGCAACTATATCTGAAATGCCTATCGGCACCTATATCTGAAATGCCTATCGACACCTATATCTGAAATGCCTATCGACACCTATATCTGAAATGCCTATCGACACATATATCTGAAATGCCTATCGACACCTATATCTGAAATGCCTATCGACACCTATATCTGAAATGCCTATCGACACCTATATCTGAAATGCCTATCGACACCTATATCTGAAATGCCTATCGACACCTATATCTGAAATGCCTATCGACACCTATTTTTGAAATGCCTATCGGAAACTACATCTGAAATGCCTATCAGCACCTATATTTGAAATGCCTATCGGCAACCATATCTGGAATGCCTATCGGCACCTATATTTGAAATGCCTATCGGCTTCTATATCTGAAATGCCTATCGGCACCTATTTTTAAAATGCCAATCGGCAACTATATCTGAAATGCCTATCGGCACCTATATCTGAAATGCCTATCGACACCTATATCTGAAATGCCTATCGACACCTATATCTGAAATGCCTATCGACACCTATATCTGAAATACCTTTCGACACCTATATCTGAAATGCCTATCGACACCTATATCTGAAATGCCTATCGACACCTATATCTGAAATGCCTATCGACACCTATATCTGAAATGCCTATCGACACCTATTTTTGAAATGCCTATCGGAAACTACATCTGAAATGCCTATCAGCACCTATATTTGAAATGCCTATCGGCAACCATATCTGGAATGCCTATCGGCACCTATATTTGAAATGCCTATCGGCTTCTATATCTGAAATGCCTATGGGCACCTATTTTTAAAATGCCAATCGGCAACTATATCTGAAATGCCTATCGGCACCTATATCTGAAATGCCTATCGACACCTATATCTGAAATGCCTATCGACACCTATATCTGAAATGCCTATCACACCTATATCTGAAATGCCTATCGACACCTATATCTGAAATGCCTATCGACACCTATATCTGAAATGCCTATCGACACCTATATCTGAAATGCCTATCGACACCTATTTTTGAAATGCCTATCGGAAACTACATCTGAAATGCCTATCAGCACATATATTTGAAATGCCTATCGGCAACCATATCTGGAATGCCTATCGGCACCTATATTTGAAATGCCTATCGGCTTCTATATCTGAAATGCCTATCGGCACCTATTTTTAAAATGCCAATCGGCAACTATATCTGAAATGCCTATCGACACCTATATCTGAAATGCCTATCGACACCTATATCTGAAAAGCCTATCGACACCTATATCTGAAATGCCTATCGACACCTATATCTGAAATGCCTATCGACTCCTATATCTGAAATGCCTATCGACACCTATATCTGAAATTCCTATCGACACCTATATCTGAAATGCCTATCGACACCTATATCTGTAATGCCTATCGACACCTATATCTGAAATGCCTATCGACACCTATATCTGAAATGCCTATCGACACCTATATCTGAAATGCCTATCGACACCTATATCTGAAATGCCTATCGGCTCCTATTTTTAAAGTGCCAATCGGCAACTATATCTGAAATGCCTATCGGCACCTATATCTGAAATGCCTATCGACACCTATATCTAAAATGCCTATCGACACCTATATCTGAAATGCCTATCGACACCTATTTTTGAAATGCCTATCGGAAACTACATCTGAAATGCCTATCAGCACCTATATTTGAAATGCCTATCGGCAACCATATCTGGAATGCCTATCGGCACCTATATTTGAAATGCCTATCGGCTTCTATATCTGAAATGCCTATCGGCACCTATTTTTAAAATGCCAATCGGCAACTATATCTGAAATGCCTATCGGCACCTATATCTGAAATGCCTATCGACACCTATATCTGAAATGCCTATCGACACCTATATCTGAAATGCCTATCGACACCTATATCTGAAATGCCTATCGACACCTATATCTGAAATGCCTATCGACACTTATATCTGAAATGCCTATCGACACCTATATCTGAAATGCCTATCGACACCTATATCTGAAATGCCTATCGCCACCTATTTTTGAAATGCCTATCGGAAACTACATCTGAAATGCCTATCAGCACCTATATTTGAAATGCCTATCGGCAACCATATCTGGAATGCCTATCGGCACCTATATTTGAAATGCCTATCGGCTTCTATATCTGAAATGCCTATCGGCACCTATTTTTAAAATGCCAATCGGCAACTATATCTGAAATGCCTATCGGCACCTATATCTGAAATGCGTATCGACACCTATATCTGAAATGCCTATCGACACCTATATCTGAAATGCCTATCACACCTATATCTGAAATGCCTATCGACACCTATATCTGAAATGCCTATCGACACCTATATCTGAAATGCCTATCGACACCTATATCTGAAATGCCTATCGACACCTATTTTTGAAATGCCTATCGGAAACTACATCTGAAATGCCTATCAGCACATATATTTGAAATGCCTATCGGCAACCATATCTGGAATGCCTATCGGCACCTATATTTGAAATGCATATCGGCTTCTATATCTGAAATGCCTATCGGCACCTATTTTTAAAATGCCAATCGGCAACTATATCTGAAATGCCTATCGACACCTATATCTGAAATGCCTATCGACACCTATATCTGAAAAGCCTATCGACACCTATATCTGAAATGCCTATCGACACCTATATCTGAAATGCCTATCGACACCTATATCTGAAATGCCTATCGACACCTATATCTGAAATTCCTATCGACACCTATATCTGAAATGCCTATCGACACCTATATCTGAAATGCCTATCGACACCTATATCTGAAAAGCCTATCGACACCTATATCTGAAATGCCTATCGACACCTATATCTGAAATGCCTATCGACA
The DNA here is from genome assembly GCA_034508555.1 of Venustoraphidia nigricollis. Lineage (NCBI taxonomy): Eukaryota > Metazoa > Arthropoda > Insecta > Raphidioptera > Raphidiidae > Venustoraphidia > Venustoraphidia nigricollis. The sequence goes on from JAVRKA010000291.1 coordinate 153,424, forward strand.
CCTATATCTGAAATGCCTATCGGCACCTATTTTTAAAGTGCCAATCGGCAACTATATCTGAAATGCCTATCGGCACCTATATCTGAAATGCCTATCGACACCTATATCTAAAATGCCTATCGACACCTATATCTGAAATGCCTATCGACACCTATATCTGAAATGCCTATCGACACCTATATCTGAAATGCCAATCGACACCTATATCTGAAATGCCTATCGACACCTATATCTGAAATGCCTATCGACACCTATATCTGAAATGCCTATCGACACCTATATCTGAAATGCCTATCGACACCTATATCTTAAATGCCTATCGACACCTATATCTGAAATGCCTATCGACACCTATATCTGAAATGCCTATCGACACCTATATCTGAAATGCCTATCGACACCTATTTTTAAAATACCAATCGGCAACTATATCTGAAATGCCTATCGGCACCTATATCTGAAGTGCCTATCGACACCTATATCTGAAATGCCTATCGACACCTATATCTTAAATGCCTATCGACACCTATATCTGAAACGCCTATCGACACCTATATCTGAAATGCCTATCGACACCTATATCTGAAATGCCTATCGACACCTATATCTGAAATGCCTATCGACACCTATATCTGAAATGCCTATCGACACCTATTTTTGAAATGCCTATCGGAAACTACATCTGAAATGCCTATCAGCACCTATATTTGAGATGCCTATCGGCAACCATATCTGGAATGCCTATCGGCACCTATATTTGAAATGCCTATCGGCTTCTATATCTGAAATGCCTATCGGCACCTATTTTTAAAATGCCAATCGGCAACTATATCTGAAAGCCTAACGGCACCTATATCTGAAATGCCTATCGACACCTATATCTGAAATGCCTATCGACACCTATATCTGAAATGCCTATCGACACCTATATCTGAAGTGCCTATCGACACCTATATCTAAAATGCCTATCGACACCTATATCTGTAATGCCTATCGACACCTATATCTGAAATGCCTATCGACACCTATTTTTGAAATGGCTATCGGAAACTACATCTGAAATGCCTATCAGCACCTATATTTGAAATGCCTATCGGCAACCATATCTGGAATGCCTATCGGCACCTATATTTGAAATGCCTATCTGCTTCTATATCTGAAATGCCTATCGGCACCTATTTTTAAAGTGCCAATCGGCAACTATATCTGAAATGCCTATCGGCACCTATATCTGAAATGCCTATCGACACCTATATCTGAAATGCCTATCGACACCTATATCTGAAATGCCTATCGACACCTATATCTGAAATGCCTATCGACACCTATATCTGAAATGCCTATCGACACCTATATCTGAAATGCCTATCGACACCTATATCTGAAATGCCTATCGACACCTATTTTTGAAATTCCTATCGGAAACTACATCTGAAATGCCTATCAGCACCTATATTTGAAATGCCTAACGGCAACCATATCTGGAATGCCTATCGGCACCTATATTTGAAATGCCTATCGGCTTCTATATCTGAAATGCCTATCGGCACCTATTTTTAAAATGCCAATTGGCAACTATATCTGAAATGCCTATCGGCACCTATATCTGAAATGCCTATCGACACCTATATCTGAAATGCCTATCGACACCTATATCTGAAATGCCTATCGACACCTATATCTAAAATGCCTATCGACACCTATATCTAAAATGCCTATCGACACCTATATCTGAAATGCCTATCGACACCTATATCTGAAATGCCTAACGACACCTATATCTGAAATGCCTATCGACACCTATTTTTGAAATGTCTATCGGAAACTACATCTGAAATGCCTACCAGCACCTATATTTGAAATGCCTATCGGCAACCATATCTGGAATGCCTATCGGCACCTATATTTGAAATGCCTATCGGCTTCTATATCTGAAATGCCTATCGGCACCTATTTTTAAAATGCCAATCGGCAACTATATCTGAAATGCCTAACGGCACCTATATCTGAAATGCCTATCGACACCTATATCTGAAATGCCTATCGACACCTATATCTGAAATGCCTATCGACACCTATATCTGAAATGCCTATCGACACCTATATCTGAAATGCCTATCGACACCTATATCTGAAATGCCTATCGACACCTATATCTGAAATGCCTATCGACACCTATATCTGAAATGCCTATCGACACCTATTTTTGAAACGCCTATCGGAAACTACATCTGAAATGCCTATCAGCACCTATATTTGAAATGCCTATCGGCAACCATAACTGGAATGCCTATCGGCACCTATATTTGAAATGCCTATCGGCTTCTATATCTGAAATGCCTATCGGCACGTATTTTTAAAATGCCAATCGGCAACTATATCTGAAATGCCTATCGGCACCTATATCTGAACAGCCTATCGACACCTATATCTGAAATGCCTATCGACACCTATATCTGAAATGCCTATCGACACCTATATCTTAAATGCCTATCGACACCTATATCTGAAATGCCTATCGACACCTATATCTGAAATGCCTATCGACACCTATATCTGAAATGCCTATCGACACCTATATCTGAAATACCTATCGACACCTATATCTGAAATGCCTATCGACACCTATTTTTGAAATGCCTATCGGAAACTACATCTGAAATGCCTATCACCACCTATATTTGAAATGCCTATCGGCAACCATATCTGGAATGCCTATCGGCACCTATATTTAAAATGCCTATCGGCTTCTATATCTGAAATGCCTATCGGCACCTGTTTTTAAAATGCCAATCGGCAACTATATCTGAAATGCCTATCGGCACCTATATCTGAAATGCCTATCGACACCTATATCTGAAATGCCTATCGACACCTATATCTGAAATGCCTATCGACACCTATATCTGAAATGCCTATCGACACCTATATCTGAAATGCCTATCGACACCTATATCTGAAATGCCTATCGACACCTATATCTGAAATGCCTATCGACACCTATATCTGAAATGCCTATCGACACCTATTTTTGAAATGCCTATCGGAAACTACATCTGAAATGCCTATCAGCACCTATATTTAAAATGCCTATCGGCAACCATATCTGGAATGCCTATCGGCACCTATATTTGAAATGCCTATCGGCTTCTATATCTGAAATGCCTATCGGCACCTATTTTTAAAATGCCAATCGGCAACTATATCTGAAATGCCTATCGACACCTATATCTGAAATGCCTATCGACACCTATATCTGAAATGCCTATCGACACCTATATCTGAAATGCCTATCGACACCTATATCTGAAATGCCTATCGACACCTATTTTTGAAATGCCTATCGGAAACTACATCTGAAATGCCTATCAGCACCTATATTTAAAATGCCTATCGGCAACCATATCTGGAATGCCTATCGGCACCTATATTTGAAATGCCTATCGGCTTCTATATCTGAAATGCCTATCGGCACCTATTTTAAAAATGCCAATCGGCAACTATATCTGAAATGCCTATCGACACCTATATCTGAAATGCCTATCGACACCTATATCTGAAATGCCTATCGACACCTATATCTGAAATGCCTATCGACACCTATATCTGAAATGCCTATCGGCAACTATATCTGAAATGCCTATCGGCACCTATATCTGAAATGCCTATCGACACCTATATCTGAAATGCCTATCGACACCTATATCTGAAATGCCTATCGACACCTATATCTTAAATGCCTATCGACACCTGTATCTGAAATTCCTATCGACACCTATAACTGAAATGCCTATCGACACATATATCTGAAATGCCTATCGACACCTATATCTGAAATGCCTATCGACACCTATTTTTGAAATGCCTATCGGAAACTACATCTGAAATGCCTATCAGCACCTATATTTGAAATGCCTATCGGCAACCATATCTGAAATGCCTATCGGCACCTATATTTGAAATGCCTATCGGCTTCTATATCTGAAATGCCTATCGGCACCTATTTTTAAAATGCCAATCGGCAACTATATCTGAAATGCCTATCGGCACCTATATCTGAAATGCCTATCGACACCTATATCTGAAATGCCTATCGACACCTATATCTGAAATGCCTATCGACACCTATATCTGAAATGCCTATCGACACCTATATCTGAAATGCCTATCGACACCTATATCTGAAATGCCTATCGACACCTATATCTGAAATGCCTATCGACACCTATATCTGAAATGCCTATCGACACCTATTTTTGAAATGCCTATCGGAAACTACATCTGAAATGCCCATCAGCACCTATATTTGAAATGCCTATCGGCAACCATATCTGGAATGCCTATCGGCACCTATATTTCAAATGCCTATCGGCTTCTATATCTGAAATGCCTATCGGCACCTATTTTTAAAATGCCAATCGGCAACTATATCTGAAATGCCTATCGGCACCTATATCTGAAATGCCTATCGACACATATATCTGAAATGCCTATCGACAACTATATCTGAAATGCCTATCGACACCTATATCTGAAATGCCTATCGACACCTATATCTGAAATGCCTATCGACACCTATAGCTGAAATGCCTATCGACACCTATATCTGAAATGCCTATCGACACCTATATCTGAAATGCCTATCGACACCTATTTTTGAAATGCCTATCGGAAACTACATCTGAAATGCCTATCAGCACCTATATTTGAAATGCCTATCGGCAACCATATCTGGAATGCCTATCGGCACCTATATTTGAATTGCCTATCGGCTTCTATATCTGAAATGCCTATCGGCACCTATTTTTAAAATGCCAATCGGCAACTATATCTGAAATGCCTATCGGCACCTATATCTGAAATGCCTTTCGACACCTATATCTGAAATGCCTATCGACACCTATATCTGAAATGCCTATCGACACCTATATCTGAAATGCCTATCGACACCTATATCTGAAATGCCTATCGACACCTATATCTGAAATGCCTATCGACACCTATGTCTGAAATGCCTATCGACACCTATATCTGAAATGCCTATCGACACCTATTTTTGAAATGCCTATCGGAAACTACATCTGAAATGCCTATCAGCACCTATATTTGAAATGCCTATTGGCAACCATATCTGGAATGCCTATCGGCACCTATATTTGAAATGCCTATCGGCTTCTATATCTGAAATGCCTATCGGCACCAATTTTTAAAATGCCAATCGGCAACTATATCTGAAATGCCTATCGGCACCTATATCTGAAATGCCTATCGACACCTATATCTGAAATGTCTATCAGGCACCTATATCTGAAATGCCTATCGACACCTATATCTGAAAAGCCTATCGACACCTATATCTGAAATGCCTATCGACACCTATATCTGAAATGCCTATCGACACCTATATCTGAAATGCCTATCGACACCTATTTTTGAAATGCCTATCGGAAACTACATCTGAAATGCCTATCAGCACCTATATTTGAAATGCCTATCGGCAACCATATCTGGAATGCCTATCGGCACCTATATTTGAAATGCCTATCGGCTTCTATATCTGAAATGCCTATCGGCACCTATTTTTAAAATGCTAATCGGCAACTATATCTGAAATGCCTATCGGCACCTATATCTGAAATGCCTATCGACACCTATATCTGAAATGCCTATCGACACCTATATCTGAAATGCCTATCGACACCTATATCTGAAATGCCTATCGACACCTATATCTGAAATGCCTATCGACACCTATATCTGAAATGCCTATCGACACCTATATCTGAAATGCCTATCGACACATATTTTTGAAATGCCTATCGGAAACTACATCTGAAATGCCCATCAGCACCTATATTTGAAATGCCTATCGGCAACCATATCTGGAATGCCTATCGGCACCTATATTTGAAATGCCTATCGGCTTCTATATCTGAAATGCCTATCGGCACCTATTTTTAAAATGCCAATAGGCAACTATATCTGAAATGCCTATCGGCACCTATATCTGAAATGCCTATCGACACCTATATCTGAAATGCCTATCGACATCTATATCTAAAATGCCTATCGACACCTATATCTGAAATGCCTATCGACACCTATTTTTGAAATGCCTATCGGAAACTACATCTGAAATGCCTATCAGCACCTATATTTGAAATGCCTATCGGCAACCATATCTGGAATGCCTATCGGCACCTATATTTGAAATGCCTATCGGCTTCTATATCTGAAATGCCTATCGGCACCTATTTTTAAAATGCCAATCGGCAACTATATCTGAAATGCCTATCGGCACCTATATCTGAAATGCTTTTCGACACCTATATCTGAAATGCCTATCGACACCTATATCTGAAATGCCTATCGACACCTATATCTGAAATGCCTATCGACACCTATATCTGAAATGCCTATCGACACCTATATCTGAAATGCCTATCGACACCTATATCTGAAATGCCTATCGACACCTATATCTGATATGCCTATCGACACCTATATCTGAAATGCCTATCGACACCTATTTTTGAAATGCCTATCGGAAACTACATCTGAAATGCCTATCAGCACCTATATTTGAAATGCCTATCGGCAACCATATCTGGAATGCCTATCGGCACCTATATTTGAAATGCCTATCGGCTTCTATATCTGAAATGCCTATCGGCACCAATTTTTAAAATGCCAATCGGCAACTATATCTGAAATGCCTATCGGCACCTATATCTGAAATGCCTATCGACACCTATATCTGAAATGTCTATCGGCACCTATATCTGAAATGCCTATCGACACCTACATCTGAAATGCCTATCGACACCTATATCTGAAATGCCTATCGACACCTATATCTGAAATGCCTATCGACACCTATATTTGAAATGCCTATCGACACCTATATCTGAAATGCCTATCGACACCTATTTTTGAAATGCCTATCGGAAACTACATCTGAAATGCCTATCAGCACCTATATTTGAAATGCCTATCGGCAACCATATCTGGAATGCCTATCGGCACCTATATTTGAAATGCCTATCGGCTTCTATATCTGAAATGCCTATCGGCACCTATTTTTAAAATGCCAATCGGCAACTATATCTGAAATGCCTATCGGCACCTATATCTGAAATGCCTATCGACACCTATATCTGAAATGCCTATCGACACCAATATCTGAAATGCCTATCGACACCTATATCTGAAATGCCTATCGACACCTATATCTGAAATGCCTATCGACACCTATATCTGAAATGCCTATCGACACCTATTTTTGAAATGCCTATCGGAAACTACATCTGAAATGCCTATCAGCACTTATATTTGAAATGCCTATCAGCAACCATATCTGGAATGCCTATCGGCACCTATATGTGAAATGCCTATCGGCTTCTATATCTGAAATGCCTATCGGCACCTATTTTTAAAATGCCAATCGGCAACTATATCTGAAATGCCTATCGGCACCTATATCTGAAATGCCTATCGACACATATATCTGAAATGCCTATCGACACCTATATCTGAAATGCCTATCGACACCTATATCTGAAATGCCTATCGACACCTATATCTGAAATGCCTATCGACACCTATATCTGAAATGCCTATCGACACCTATATCTGAAATGCCTATCGACACCTATATCTGAAATGCCTATCGACACCTATATCTGAAATGCCTATCGACACCTATTTTTGAAATGCCTATCGGAAACTACATCTGAAATGCCTATCAGCACCTATATTTGAAATGCCTATCGGCAACCATATCTGGAATGCCTATCGGCACCTATATTTGAAATGCCTATCGGCTTCTATATCTGAAATGCCTATCGGCACCAATTTTTAAAATGCCAATCGGCAACTATATCTGAAATGCCTATCGGCCCCTATATCTGAAATGCCTATCGACACCTATATCTGAAATGCCTATCGACACCTATATCTGAAATGCCTATCGACACCTATATCTGAAATGCCTATCGACACCTATATCTGAAATGCCTATCGACACCTATATCTGAAATGCCTATCGACACCTATATCAGAAATGCCTATCGACACCTATATCTGAAATGCCTATCGACACCTATTTTTGAAATGCCTATCGGAAACTACATCTGAAATGCCTATCAGCACCTATATTTGAAATGCCTAACGGCAACCATATCTGGAATGCCTATCGGCACCTATATTTGAAATGCCTATCGGCTTCTATATCTGAAATGCCTATCGGCACCTATTTTTAAAATGCCAATCGGCAACTATATCTGAAATGCCTATCGGCACCTATTTCTGAAATGCCTACCGACACCTATATCTGAAATGCGTATCGACACCTATATCTGAAATGCCCATCGACACCTATATCTGAAATGCCTATCGACACCTATATCTGAAATGCCTATCGACACCTATATCTGAAATGCCTATCGACACCTACATCTGAAATGCCTATCGACACCTATATCTGAAATGCCTATCGACACCTATTTTTTAAATGCCTATCGGAAACTACATCTGAAATGCCTATCAGCACCTATATGTGAAATGCCTATAGGCAACCATATCTGGAATGCCTATCGGCACCTATATTTGAAATGCCTATCGGCTTCTATATCTGAAATTCCTATCGGCACCTATTTTTAAAATGCCAATCGGCAACTATATCTGAAATGCCTATCGGCACCTATATCTGAAATGCCTATCGACACCTATATCTGAAATGCCTATCGACACCTATATCTGAAATGCCTATCGACACCTATATCTGAAATGCCTATCGACACCTATATCTGAAATGCCTATCGACACCTATATCTGAAATGCCTATCGACACCTATATCTGAAATGCCTATCGACACCTATTTTTGAAATGCCTATCGGAAACTACATCTGAAATGCCTATCAGCACCTATATTTGAAATGCCTATCGGCAACCATATCTGGAATGCCTATCGGCACCTATATTTTAAATGCCTATCGGCTTCTATATCTGAAATGCCTATCGGCACCTATTTTTAAAATGCCAATCGGCAACTATATCTGAAATGCCTATCGGCACCTATATCTGAAATGCCTATCGACACCTATATCTGAAAGGCCTATCGACACCTATTTTTGAAATGCCTATCGGAAACTACATCTGAAATGCCTATCAGCACCTATATTTGAAATGCCTATCGGCAACCATATCTGGAATGCCTATCGGCACCTATATTTGAAATGCCTATCGGCTTCTATATCTGAAATGCCTATCGGCACCAATTTTTAAAATGCCAATCGGCAACTATATCTGAAATGCCTATCGGCACCTATATCTGAAATGCCTATCGACACCTATATCTGAAATGCCTATCGACACCTATATCTGAAATGCCTATCGACACCTATATCTGAAATGCCTATCGACACCTATATCTGAAATGCCTATCGACACCTATATCTGATATGCCTATCGACACCTATATCTGAAATGCCTATCGACACCTATTTTTGAAATGCCTATCGGAAACTACATCTGAAATGCCTATCAGCACCTATATTTGAAATGCCTATCGGCAACCATATCTGGAATGCCTATCGGCACCTATATTTGAAATGCCTATCGGCTTCTATATCTGAAATGCCTATCGGCACCAATTTTTAAAATGCCAATCGGCAACTATATCTGAAATGCCTATCGGCACCTATATCTGAAATGCCTATCGACACCTATATCTGAAATGTCTATCGGCACCTATATCTGAAATGCCTATCGACACCTATATCTGAAATGCCTATCGACACCTATATCTGAAATGCCTATCGACACCTATATCTGAAATGCCTATTGACACCTATATCTGAAATGCCTATCGACACCTATATCTGAAATGCCTATCGACACCTATTTTTGAAATGCCTATCGGAAACTACATCTGAAATGCCTATCAGCACCTATATTTGAATTGCCTATCGGCAACCATATCTGGAATGCCTATCGGCACCTATATTTGAAATGCCTATCGGCTTCTATATCTGAAATGCCTATCGGCACCTATTTTTAAAATGCCAATCGGCAACTATATCTGAAATGCCTATCGGCACCTATATCTGAAATGCCTATCGACACCTATATCTGAAATGCCTATCGACACCAATATCTGAAATGCCTATCGACACCTATATCTGAAATGCCTATCGACACCTATATCTGAAATGCCTATCGACACCTATATCTGAAATGCCTATCGACACCTATTTTTGAAATGCCTATCGGAAACTACATCTGAAATGCCTATCAGCACTTATATTTGAAATGCCTATCGGCAACCATATCTGGAATGCCTATCGGCACCTATATGTGAAATGCCTATCGGCTTCTATATCTGAAATGCCTATCGGCACCTATTTTTTAAATGCCAATCGGCAACTATATCTGAAATGCCTATCGGCACCTATATCTGAAATGCCTATCGACACATATATCTGAAATGCCTATCGACACCTATATCTGAAATGCCTATCGACACCTATATCTTAAATGCCTATCGACACCTATATCTGAAATGCCTATCGACACCTATATCTGAAATGCCTATCGACACCTATATCTGAAATGCCTATCGACACCTATATCTGAAATGCTTATCGACACCTATATCTGAAATGCCTATCGACACCTATTTTTGAAATGCCTATCGGAAACTACATCTGAAATGCCTATCAGCACCTATATTTGAAATGCCTATCGGCAACCATATCTGGAATGCCTATCGGCACCTATATTTGAAATGCCTATCGGCTTCTATATCTGAAATGCCTATCGGCACCAATTTTTAAAATGCCAATCGGCAACTATATCTGAAATGCCTATCGGCCCCTATATCTGAAATGCCTATCGACACCTATATCTGAAATGCCTATCGACACCTATATCTGAAATGCCTATCGACACCTATATCTGAAATGCCTATCGACACCTATATCTGAAATGCCTATCGACACCTATATCTGAAATGCCTATCGACACCTATATCAGAAATGCCTATCGACACCTATATCTGAAATGCCTATCGACACCTATTTTTGAAATGCCTATCGGAAACTACATCTGAAATGCCTATCAGCACCTATATTTGAAATGCCTAACGGCAACCATATCTGGAATGCCTATCGGCACCTATATTTGAAATGCCTATCGGCTTCTATATCTGAAATGCCTATCGGCACCTATTTTTAAAATGCCAATCGGCAACTATATCTGAAATGCCTATCGGCACCTATTTCTGAAATGCCTATCGACACCTATATCTGAAATGCGTATCGACACCTATATCTGAAATGCCCATCGACACCTATATCTGAAATGCCTATCGACACCTATATCTGAAATGCCTATCGACACCTATATCTGAAATGCCTATCGACACCTACATCTGAAATGCCTATCGACACCTATATCTGAAATGCCTATCGACACCTATTTTTTAAATGCCTATCGGAAACTACATCTGAAATGCCTATCAGCACCTATATTTGAAATGCCTATCGGCAACCATATCTGGAATGCCTATCGGCACCTATTTTTAAAATGCCAATCGGCAACTATATCTGAAATGCCTATCGGCACCTATATCTGAAATGCCTATCGACACCTATATCTGAAATGCCTATCGACACCTATATCTGAAATGCCTATCGACACCTATATCTGAAATGCCTATCGACACCTATATCTGAAATGCCTATAGACACCTATATCTGAAATGCCTATCGACACCTATATCTGAAATGCCTATCGACACCTATTTTTGAAATGCCTATCGGAAACTACATCTGAAATGCCTATCAGCACCTATATTTGAAATGCCTATCGGCAACCATATCTGGAATGCCTATCGGCACCTATATTTTAAATGCCTATCGGCTTCTATATCTGAAATGCCTATCGGCACCTATTTTTAAAATGCCAATCGGCAACTATATCTGAAATGCCTATCGGCACCTATATCTGAAATGCCTATCGACACCTATATCTGAAAGGCCTATCGACACCTATATCTGAAATGCCTATCGACACCTATATCTGAAATGCTTATCGACACCTATATCTGAAATGCCTATCGACACCTATATCTGAAATGCCTATCGACACCTATTTTTGAAATGCCTATCGGAAACTACATCTAAAATGCCTATCAGCACCTATATTTGAAATGCCTATCGGCAACCATATCTGGAATGCCTATCGGCACCTATATTTGAAATGCCTATCGGCTTCTATACCTGAAATGCCTATCGGCACCTATTTTTAAAATGCCTATCAGCACCTATATCTGAAATGCCTATCGACACCTATATCTGAAATGCCTATCGACACCTATATCTGAAATGCCTATCGACACCTATATCTGAAATGCCTATCGACACCTATATCTGAAATGCCTATCGACACTTATATCTGAAATGCCTATCGACACCTATATCTGAAATGCCTATCGACACCTATATCTGAAATGCCTATCGACACCTATATCTGAAATGCCTATCGACACCTATTTTTGAAATGCCTATCGGAAACTACATCTGAAATGCCTATCAGCACCTATATTTGAAATGCCTATCGGCAACCATATCTGGAATGCCTATCGGCACCTATATTTGAAATGCCTATCGGCTTCTATATCTGAAATGCCTATCGGCACCTATTTTTAAAATGCCAATCGGCAACTATATCTGAAATGCCTATCGGCACCTATATCTGAAATGCCTATCGACACCTATATCTGAAATGCCGATCGACACCTATATCTGAAATGCCTATCGACACCTATATCTGAAATGCCTATCGACACCTATATCTGAAATGCCTATCGACACCTATATCTGAAATGCCTATCGACACCTATATCTGAAATGCCTATCGACACCTATTTTTGAAATGCCTATCGGAAACTACATCTGAAATGCCTATCAGCACCTATATTTGAAATGCCTATCGGCAACCATATCTGGAATGCCTATCGGCACCTATATTTGAAATGCCTATCGGCACCAATTTTTAAAATGCCAATCGGCAACTATATCTGAAATGCCTATCGGCACCTATATCTGAAATGCCTATCGACACCTATATCTGAAATGTCTATCGGCACCTATATCTGAAATGCCTATCGACACCTATGTCTGAAATGCCTATCGACACCTATATCTGAAATGCCTATCGGCACCTATATTTGAAATGCCTATCGGCTTCTATATCTGAAATGCCTATCGGCACCTATTTTTAAAATGCCAATCGGCAACTATATCTGAAATGCCTATCGGCACCTATATCTGAAATGCCTATCGACACCTATATCCGAAATGCCTATCGACACCTATATCTGAAATGCCTATCGGCACCTATATTTGAAATGCCTATCGGCTTCTATATCTGAAATGCCTATCGACACCTATATCTGAAATGCCTATCGACACCTATGTCTGAAATGCCTATCGACACCTATATCTGAAATGCCTATCGACACCTATTTTTGAAATGCCTATCGGAAACTACATCTGAAATGCCTATCAGCACCTATATTTGAAATGCCTATCGGCAACCATATCTGGAATGCCTTTCGGCACCTATATTTGAAATGCCTATCGGCACCAATTTTTAAAATGCCAATCGGCAACTATATCTGAAATGCCTATCGGCACCTATATCTGAAATGCCTATCGACACCTATTTTTGAAATGCCTATCGGAAACTACATCTGAAATGCCTATCAGCACCTATATTTGAAATGCCTATCGGCAACCATATCTGGAATGCCTATCGTCATCTATATTTGAAATGCCTATCGGCTTCTATATCTGAAATGCCTATCGGCACCTATTTTTTAAATGCCAATCGGCAACTATATCTGAAATGCCTATCGGCACCTATATCTGAAATGCCTATCGACACCTATATCTGAAATGCCGATCGACACCTATATCTGAAATGCCTATCGACACCTATATCTGAAATGCCTATCGACACCTATATCTGAAATGCCTATCGACACCTATATCTGAAATGCCTATCGACACCTATATCTGAAATGCCTATCGACACCTATATCTGAAATGCCTATCGACACCTATTTTTGAAATGCCTATCGGAAACTACATCTGAAATGCCTATCAGCACCTATATTTGAAATGCCTATCGGCAACCATATCTGGAATGCCTATCGGCACCTATATTTGAAATGCCTATCGGCTTCTATATCTGAAATGCCTATCGACACCTATATCTGAAATGCCTATCGACACCTATTTTTGAAATGCCTATCGGAAACTACATCTGAAATGCCTATCAGCACCTATATTTGAAATGCCTATCGGCAACCATATCTGGAATGCCTATCGGCACCTATATTTGAAATGCCTATCGGCTTCTATATCTGAAATGCCTATCGGCACCTATTTTTAAAATGCCAATCGGCAACTATATCTGAAATGCCTATCGGCACCTATATCTGAAATGCCTATCGACACCTATATCTGAAATGCCTATCGGCACCTATATCTGAAATGCCTATCGACACCTATATCTGAAATGCCTATCGACACCTATATCTGAAATGCCTATCGACACCTATATCTGAAATGCCTATCGACACCTATATCTGAAATGCCTATCGACACCTATATCTGAAATGCCTATCGACACCTATTTTTGAAATGCCTATCGGAAACTACATCTGAAATGCCTATCAGCACCTATATTTGAAATGCCTATCGGCAACCATATCTGGAATGCCTATCGGCACCTATATTTGAAATGCCTATCGGCTTCTATATCTGAAATGCCTATCGGCACCTATTTTTAAAATGCCAATCGGCAACTATATCTGAAATGCCTATCGGCACCTATATCTGAAATGCCTATCGACACCTATATCTGAAATGCCTATCGACACCTATATCTGAAATGCCTATCGACACCTATATCTGAAATGCCTATCGACACCTATATCTGTAATGCCTATCGACACTTATATCTGAAATGCCTATCGACACCTATATCTGAAATGCCTATCGACACCTATATCTGAAATGCCTATCGACACCTATATCTGAAATGCCTATCGACACCTATTTTTGAAATGCCTATCGGAAACTACATCTGAAATGCCTATCAGCACCTATATTTGAAATGCCTATCGGCAACCATATCTGGAATGCCTATCGGCACCTATATTTGAAATGCCTATCGGATTCTATATCTAAAATGCCTATCGGCACCAATTTTTAAAATGCCAATCGGCAACTATATCTGAAATGTCTATCGGCCCCTATATCTGAAATGCCTATCGACACCTATATCTGAAATGCCTATCGACACCTATATCTGAAATGCCTATCGACACCTATAACTGAAATGCCTATTGACACCTATATCTGAAATGCCTATCGACACCTATATCTGAAATGCCTATCGACACCTATATCTGAAATGCCTATCGACACCTATATCTGAAATGCCTATCGACACCTATTTTTGAAATGCCTATCGGAAACTACATCTGAAATGCCTATCAGCACCTATATTTGAAATGCCTAACGGCAACTATATCTGGAATGCCTATCGGCACCTATATTTGAAATGCCAATCGGCAACTATATCTGAAATGCCTATCGGCACCTATATCTGAAATGCCTATCGACACCTATATCTGAAATGCCTATCGACACCTATATCTGAAATGCCTATCGACACCTATATCTGAAATGCCTATCGACACCTATATCTGAAATGCCTATCGACACCTATATCTGAAATGCCTATCGACACCTATTTTTGAAATGCCTATCGGAAACTACATCTGAAATGCCTATCAGCACCTATATTTGAAATGCCTATCGGCAACCATATCTGGAATGCCTATCGGCACCTATATTTGAAATGCCTATCGGCTTCTATATCTGAAATGCCTATCGGCACCTATTTTTAAAATGCCTATCGGCACCTATATCTGAAAAGCCTATCGACACCTATATCTGAAATGCCTATCGACACCTATATCTGAAATGCCTATCGACACCTATATCTGAAATGCCTATCGACACCTATATCTGAAATGCCTATCGACACCTATATCTGAAATGCCTATCGACACCTATATCTGAAATGCCTATCGACACCTATTTTTGAAATGCCTATCGGAAACTACATCTGAAATGCCTATCAGCACCTATATTTGAAATGCCTATCGGCAACCATATCTGGAATGCCTATCGGCACCTTTATTTGAAATGCCTATCGGCTTCTATATCTGAAATGCCTATCGGCACCTATTTTTAAAATGCCAATCGGCAACTATATCTGAAATGCCTATCGGCACCTATATCTGAAATGCCTATCGACACCTATATCTGAAATGCCGATCGACACCTATATCTGAAATGCCTATCGACACCTATATCTGAAATG
Source organism: Venustoraphidia nigricollis (assembly GCA_034508555.1). Classification (NCBI taxonomy): domain Eukaryota; kingdom Metazoa; phylum Arthropoda; class Insecta; order Raphidioptera; family Raphidiidae; genus Venustoraphidia; species Venustoraphidia nigricollis. Next base: position 169,889 of record JAVRKA010000291.1, read on the forward strand.
CCTATCGACATCTATATCTGAAATGCCTATCGACACCTATATCTGAAATGCCTATCGACACCTATATCTGAAATGCCTATCGACACCTATTTTTGAAATGCCTATCGGAAACTACATCTGAAATGCCTATCAGCACCTATATTTGAAATGCCTATCGGCAACTATATCTGAAATGCCTATCGGCACCTATATCTGAAATGCCTATCGACACCTATATCTGAAATGCCTATCGACACCTATATCTGAAATGCCTATCGACACCTATATCTGAAATGCCTATCGACACCTATATCTGAAATGCCTATCGACACCTATATCTGAAATGCCTATCGACACCTATATCTGAAATGCCTATCGACACCTATATCTGAAATGCCTATCGACACCTATTTTTGAAATGCCTATCGGAAACTACATCTGAAATGCCTATCGGAAACTACATCTGAAATGTCTATCAGCACCTATATTTGAAATGCCTATCGGCAACCATATCTGGAATGCCTATCGGCACCTATATTTGAAATGCCTATCGGCTTCCATATCTGAAATGCCTATCGGCACCTATTTTTAAAATGCCAATCGGCAACTATATCTAAAATGCCTATCGGCACCTATATCTGAAATGCCTATCGACACCTATATCTGAAATGCCTATCGACACCTATATCTGAAATGCCTATCGACACCTATATCTGAAATGCCTATAGACACCTATATCTGAAATGCCTATCGACACCTATATCTGAAATGCCTATCGACACCTATTTTTGAAATGCCTATCGGAAACTACATCTGAAATGCCTATCAGCACCTATATTTGAAATGCCTATCGGCAACCATAACTGGAATGCCTATCGGCACCTATATTTGAAATGCCTATCGGCTTCTATATCTGAAATGCCTATCGGCACCTATTTTTAAAATGCCAATCAGCAACTATATCTGAAATGCCTATCGGCACCTACATCTAAAATGCCTATCGACACCTATATCTGAAATGCCTATCGACACCTATATCTAAAATGCCTATCGACACCTATATCTGAAATGCCTATCGACACCTATATCTGAAATGCCTATCGACACCTATATCTGAAATGCCTATCGACACCTATATCTGAAATGCCTATCGACACCTATATCTGAAATGCCTATCGACACCTATTTTTGAAATGCCTATCGGAAACTACATCTGAAATGCCTATCAGCACCTATATTTGAAATGCCTATCGGCAACCACATCTGGAATGCCTATCGGCACCTATATTTGAAATGCCTATCGGCTTCTATATCTGAAATGCCTATCGGCACCTATTTTTAAAATGCCAATCGGCAACAATATCTGAAATGCCTATCGGCACCTATATCTGAAATGCCTATCGACACCTATATCTGAAATGCCTATCGACACCTATATCTGAAATGCCTATCGACACCTATTTTTGAAATGCCTATCGGAAACTACATCTGAAATGCCTATCAGCACCTATATTTGAAATGCCTATCGGCAACCATATCTGGAATGCCTATCGGCACCTATATTTGAAATGCCTATCGGCTTCTATATCTGAAATGCCTATCGGCACCTATTTTTAAAATGCCAATCGGCAACTATATCTGAAATGCCTATCGGCACCTATATCTGAAATGCCTATCGACACCTATATCTGAAATGCCTATCGACACCTATATCTGAAATGCCCATCGACACCTATATCTGAAATGCCTATCGACACCTATATCTGAAATGCCTATCGACACCTATATCTGAAATGCCTATCGACACCTATATCTGAAATGCCTATCGACACCTATTTTTTAAATGCCTATCGGAAACTACATCTGAAATGCCTATCAGCACCTATATTTGAAATGCCTATCGGCAACCATATCTGGAATGCCTATCGGCACCTATATTTGAAATGCCTATCGGCTTCTATATCTGAAATGCCTATCGGCACCTATTTTTAAAATGCCAATCGGCAACTATATCTGAAATGCCTATCGGCACCTATATCTGAAATGCCTATCGACACCTAAATCTGAAATGCCTATCGACACCTATATCTGAAATGCCTATCGACACCTATATCTGAAATGCCTATCGACACCTATATCTGAAATGCCTATCGACACCTATATCTGAAATGCCTATCGACACCTATATCTGAAATGCCTATCGACACCTATTTTTGAAATGCCTATCGGAAACTACATCTGAAATGCCTATCAGCACCTATATATGTGAAATGCCTATCGGCAACCATATCTGGAATGCCTATCGGCACCTATATTTGAAATGCCTATCGGCTTCTATATCTGAAATGCCTATCGGCACCTATTTTTAAAATGCCAATCGGCAACTATATCTGAAATGCCTATCGGCACCTATATCTGAAATGCCTATCGACACCTATATCTGAAATGCCTATCGACACCTATATCTGAAATGCCTATCGACACCTATATCTGAAATGCCTATCGACACCTATATCTGAAATGCCTATCGACACCTATATCTGAAATGCCTATCAACACCTATATCTGAAATGCCTATCGACACCTATATCTGAAATGCCTATCGACACCTATTTTTGAAATGCCTATCGGAAACTACATCTGAAATGCCTATCAGCACCTATATTTGAAATGCCTATCGGCAACCATATCTGGAATGCCTATCGGCACCTATATTTGAAATGCCTATCGGCTTCTATATCTGAAATGCCTATCGGCACCTATTTTTAAAATGCCAATCGGCAACTATATCTGAATTGCCTATCGGCACCTATATCTGAAATGCCTATCGGCTTCTATATCTGAAATGCCTATCGGCACCTATTTTTTAAATGCCAATCGGCAACTATATCTGAAATGCCTATCGGCACCTATATCTGAAATGCCTATCGACACCTATATCTGAAATGCCGATCGACACCTATATCTGAAATGCCTATCGACACCTATATCTGAAATGCCTATCGACACCTATATCTGAAATGCCTATCGACACCTATATCTGAAATGCCTATCGACACCTATATCTGAAATGCCTATCGACACCTATATCTGAAATGCCTATCGACACCTATTTTTGAAATGCCTATCGGAAACTACATCTGAAATGCCTATCAGCACCTATATTTGAAATGCCTATCGGCAACCATATCTGGAATGCCTATCGGCACCTATATTTGAAATGCCTATCGGCTTCTATATCTGAAATGCCTATCGGCACCTATTTTTAAAATGCCAATCGGCAACTATATCTGAAATGCCTATCGGCACCTATATCTGAAATGCCTATCGACACCTATATCTGAAATGCCTATCGACACCTATATCTGAAATGCCTATCGACACCTATATCTGAAATGCCTATCGACACCTATATCTGAAATGCCTATCGACACCTATATCTGAAATGCCTATCGACACCTATATCTGAAATGCCTATCGACACCTATATCTGAAATGCCTATCGACACCTATTTTTGAAATGCCTATCGGAAACTACATCTGAAATGCCTATCAGCACCTATATTTGAAATGCCTATCGGCAACCATATCTGGAATGCCTATCGGCACCTATATTTGAAATGCCTATCGGCTTCTATATCTGAAATGCCTATCGGCACCTATTTTTAAAATGCCAATCGGCAACTATATCTGAAATGCCTATCGGCACCTATATCTGAAATGCCTATCGACACCTATATCTGAAATGCCTATCGACACCTATATCTGAAATGCCTATCGACACCTATATCTGAAATGCCTATCGACACCTATATCTGAAATGCCTATCGACACTTATATCTGAAATGCCTATCGACACCTATATCTGAAATGCCTATCGACACCTATATCTGAAATGCCTATCGACACCTATATCTGAAATGCCTATCGACACCTATTTTTGAAATGCCTATCGGAAACTACATCTGAAATGCCTATCAGCACCTATATTTGAAATGCCTATCGGCAACCATATCTGGAATGCCTATCGGCACCTATATTTGAAATGCCTATCGGCTTCTATATCTGAAATGCCTATCGGCACCAATTTTTAAAATGCCAATCGGCAACTATATCTGAAATATCTATCGGCCCCTATATCTGAAATGCCTATCGACACCTATATCTGAAATGCCTATCGACACCTATATCTGAAATGCCTATCGACACCTATAACTGAAATGCCTATTGACACCTATATCTGAAATGCCTATCGACACCTATATCTGAAATGCCTATCGACACCTATATCTGAAATGCCTATCGACACCTATATCTGAAATGCCTATCGACACCTATTTTTGAAATGCCTATCGGAAACTACATCTGAAATGCCTATCAGCACCTATATTTGAAATGCCTAACGGCAACTATATCTGGAATGCCTATCGGCACCTATATTTGAAATGCCAATCGGCAACTATATCTGAAATGCCTATCGACACCTATATCTGAAATGCCTATCGACACCTATATCTGAAATGCCTATCGACACCTATATCTGAAATGCCTATCGACACCTATATCTGAAATGCCTATCGACACCTATATCTGAAATGCCTATCGACACCTATTTTTGAAATGCCTATCGGAAACTACATCTGAAATGCCTATCAGCACCTATATTTGAAATGCCTATCGGCAACCATATCTGGAATGCCTATCGGCACCTATATTTGAAATGCCTATCGGCTTCTATATCTGAAATGCCTATCGGCACCTATTTTTAAAATGCCTATCGGCACCTATATCTGAAAAGCCTATCGACACCTATATCTGAAATGCCTATCGACACCTATATCTGAAATGCCTATCGACACCTATATCTGAAATGCCTATCGACACCTATATCTGAAATGCCTATCGACACCTATATCTGAAATGCCTATCGACACCTATATCTGAAATGCCTATCGACACCTATATCTGAAATGCCTATCGACACCTATTTTAGAAATGCCTATCGGAAACTACATCTGAAATGCCTATCAGCACCTATATTTGAAATGCCTATCGGCAACCATATCTGGAATGCCTATCGGCACCTTTATTTGAAATGCCTATCGGCTTCTATATCTGAAATGCCTATCGGCACCTATTTTTAAAATGCCAATCGGCAACTATATCTGAAATGCCTATCGGCACCTATATCTGAAATGCCTATCGACACCTATATCTGAAATGCCGATCGACACCTATATCTGAAATGCCTATCGACACCTATATCTGAAATGCCTATCGACATCTATATCTGAAATGCCTATCGACACCTATATCTGAAATGCCTATCGACACCTATATCTGAAATGCCTATCGACACCTATTTTTGAAATGCCTATCGGAAACTACATCTGAAATGCCTATCAGCACCTATATTTGAAATGCCTATCGGCAACTATATCTGAAATGCCTATCGGCACCTATATCTGAAATGCCTATCGACACCTATATCTGAAATGCCTATCGACACCTATATCTGAAATGCCTATCGACACCTATATCTGAAATGCCTATCGACACCTATATCTGAAATGCCTATCGACACCTATATCTGAAATGCCTATCGACACCTATATCTGAAATGCCTATCGACACCTATATCTGAAATGCCTATCGACACCTATTTTTGAAATGCCTATCGGAAACTACATCTGAAATGCCTATCGGAAACTACATCTGAAATGTCTATCAGCACCTATATTTGAAATGCCTATCGGCAACCATATCTGGAATGCCTATCGGCACCTATATTTGAAATGCCTATCGGCTTCCATATCTGAAATGCCTATCGGCACCTATTTTTAAAATGCCAATCGGCAACTATATCTAAAATGCCTATCGGCACCTATATCTGAAATGCCTATCGACACCTATATCTGAAATGCCTATCGACACCTATATCTGAAATGCCTATCGACACCTATATCTGAAATGCCTATAGACACCTATATCTGAAATGCCTATCGACACCTATATCTGAAATGCCTATCGACACCTATTTTTGAAATGCCTATCGGAAACTACATCTGAAATGCCTATCAGCACCTATATTTGAAATGCCTATCGGCAACCATAACTGGAATGCCTATCGGCACCTATATTTGAAATGCCTATCGGCTTCTATATCTGAAATGCCTATCGGCACCTATTTTTAAAATGCCAATCAGCAACTATATCTGAAATGCCTATCGGCACCTATATCTAAAATGCCTATCGACACCTATATCTGAAATGCCTATCGACACCTATATCTAAAATGCCTATCGACACCTATATCTGAAATGCCTATCGACACCTATATCTGAAATGCCTATCGACACCTATATCTGAAATGCCTATCGACACCTATATCTGAAATGCCTATCGACACCTATATCTGAAATGCCTATCGACACCTATTTTTGAAATGCCTATCGGAAACTACATCTGAAATGCCTATCAGCACCTATATTTGAAATGCCTATCGGCAACCACATCTGGAATGCCTATCGGCACCTATATTTGAAATGCCTATCGGCTTCTATATCTGAAATGCCTATCGGCACCTATTTTTAAAATGCCAATCGGCAACAATATCTGAAATGCCTATCGGCACCTATATCTGAAATGCCTATCGACACCTATATCTGAAATGCCTATCGACACCTATATCTGAAATGCCTATCGACACCTATTTTTGAAATGCCTATCGGAAACTACATCTGAAATGCCTATCAGCACCTATATTTGAAATGCATATCGGCAACCATATCTGGAATGCCTATCGGCACCTATATTTGAAATGCCTATCGGCTTCTATATCTGAAATGCCTATCGGCACCTATTTTTAAAATGCCAATCGGCAACTATATCTGAAATGCCTATCGGCACCTATATCTGAAATGCCTATCGACACCTATATCTGAAATGCCTATCGACACCTATATCTGAAATGCCCATCGACACCTATATCTGAAATGCCTATCGACACCTATATCTGAAATGCCTATCGACACCTATATCTGAAATGCCTATCGACACCTATATCTGAAATGCCTATCGACACCTATTTTTTAAATGCCTATCGGAAACTACATCTGAAATGCCTATCAGCACCTATATTTGAAATGCCTATCGGCAACCATATCTGGAATGCCTATCGGCACCTATATTTGAAATGCCTATCGGCTTCTATATCTAAAATGCCTATCGGCACCTATTTTTAAAATGCCAATCGGCAACTATATCTGAAATGCCTATCGGCACCTATATCTGAAATGCCTATCGACACCTAAATCTGAAATGCCTATCGACACCTATATCTGAAATGCCTATCGACACCTATATCTGAAATGCCTATCGACACCTATATCTGAAATGCCTATCGACACCTATATCTGAAATGCCTATCGACACCTATATCTGAAATGCCTATCGACACCTATTTTTGAAATGCCTATCGGAAACTACATCTGAAATGCCTATCAGCACCTATATATGTGAAATGCCTATCGGCAACCATATCTGGAATGCCTATCGGCACCTATATTTGAAATGCCTATCGGCTTCTATATCTGAAATGCCTATCGGCACCTATTTTTAAAATGCCAATCGGCAACTATATCTGAAATGCCTATCGGCACCTATATCTGAAATGCCTATCGACACCTATATCTGAAATGCCTATCGACACCTATATCTGAAATGCCTATCGACACCTATATCTGAAATGCCTATCGACACCTATATCTGAAATGCCTATCGACACCTATATCTGAAATGCCTATCAACACCTATATCTGAAATGCCTATCGACACCTATATCTGAAATGCCTATCGACACCTATTTTTGAAATGCCTATCGGAAACTACATCTGAAATGCCTATCAGCACCTATATTTGAAATGCCTATCGGCAACCATATCTGGAATGCCTATCGGCACCTATATTTAAAATGCCTATCGGCTTCTATATCTGAAATGCCTATCGGCACCTATTTTTAAAATGCCAATCGGCAACTATATCTGAAATGCCTATCGGCACCTATATCTGAAATGCCTATCGACACCTATATCTGAAATGCCTATCGACACCTATATCTGAAATGCCTATCGACACCTATATCTGAAATGCCTATCGACACCTATATCTGAAATGCCTATCGACACCTATATCTGAAATGCCTATCGACACCTATATCTGAAATGCCTATCGACACCTATTTTTGAAATGCCTATCGGAAACTACATCTGAAATGCCTATCAGCACCTATATTTGAAATGCCTATCGGCAACTATATCTGGAATGCCTATCGGCACCTATATTTGAAATGCCTATCGGCTTCTATATCTGAAATGTCTATCGGCACCTATTTTTAAAATGCCAATCGGCAACTATATCTGAAATGTTAATCGGCACCTATATCTGAAATGCCTATCGACACCTATATCTGAAATGCCTTTCGACACCTATATCTGAAATGCCTATCGATACCTATATCTGAAATGCCTATCGACACCTATATCTGAAATGCCTATCGACACCTATATCTGAAATGCCTATCGACACCTATATCTGAAATGCCTATCGACACCTATATCTGAAATGCCGATTGACACCTATATCTGAAATGCCTATCGACACCTATATCTGAAATGCCTATCGACACCTATATCTGAAATGCCTATCGACACCTATATCTGAAATGCCTATCGACACCTATATCTGAAATGCCTATCGACACCTATATCTGAAATGCCTATCGACACCTATTTTTGAAATGCCTATCGGAAACTACATCTGAAATGCCTATCAGCACCTATATTTGAAATGCCTATCGGCAACCATATCTGGAATGCCTATCGGCACCTATATTTGAAATGCCTATCGGCTTCTATATCTGAAATGCCTATCGGCAACCATATCTGGAATGCCTATCGGCACCTATATTTGAAATGCCTATCGGCTTCTATATCTGAAATGCCTATCGGCACCTATTTTTAAAATGCCAATCGGCAACTATATCTGAAATGCCTATCGGCACCTATATCTGAAATGCCTATCGACACCTATATCTGAAATGCCTATCGACACCTATATCTGAAATGCCTATCGACACCTATATCTGAAATGCCTATCGACACCTATATCTGAAATGCCTATCGACACCTATATCTGAAATGCCTATCAACACCTATATCTGAAATGCCTATCGACACCTATATCTGAAATGCCTATCGACACCTATTTTTGAAATGCCTATCGGAAACTACATCTGAAATGCCTATCAGCACCTATATTTGAAATGCCTATCGGCAACCATATCTGGAATGCCTATCGGCACCTATATTTGAAATGCCTATCGGCTTCTATATCTGAAATGCCTATCGGCACCTATTTTTAAAATGCCAATCGGCAACTATATCTGAAATGCCTATCGGCACCTATATCTGAAATGCCTATCGACACCTATATCTGAAATGCCTATCGACACCTATATCTGAAATGCCTATCGACACCTATATCTGAAATGCCTATCGACACCTATATCTGAAATGCCTATCGACACCTATATCTGAAATGCCTATCGACACCTATTTTTGAAATGCCTATCGGAAACTACATCTGAAATGCCTATCAGCACCTATATTTGAAATGCCTATCGGCAACTATATCTGGAATGCCTATCGGCACCTATATTTGAAATGCCTATCGGCTTCTATATCTGAAATGCCTATCGGCACCTATTTTTAAAATGCCAATCGGCAACTATATCTGAAATGTTAATCGGCACCTATATCTGAAATGCCTATCGACACCTATATCTGAAATGCCTTTCGACACCTATATCTGAAATGTCTATCGATACCTATATCTGAAATGCCTATCGACACCTATATCTGAAATGCCTATCGACACCTATATCTGAAATGCCTATCGACACCTATATCTGAAATGCCTATCGACACCTATATCTGAAATGCCGATCGACACCTATATCTGAAATGCCTATCGACACCTATATCTGAAATGCCTATCGACACCTATATCTGAAATGCCTATCGACACCTATATCTGAAATGCCTATCGACACCTATATCTGAAATGCCTATCGACACCTATATCTGAAATGCCTATCGACACCTATTTTTGAAATGCCTATCGGAAACTACATCTGAAATGCCTATCAGCACCTATATTTGAAATGCCTATCGGCAACCATATCTGGAATGCCTATCGGCACCTATATTTGAAATGCCTATCGGCTTCTATATCTGAAATGCCTATCGGCACCTATTTTTAAAATGCCAATCGGCAACTATATCTGAAATGCCTATCGGCGCCTATATCTGAAATGCACATCGACACCTATATCTGAAATGCCTATCGACACCTATATCTGAAATGCCTATCGACACCTATATCTGAAATGCCTATCGACACCTATATCTGAAATGCCTATCGACACCTATATCTGAAATGCCTATCGACAGCTATATCTGAAATGCCTATCGACACCTATATCTGAAATGCCTATTGACACCTATTTTTGAAATGCCTATCGGAAACTACATCTGAAATGCCTATCAGCACCTATATTTGAAATGCCTATCGGCAACCATATCTGGAATGCCTATCGGCACCTATATTTGAAATGCCTATCGGCTTCTATATCTGAAATGCCTATCGGCACCTATTTTTAAAATGCCAATCGGCAACTATATCTGAAATGCCTATCGGCACCTATATCTGAAATGCCTATCGACACCTATATCTGAAATGCCTATCGACACCTATATCTGAAATGCCTATCGACACCTATATCTGAAATGCCTATCGACACCTATATCTGAAATGCCTATCGACACCTATATCTGAAATGCCTATCGACACCTATATCTGAAATGCCTATCGACACCTATATCTGAAATGCCTATCGACACCTATTTTTGAAATGCCTATCGGAAACTACATCTGAAATGCCTATCAGCACCTATATTTGAAATGCCTATCGGCAACCATATCTGGAATGCCTATCGGCACCTATATTTGAAATGCCTATCGGCTTCTATATCTGAAATGCCTATCGGCACCTATTTTTAAAATGCCTATCGGCACCTATATCTGAAATGCCTATCGACACCTATATCTGAAATGCCTATCGACACCTATATCTGAAATGCCTATCGACACCTATATCTGAAATGCCTATCGACACCTATATCTGAAATGCCTATCGACACCTATATCTGAAATGCCTATCGACAGCTATATCTGAAATGCCTATCGACACATATATCTGAAATGCCTATCGACACCTATATCTGAAATGCCTATCGGCACCTATTTTTTAAATGCCTATCGGAAACTACATCTGAAATGCCTATCAGCCCCTATATTTGAAATGCCTATCGGCAACCATATCTGGAATGCCTATCGGCACCTATATTTGAAATGCCTATCGGCTTCTATATTTGAAATGCCTATCGGCACCTATTTTTAAAATGCCAATCGGCAACTATATCTGAAATGCCTATCGGCACCTATATCTGAAATGCCTATCGACACCTATATCTGAAATGCCGATCGACACCTATATCTGAAATGCCTATCGACACCTATATCTGAAATGCCTATCGACACCTATATCTGAAATGCCTATCGACACCTATATCTGAAATGCCTATCGACACCTATATCTGAAATGCCTATCGACACCTATTTTTGAAATGCCTATCGGAAACAACATCTGAAATGCCTATCAGCACCTATATTTGAAATGCCTATCGGCAACTATATCTGAAATGCCTATCGGCACCTATATCTGAAATGCCTATCGACACCTATATCTGAAATGCCTATCGACAACTATATCTGAAATGCCTATCGACACCTATATCTGAAATGCCTATCGACACCTATATCTGAAATGCCTATCGACACCTATATCTGAAATGCCTATCGACAGCTATATCTGAAATGCCTATCGACACCTATATCTGAAATGCCTATCGACACCTATATCTGAAATGCCTATCGACACCTATTTTTTAAATGCCTATCGGAAACTACATCTGAAATGCCTATCAGCACCTATATTTGAAATGCCTATCGGCAACCATATCTGGAATGCCTATCGGCACCTATATTTGAAATGCCTATCGGCTTCTATATCTGAAATGCCTATCGGCACCTATTTTTAAAATGCCTATCGGCACCTATATCTGAAATGCCTATCGACACCTATATCTGAAATGCCTATCGACACCTATATCTGAAATGCCTATCGACACATATATCTGAAATGCCTATCGACACTTATATCTGAAATGCCTATTGACACCTATATCTGAAATGCCTATCGACACCTATATCTGAAATGCCTATCGACACCTATATCTGAAATGCCTATCGACACCTATATCTGAAATGCCTATCGACATCTATATCTGAAATGCCTATCGACACCTATATCGGAAATGCCTATCGACACCTATTTTTGAAATGCCTATCGGAAACTACATCTGAAATGCCTATCAGCACCTATATTTGAAATGCCTATCGGCAACCATATCTGGAATGCCTATCGGCACCTATATTTGAAATGCCTATCGGCTTCTATATCTGAAATGCCTATCGGCACCTATTTTTAAAATGCCAATCGGCAACTATATCTGAAATGCCTATCGGCACCTATATCTGAAATGCCTATCGACACCTATATCTGAAATGCCTATCGACACCTATATCTGAAATGCCTATCGACACCTATATCTTAAATGCCTATCGACACCTATATCTGAAATGCCTATCGACACCTATATCTGAAATGCCTATCGACACCTATATCTGAAATGCCTATCGACACCTATATCTGAAATGCCTATTGACACCTATATCTGAAATGCCTATCGACACCTATTTTTGAAATGCCTATCGGAAACTACATCTGAAATGCCTATCGGAAACTACATCTGAAATGTCTATCAGTACCTATATTTGAAATGCCTATCGGCAATCATATCTGGAATGCCTATCGGCACCTATGTTTGAAATGCCTATCGGCTTCCATATCTGAAATGCCTATCGGCACCTATTTTTAAAATGCCAATCGGCAACTATATCTAAAATGCCTATCGGCACCTATATCTGAAATGCCTATCGACACCTATATCTGAAATGCCTATTGAGACGTTTTACACTATGGACTTTTAGCCGGATAGGCTCCAGTAATTGTCTCGTAATACAATTCTACCTAAATATTTAATTATTGGAACTTGGAAATTAATTTATTTAATGACAATAATAAATAAGGTAAGATAATGGTATTTAAAATAGTTCTAATTGACAATATCAATAAACAAATAATCTAAAATAATGTCGTTGAATTTTTGGCGTGAAAGATATATGATAAAAGTTCGCACAGTAATTCACTGATATCGTAATGCGATTAATTCTGTTGTCTAGTAAAAATAATCCTTCAAAAACTACATGCAAAAGAAATTTGGATCGGTCTCACCCAAGTACTCCAGTTCCTATTGACGAGGTCTAAACGATTATTTTTCCACCTTTTCACAAACAATTATCATATATACATCTGTATTCAACTTACAAACACTACTAACTTTTTTATTCAAAAAACAACTCTCATATACGGCCGCGTGTAACATGCCAAAACCAAAAAGATACACGCCGTGGCCAAACCTCTAATCAACTATACACTAATATTTAATTATAATTACCAATTGAAAAAATATTTATACATTTTAAAAATAAGACCTTTGAATTGTTACATGGCCCCCCCAGCGGTTCATACGAATAAACTTAAAATAAAGCAATAAATGGGTGATGAACCGCTTTAAAAAAAAAACGAAAATTATGTCCTAATTGGGAATTTTCCGAAGGTTTACAATATTATGAACACCTTGGTCAACCTCGTCATCGATGCTAACTGAGCGATAAGCATTAGGTCCTACCACTTCTTTAGTCCGAAAAGGACCCTTGTAAAGCAGCGCTAATTTCCGAGTTTCTTGATCCAACGCCGAAGAAATAGGATTAGCACGGAGCAGAACTAATTCCCCGGGTTCGAAACGACTATACGTGAATTTGCGCTCATGACGTTGCCTCCTTTTGTTGGCAGAATCCGTCATTTTTTCCAACGCCAAACGTTCTAGAGCTTCGTAGTATTGAACATCGGGCGCCTGTTTCGTATTAGGAAATAGTTTTTCCATATGATGAAATGAAGGCTTTTTAAACTGGAGTTCGTAAGGGATACACCCTGTAGCTTCATGAATATTATGGTTAAACCAAATTTCAGCTAATGGCAACCACTTTACCCAACTAGAATGTCTCTCATAGGAATATGCTCTTAAAACCCTTCCTAGCTCCCGCATAACACGTTCAGACGGGTTACTTTGGGGGTGTCTTATTGACGAATAAATCACTTGTACGTCTTCAGCCTGAAGACCTTCAACCCAAACTGGAGAAGTAAACTGGGAACCATGATCTGAAAGGATCCTCCGCGGTTTGCCAACTTTCGGAAAATATTCTCTAGTCATTCGACTTAACATAACCTTACTCGTCGCTCTTTTCAAGGCAAACAACCTCACATATTTAGTAAATACATTGAGAACAACGAAAACGTAACGAACGCCACCTACCGAACGAGGCAATGGGCCAAAAATATCGACGGCTACTAGATCCTGAGCCGAACCGGGTATAACAGGAGTCAGAGGTCCATGAAGGTATTGATTCGGAAACTTACTTTTAAGACACAACATACACCGAGATACTATATTTTTGGTATGCTTCACCATAAACGGGAAAGCGAAAGACGATTTTAATAACGTGACACATTTAGAAATTCCTGCATAACCATAGGTTTGGTGAAAAGCCAAAACGACAGAATCTATTAGCGATTCTGGGAGACATATTTTTCGCACACCCTTTATGATTTGAAATAGAACGTCATTTTCAAGCACATATGAACGATTCTGTTCATGATTATTTTCGACCTTACCTCGGACCGACGCCAAACATCGGTCGTTCTTTTGATAACTAGATATATTTTTCAATTTCTGAGTTACCTCTTTTGGGAGGCTAAGAACCTTTTGAATGGATACGTTTACTTCAAAAAGATTCTCGTGGGATTTTTGACCATGCGCTGGGTTAAGATTATCGTCATAAAGACGGGAGAGAGTATCAGCTGTTTGATTCAATTTCCCTGGTAAATGCTGAATTGTGAGTTGATAATCCTGTAAGGTTAGAAACCATCTTAGTATTCGCGCATTATAAGTCGGAGACCGCGATAAAAAGGAAAGCGCTTCGTGATCAGTAACGGCCCTTACTGGCACCCCTAGAAGATACACACGCCATTTTTGAAGCGCCCAGACTAGAGCCAAAGCTTCACGCTCCGTCGTTGAATAATTTCTTTCAGCCGGGCGAAGTAATCTACTCGCATAAGCCAAAACACAACGCTCATTGAGGTCATTATATTGATATAGGACCGCCCCTAGAGCTATATCGGAACTATCGGTGTTAACATAAAAGGGTTTATTAAGCATGGGATGCGTTAATTGATTCAATCTAGAAAAAGCAGATTTAACCTTCTCAAAAGCATCATTCTCCACCTCGGACCAGGACCATTTTCGACTCTTTTTCAAAAGAGCCGTAAGAGGTTCAACGATATCAGAGTAGTGATCGCAAAAACGACGATCGAAATTACAAAGACCTAAAAATGACTGAAGTTTCTTTAAATTTTTGGGAATAGGGAAACTTTGTATCGCCTCAATACGTTTTGGGTCAGGACGGATACCATCACAAGACAAAATATAGTCAAGAAATTTAGCCTCTGCTTGACAAAAACACGATTTTTTGAAATTTAGAGTCATTTTTGCCTCTCGAATTCGGTCAAATATTTCCTGTAAGTTTTTACAATGAGATGAAAATGAATCGGATGTCACTAGTAAATCATCCACATAAGCTGTAGTAAATGACGACACCGCTGGACCCAATACTAAGTCCATACAGCGGGTGAAACCTGCCACAGCTGTGCTTAAACCGAAAGGTATAACTGTAAAATGATAAGTTTTTGACTCAAACAAAAAACCCGTGTATTTTCTGTCCTCCGGTCTAAGAGGAACTTGCCAATAAGACTGAACTAGGTCAATTGTAGATATGTGCGTTAAATTTTCGAAACGCTGAAGAATTTCTTCAGGTATGGGTACACGCTCGTAATCGACAATTACCCGTTTATTCAGTTCACGAGCATCTAGGCAAATTCTCACAGTACCATTTTTTTTCAAAACTGGAACCAATGAATTTATATAACACGTATTCGAGCGTTCAATTATACCCCATTCTAACATTTTGTTAATTTGTTCGCGAACTTTAGCGCGATACGCAAAAGGTATAGGGTAAATTTTTCCGAGAAATGGAGATTGATTATTCAATTCAATCGGATGTACATATTTATTGGTTAAACCAGGTTTATCCACGAATATGTCACGATTCTTGTACAATAAATTAATTAGCTGCACTTTCTGATCAGCGGTTAGAGTAGTAATGTTTTGAACAACCTCTTGTATATCATCTATATTTATATTCAAATTTGAGTTGCTCGTCTCAACTGGATAATCAATATCCATACGATGGACCCGCATAGCGATGGGTGGATTATGCAATATCTTATCATTTTCGTAATGATACCAATAGCTTTTAGGCCTAATGAGAGAAAGGGCGTACCAACCTTTAGACATCCCCAAACGAATAAATGTTTTAATTAAAAACAATGGATCGAGAAAGGGTTTACATAGCATCCACTGCTTGGAGACGTTCTCTAAAGTATCCCCTCTATTATCAATATAACCTAATCTATTATCAGCAACAGCGCAATGCTCACTATGACGGATATCGTGTTTCAACTCGACCGGACCTGCAGAATCTTTAGGTTTAGGGTTTAAATTATTGGGTTCATTCTTAATGGATGGTAGTGACTCTCCATGCCTGCTGCAATCAAATTTGTGCCGGGGGTCAAGGCCAACAAAAACTGTCTCGCTATTAGCGAAAACAGCGGACGCTGCTGAAGGAGAATTCGCTCCTTCGCCACAACATCCAAAAAATATGGAATTTCCATATAAATAGTGCGCATGACCAAACCCGGACCGTTGGCTCTTACTAATAGAAGAACATGACGAGGACAAACTACCGATAGGATTACCAGTATTTGACAGAGGTTTGTTAGTCTGCACTACTGTTTTTTGATGGATGGGTTGATCTAATGTGATGTGATTTTGGAGAGTTGGTCGATGTTGACAAACTGAACCCGCACAAAGTGAAACACAATGCTGCGTGCAACCATTACCACAATTATTGTTTGATTCGTGTTTAGAATTAATAGTCACGCCTTCCAAACAGTTACATACTTTGCTGGCGCTTTCGCTTATTTTTGTAACTTTTACGTTGTCCGTACAACGCACACAATAGTTCATACTAGATGAATTTTTATTCATGTTTGAATTAAATTCGTTTGAAGACTTATTTATATCTAAAGATATTTCAGAGATGATCTGCCCTTTCGTATCATGACACTTTAACTTACAACTGGAGAAATCCATTATAACATTATTTTGCATTATCCAGTCCATCCCCAATATCATTTTACAATTTAAATTTGGCACAACAAATACAAAACAACTAAATTCATGAGTATCACATTCGAAAATTATACGCACACAATGCTTGATGGGTTTACTTTTTGCCTGAGTAGCGCCGATAATTCGTGTATTAGCAGCAGGTAATATTAAAAACTTGTTCTTATTGGCGATAGTTTCCCAAAAACATAAGGACACGCAAGATATTTCGGAACCGGTATCTACTAAAATCTTGTGATGTTCTCCTTCAATGATAACGTTAATTAAAGGTAACGGATATCTTTTCCGTCGTGCCGGGTCGGATAAAGGGAGTTCTTCTGCGATACAAATTAAATCTTTATCAGGAAATGCCGAATTCGATACAAATTCTGTGCTCTTATAGTTGGATCGTTGTCCCAGCGAACACATCAGAGACCCCGAACTTAGTTTTCCGAATCGTCTAATTCAATTTGTACTTTCGAATCTTCTGACTCTACAAGATTGACATTCGGATCACGGTTAGATGCGCCACTGAATTTATTAAATTTACGAGAAGGATATGATTGTGATTCATTTGTATTCGCAGCTCGTTCATTCTGAAATGAACTGAAACCTCTTCGATTCTCGATTCTTTCAAAGAAATTGAGGATCTGCAAAAATTCCTGCGCGTTACGTGTTCGCGCTGATACCAAATCACGCGCGATATTAATAGGAAAGTGATAAATTATCTGACGTGAAAATTCTTCCCAAGACATACTAGGAGTCAAATTTTGAGATTTTTGAAAAAGTTTTAAGAAGTATGATGACATGGACAGTCCCGTAGTCACCCTATAACGCCCTGACGCAATCTCCATTTTTATTTCACCTTGGACATCCGGTCCCCAAAATTGTTGCAGAAAAGCGTGTTTCAGTTGTTCGTAACTTTGACGCGAGGGTACCACTAAAAGCCACAACTTCGCATCATCGATCAAACGACTTTCAAATATATTGATTTTACTGCACTCTGGCAAATTTCGCTGTACGAAACACATTTCTAAAGAATTTAAAAAATCTAGTGGATTTTCCTCCGCTTTTCCTCCAAACTGAGGGAATGGTGTCAAATCTACCGGCGCGTAATAAGACACTGGTGGATATTGATTCACAAATGGCTCCATTCTAGAGGGTTGTACGTGGGATGCCGCTGAGAAAGGCTCATTCAGATTATTCATCATGCTTGGGGGTCCGTGCCTATGATATTCGAGTGAACCCGCTACACCTTGTGGGCCGTAATTTACCGCGGTTACTGGGATTGCACTTTGATTAATAGAATGATTCGGCAAAACATTGAAATTCCTGTCTTGAGGGGGTTGCGAATTATAATTTAAAGGTGGCTGTGTTGGCCAAGACGCATTTAAATTTGCTTCCCTAAAATTGTTATTTCTTGTACGCCTGTTTGGTTGATGAGAATTATTCTGCGAACGAACTACCCTTCCCGATCTAGTCCAAGAACCTACTGGCGCGTCCATAGACGAGGGTAAGCTTAGGGGTCTATTATCCCTATCTTGTATCTCACCGTTTTGCGAACTAGGTGAATGGTTGACCGGCATTTTATCAAATAAACCGAACTACAAAATATATAAATTACAACTACCCGAAGCAAGAATAATATATAAAATTGAACAAACAATAATTTAAATAAAATATTTCCAACGATCCAGTCACTGTTCCGGGCGCCAAATGAGACGTTTTACACTATGGACTTTTAGCCGGATAGGCTCCAGTAATTGTCTCGTAATACAATTCTACCTAAATATTTAATTATTGGAACTTGGAAATTAATTTATTTAATGACAATAATAAATAAGGTAAGATAATGGTATTTAAAATAGTTCCAATTGACAATATCAATAAACAAATAATCTAAAATAATGTCGTTGAATTTTTGGCGTGAAAGATATATGATAAAAGTTCGCACAGTAATTCACTGATATCGTAATGCGATTAATTCTGTTGTCTAGTAAAAATAATCCTTCAAAAACTACATGCAAAAGAAATTTGGATCGGTCTCACCCAAGTACTCCAGTTCCTATTGACGAGGTCTAAACGATTATTTTTCCACCTTTTCACAAACAATTATCATATATACATCTGTATTCAACTTACAAACACTACTAACTTTTTTATTCAAAAAACAACTCTCATATACGGCCGCGTGTAACATGCCAAAACCAAAAAGATACACGCCGTGGCCAAACCTCTAATCAACTATACACTAATATTTAATTATAATTACCAATTGAAAAAATATTTATACATTTTAAAAATAAGACCTTTGAATTGTTACACTATCGACACCTATATCTAAAATGCCTATCGACACCTATATCTGAAATGCCTATAGACACCTATATCTGAAATGCCTATCGACACCTATATCTGAAATGCCTATCGACACCTATTTTTGAAATGCCTATCGGAAACTACATCTGAAATGCCTATCAGCACCTATATTTGAAATGCCTATCGGCAACCATATCTGGAATGCCTATCGGCACCTATATTTGAAATGCCTATCGGCTTCTATATCTGAAATGCCTATCGGCACCTATTTTTAAAATGCCAATCAGCAACTATATCTGAAATGCCTATCGGCACCTATATCTAAAATGCCTATCGACACCTATATCTGAAATGCCTATCGACACCTATATCTAAAATGCCTATCGACACCTATATCTGAAATGCCTATCGACACCTATATCTGAAATGCCTATCGACACCTATATCTGAAATGCCTATCGACACCTATATCTGAAATGCCTATCGACACCTATATCTGAAATGCCTATCGACACCTATTTTTGAAATGCCTATCGGAAACTACATCTGAAATGCCTATCAGCACCTATATTTGAAATGCCTATCGGCAACCACATCTGGAATGCCTATCGGCACCTATATTTGAAATGCCTATCGGCTTCTATATCTGAAATGCCTATCGGCACCTATTTTTAAAATGCCAATCGGCAACAATATCTGAAATGCCTATCGGCACCTATATCTGAAATGCCTATCGACACCTATATCTGAAATGCCTATCGACACCTATATTTGAAATGCCTATCGACACCTATTTTTGAAATGCCTATCGGAAACTACATCTGAAATGCCTATCAGCACCTATATTTGAAATGCCTATCGGCAACCATATCTGGAATGCCTATCGGCACCTATATTTGAAATGCCTATCGGCGTCTATATCTGAAATGCCTATCGGCACCTATTTTTAAAATGCCAATCGGCAACTATATCTGAAATGCCTATCGGCACCTATATCTGAAATGCCTATCGACACCTATATCTGAAATGCCTATCGACACCTATATCTGAAATGCCCATCGACACCTATATCTGAAATGCCTATCGACACCTATATCTGAAATGCCTATCGACACCTATATCTGAAATGCCTATCGACACCTATATCTGAAATGCCTATCGACACCTATATCTAAAATGCCTATCGACACCTATTTTTTAAATGCCTATCGGAAACTACATCTGAAATGCCTATCAGCACCTATATTTGAAATGCCTATCGGCAACCATATCTGGAATGCCTATCGGCACCTATATTTGAAATGCCTATCGGCTTCTATATCTGAAATGCCTATCGGCACCTATTTTTAAAATGCCAAACGGCAACTATATCTGAAATGCCTATCGGCACCTATATCTGAAATGCCTATCGACACCTAAATCTGAAATGCCTATCGACACCTATATCTGAAATGCCTATCGACACCTATATCTGAAATGCCTATCGACACCTATATCTGAAATGCCTATCGACACCTATATCTGAAATGCCTATCGACACCTATATCTGAAATGCCTATCGACACCTATTTTTGAAATGCCTATCGGAAACTACATCTGAAATGCCTATCAGCACCTATATATGTGAAATGCCTATCGGCAACCATATCTGGAATGCCTATCGGCACCTATATTTGAAATGCCTATCGGCTTCTATATCTGAAATGCCTATCGGCACCTATTTTTAAAATGCCAATCGGCAACTATATCTGAAATGCCTATCGGCACCTATATCTGAAATGCCTATCGACACCTATATCTGAAATGCCTATCGACACCTATATCTGAAATGCCTATCGACACCTATATCTGAAATGCCTATCGACACCTATATCTGAAATGTCTATCGACACCTATATCTGAAATGCCTATCAACACCTATATCTGAAATGCCTATCGACACCTATATCTGAAATGCCTATCGACACCTATTTTTGAAATGCCTATCGGAAACTACATCTGAAATGCCTATCAGCACCTATATTTGAAATGCCTATCGGCAACCATATCTGGAATGCCTATCGGCACCTATATTTGAAATGCCTATCGGCTTCTATATCTGAAATGCCTATCGGCACCTATTTTTAAAATGCCAATCGGCAACTATATCTGAAATGCCTATCGGCACCTATATCTGAAATGCCTATCGCACCTATATCTGAAATGCCTATCGACACCTATATCTGAAATGCCTATCGACACCTATATCTGAAATGCCTATCGACACCTATATCTGAAATGCCTATCGACACCTATATCTGAAATGCCTATCGACACCTATATCTGAAATGCCTATCGACACCTATTTTTGAAATGCCTATCGGAAACTACATCTAAAATGCCTATCAGCACCTATATTTGAAATCCCTATCGGCAACTATATCTGGAATGCCTATCGGCACCTATATTTGAAATGCCTATCGGCTTCTATATCTGAAATGCCTATCGGCACCTATTTTTAAAATGCCAATCGGCAACTATATCTGAAATGTTAATCGGCACCTATATCTGAAATGCCTATCGACACCTATATCTGAAATGCCTTTCGACACCTATATCTGAAATGCCTATCGACACCTATATCTGAAATGCCTATCGACACCTATATCTGAAATGCCTATCGACACATATATCTGAAATGCCTATCGACACCTATATCTGAAATGCCCATCGACACCTATATCTGAAATGCCTATCGACACCTATATCTGAAATGCCTATCGACACCTATATCTGAAATGCCTATCGACACCTATATCTGAAATGCCTATCGACACCTATATCTGAAATGCCTATCGACACCTATTTTTTAAATGCCTATCGGAAACTACATCTGAAATGCCTATCAGCACCTATATTTGAAATGCCTATCGGCAACCATATCTGGAATGCCTATCGGCACCTATATTTGAAATGCCTATCGGCTTCTATATCTGAAATGCCTATCGGCACCTATTTTTAAAATGCCAATCGGCAACTATATCTGAAATGTTAATCGGCACCTATATCTGAAATGCCTATCGACACCTATATCTGAAATGCCTTTCGACACCTATATCTGAAATGCCTATCGACACCTATATCTGAAATGCCTATCGACACCTATATCTGAAATGCCTATCGACACATATATCTGAAATGCCTATCGACACCTATATCTGAAATGCCTATCGACACCTATATCTGAAATGCCTATCGACACCTATATCTGAAATGCCTATCGACACCTATTTTTGAAATGCCTATCGGAAACTACATCTGAAATGCCTATCAGCACCTATATTTGAAATGCCAATCGGCAACCATATCTTGAATGCCTATCGGCACCTATATTTGAAATGCCTATCGGCTTCTATATCTGAAATGCCTATCGGCGCCTATTTTTAAAATGCCAATCGGCAACTATATCTGAAATGCCTATCGGCACCTATATCTGAAATGCCTATCGACACCTATATCTGAAATGCCTATCGACACCTATATCTGAAATGCCTATCGACACCTATATCTGAAATGCCTATCGACACCTATATCTGAAATGCCTATCGACACCTATATCTTAAAATGCCTATCGACACCTATATCTGAAATGCCTATCGACACCTATTTTTGAAATGCCTATCGGAAACTACATCTGAAATGCCTATCAGCACCTATATTTGAAATGCCTATCGGCAACCATATCTGGAATGCCTATCGGCACCTATATTTTAAATGCCTATCGGCTTCTATATCTGAAATGCCTATCGGCACCTATTTTTAAAATGCCAATCGGCAACTATATCTGAAATGCCTATCGGCACCTATATCTGAAATGCCTATCGACACCTATATCTGAAATGCCTATCGACACCTATATCTGAAATGCCTATCGACACCTATATCTGAAATGCCTATCGACACCTATATCTGAAATTCCTATCGACACCTATATCTGAAATGCCTATCGACACCTATTTTTGAAATGCCTATCGGAAACTACATCTGAAATGCCTATCAGCACCTATATTTGAAATGCCTATCGGCAACCATATCTGGAATGCCTATCGGCACCTATATTTGAAATGCCTATCGGCTTCTATATCTGAAATGCCTATCGGCACCTATTTTTAAAATGCCTATCGGCACCTATATCTGAAATGCCTATCGACACCTATATCTGAAATGCCTATCGACACCTATATCTGAAATGCCTATCGACACATATATCTGAAATGCCTATCGACACTTATATCTGAAATGCCTATTGACACCTATATCTGAAATGCCTATCGACACCTATATCTGAAATGCCTATCGACACCTATATCTGAAATGCCTATCGACACCTATTTTTGAAATGCCTATCGGAAACTACATCTGAAATGCCTATCAGCACCTATATTTGAAATGCCTATCGGCAACCATATCTGGAATGCCTATCGGCACCTATATTTGAAATGCCTATCGGCTTCTATATCTGAAATGCCTATCGGCATCTATTTTTAAAATGCCAATCGGCAACTATATCTGAAATGCCTATCGGCACCTATATCTGAAATGCCTATCGACACCTATATCTGAAATGCCTATCGACACCTATATCTGAAATGCCTATCGACACCTATATCTGAAATGCCTATCGACACCTATATCTGAAATGCCTATCGACACCTATATCTGAAATGCCTATCGACACCTATATCTGAAATGCCTATCGACACTTATATCTGAAATGCCTATCGACACCAATTTTTGAAATGCCTATCGGAAACTACATCTGAAATGCCTATCAGCACCTATATTTGAAATGCCTATCGGCAACCATATCTGGAATGCCTATCGGCACCTTTATTTGAAATGCCTATCGGCTTCTATATCTAAAATGCCTATCGGCACCTATTTTTAAAATGCCAATCGGCAACTATATCTGAAATGCCTATCGGTACTTATATCTGAAATGCCTATCGACACCTATATCTGAAATGCCTATCGACACCTATATCTGAAATGCCTATCGACACCTATATCTGAAATGCCTATCGACACCTATATCTGAAATGCCTATCGACACCTATATCTGAAATGCCTATCGACACCTATATCTGAAATGCCTATCGACACCTATATCTGAAATGCCTATCGACACCTATTTTTGAAATGCCTATCGGAAACTACATCTGAAATGCCTATCAGCACCTATATTTGAAATGCCTATCGGCAACCATATCTGGAATGCCAATCGGCACCTATATTTGAGATGCCTATCGGCTTCTATATCTGAAATGCCTATCGGCACCTATTTTTAAAATGCCAATCGGCAACTATATCTGAAATGCCTATCGGCACCTATATCTGAAATGCCTGTCGACACCTATATCTGAAATGCCTATCGACACCTATATCTGAAATGCCTATCGACACCTATATCTGAAATGCCTATCGACACCTATATCTGAAATGCCTATCGACACCTATATCTGAAATGCCTATCGACACCTATATCTGAAATGCCTATCGACACCTATTTTTGAAATGCCTATCGGAAACTACATCTAAAATGCCTATCAGCACCTATATTTGAAATGCCTATCGGCAACCATATCTGGAATGCCTATCGGCACCTATATTTGAAATGCCTATCGGCTTCTATATCTGAAAAGTCCTATCGGCACCTATTTTTAAAATGCCAATCGGCAACTATATCTGAAATGCCTACCGGCACCTATATCTGAAATGCCTATCGACACCTATATCTGAAATGCCTATCGACACCTATATCTGAAATGCCTATCGACACCTATATCTGAAATGCCTATCGACACCTATATCTGAAATGCCTATCGACACCTATATCTGAAATGCCTATCGACACCTATTTTTGAAATGCCTATCGGAAACTACATCTGAAATGCCTATCAGCACCTATATTTGAAATGCCTATCGGCAACCATATCTGGAATGCCTATCGGCACCTATATTTGAAATGCCTATCGGCTTCTATATCTGAAATGCCTATCGGCACCTATTTTTAAAATGCCAATCGGCAACTATATCTGAAATGCCTATCGGCACCTATATCTGAAATGCCTATCGACACCTATATCTGAAATGCCTATCGACACCTATATCTGAAATGCCTATCGACACCTATATCTGAAATGCCTATCGACACCTATATCTGAAATGCCTATCGACACCTATATCTGAAATGCCTATCGACACCTATATCTGAAATGCCTATCGACACCTATTTTTGAAATGCCTATCGGAAACTACATCTGAAATGCCTATCAGCACCTATATTTGAAATGCCTATCGGCAACTATATCTGGAATGCCTATCGGCACCTATATTTGAAATGCCTATCGGCTTCTATATCTGAAATGTCTATCGGCACCTATTTTTAAAATGCCAATCGGCAACTATATCTGAAATGTTAATCGGCACCTATATCTGAAATGCCTATCGACACCTATATCTGAAATGCCCTTCGACACCTATATCTGAAATGCCTATCGATACCTATATCTGAAATGCCTATCGACACCTATATCTGAAATGCCTATCGACACCTATATCTGAAATGCCTATCGACACCTATATCTGAAATGCCTATCGACACCTATATCTGAAATGCCGATCGACACCTATATCTGAAATGCCTATCGACACCTATATCTGAAATGCCTATCGACACCTATATCTGAAATGCCTATCGACACCTATATCTGAAATGCCTATCGACACCTATATCTGAAATGCCTATCGGCACCTATATCTGAAATGCCTATCGACACCTATTTTTGAAATGCCTTACGGAAACTACATCTGAAATGCCTATCTGCTCCTATATTTGAAATGCCTATCAGCAACCATATCTGAAATGCCAATCGACACCTATATTTGAAATACCTATCGGCTTCTATATCTGAAATGCCTATCGGCACCTGTTTTTAAAACGCCAATCGGCAACTATATCTAAAATGCCTATCAGCACCTATATTTGAAATGCCTATCGGCAACCATATCTGGAATGCCGATCGGCACCTATATTTGAAATGCCTATCGGCTTCTATATCTGAAATGCCTATCGGCACCTATTTTTAAAATGCCAATTGGCAACTATATCTGAAATGCCTATCGGCACCTATATCTGAAATGCCTATCGGCACCTATTTTTGAAATGCCTATCGGAAACTACATCTGAAATGCCTATCAGCACCTATATTTGAAATGCCTATCGGCAACCATATCTGGAATGCCTATCGGCACCTATATTTGAAATGCCTATCAGCTTCTATATCTGAAATGCCTATCGGCACCTATTTTTAAAATGCCAATCGGTAACTACATCTAAAATGCCTATCAGCACCTATATTTGAAATGCCTATCGGCAACCATATCTGGAATGCCTATCGGAACCTATATTTGATATGCCTATCGGCTTCTATATCTGAAATGCCTATCGGCACCTATTTTTAAAATGCCAATCGGCAACTATATCTGAAATGCCTATCGGCACCTATATCTGAAATGCCTATCGGCACCAATTTTTGAAATGCCTATCGGAAACTACATCTGAAATGCCTATCAGCACCTATATTTGAAATGCCTATCGGCAACCATATCTGAAATGCCTATCGACACCTATATTTGAAATACCTATCGGCTTCTATATCTGAAATGCCTATCGGCACCTATTTTTAAAATGCCAATCGGCAACTATATCTGAAATGCCTATCGGCACCTATATCTGAAATGCTTATCGGCACCAATTTTTTAAATGCCTATCGGAAACTACATCTGAAATGCCTATCAGCACCTATATTTGAAATGCCTATCAGCAACTATATCTGGAATGCCTATCGGCACCTATATTTGAAATGCCTATCGGCTTCTATATCTGAATTGCCTATCGACACCTATTTTTAAAATGCCTATTGGCAACTATATCTGAAATGCCTATCGGCACCTATATCTGAAATGCCTATTGGACCTATTTTTGAAATGCCTATCGGAAACTACATCTGAAATGCCTATCAGCACTTATATTTGAAATACCTACCGGCAACCATATCTGGAATGCCTATCGGCACCTATATTTGAAATGCCTATCGGCTTTTATAACTGAAATGCCTATCGGCTTTTATAACTGAAATGCCTATCGGCACCTATTTTTAAAATGCCTATCGGCAACTATATCTGAAATGCCTATCGGCACCTATATCTGAAATGTCTATCGGCACCTATTTTTGAAATGCCTTACGGAAACTACATCTGAAATGCCTATCTGCTCCTATATTTGAAATGCCTATCAGCAACCATATCTGAAATGCCAATCGACACCTATATTTGAAATACCTATCGGCTTCTATATCTGAAATGCCTATCGGCACCTGTTTTTAAAACGCCAATCGGCAACTATATCTAAAATGCCTATCAGCACCTATATTTGAAATGCCTATCGGCAACCATATCTGGAATGCCGATCGGCACCTATATTTGAAATGCCTATCGGCTTCTATATCTGAAATGCCTATCGGCACCTATTTTTAAAATGCCAATTGGCAACTATATCTGAAATGCCTATCGGCACCTATATCTGAAATGCCTATCGGCACCTATTTTTGAAATTCCTATCGGAAACTACATCTGAAATGCCTATCAGCACCTATATTTGAAATGCCTATCGGCAACCATATCTGGAATGCCAATCGGCACCTATATTTGAAATGCCTATCAGCTTCTATATCTGAAATGCCTATCGGCACCTATTTTTAAAATGCCAATCGGTAACTATATCTGAAATGCCTATCGGCACCTATATCTGAAATGCCTATCGGCACCAATTTTTGAAATGCCTATCGGAAACTACATCTGGAATGCCTATCAGCACCTATATTTTAAATGCCTATCGGCAAACATATCTGAAATGCCTATCGGCACCTATATTTGAAATGCCTATCAGCTTCTATATCTGAAATGCCTATCGGCACCTATTTTTAAAATGCCAATCGGTAACTATATCTGAAATGCCTATCGGCACCTATATCTGAAATGCCTATCGGCACCAATTTTTGAAATGCCTATCGGAAACTACATCTGGAATGCCTATCAGCACCTATATTTTAAATGCCTATCGGCAAACATATCTGAAATGCCTATCGGCACCTATATTTGAAATGCCTATCGGCTTCTATATCTGAAATGCCTATCGACACTTATTTTTAAAATGCCAATCGGCAACTATATCTGAAATGCCTATCGGCACCTATATCTGAAATGCCTATCGGCACTAATTTTTGAAATGCTTATCGAAAACGACATCTGAAATGCCTATCAGCATTTATATTTGAAATGCCTATCGGCAACCACATCAGAAATGCCTATCGGCAACCATATCTGGAATGCCTATCGGCACCTATATTTGAAATGCCTATTGGCTTCTATATCTGAAATGCCTATCGGCACCTATTTTTAAAATGCCAATCGGCAACTATATCTAAAATGCCTATCGGCACCTATATCTGAAATGCCTATTGGCACCAATTTTTGAAATGCCTATCGGAAACTACATCTGAAATGCCTATCAGCACCTATATTTGAAATGCCTATCGGCAACCATATCTGGAATGCCTATCGGCACGTTTATTTGAAATGCCTATTGGCTTCTATATCTGAAATGCCTATCGACACCTATTTTTAAAATGCCAATTGGCAACTATATCTGAAATGCCTATCGGCACCTGTTTTTAAAATGCCAATCGGCAACTATATCTGAAATGCCTATCGGCACCTATATCTGAAATGCCTATCGGCATCAATTTTTGAAATGCCTATCGGAAACTACATCTGGAATGCCTATCAGCACCTATATTTTAAATGCCTATCGGCAAACATATCTGAAATGCCTATCGGCACCTATATTTGAAATGCCTATCGGCTTCTATATCTGAAATGCCTATCGACACTTATTTTTAAAATGCCAATCGGCAACTATATCTGAAATGCCTATCGGCACCTATATCTGAAATGCCTATCGGCACTAATTTTTGAAATGCTTATCGAAAACGACATCTGAAATGCCTATCAGCATTTATATTTGAAATGCCTATCGGCAACCACATCAGAAATGCCTATCGGCAACCATATCTGGAATGCCTATCGGCACCTATATTTGAAATGCCTATTGGCTTCTATATCTGAAATGCCTATCGGCACCTATTTTTAAAATGCCAATCGGCAACTATATCTAAAATGCCTATCGGCACCTATATCTGAAATGCCTATTGGCACCAATTTTTGAAATGCCTATCGGAAACTACATCTGAAATGCCTATCAGCACCTATATTTGAAATGCCTATCGGCAACCATATCTGGAATGCCTATCGGCACGTTTATTTGAAATGCCTATTGGCTTCTATATCTGAAATGCCTATCGACACCTATTTTTAAAATGCCAATTGGCAACTATATCTGAAATGCCTATCGGCACCTGTTTTTAAAATGCCAATCGGCAACTATATCTGAAATGCCTATCGGCACCTATATCTGAAATGCCTATCGGCATCAATTTTTGAAATGCCTATCGGAAACTACATTTAAAATGCCTATCAGCACCTATATTTGAAATGCCTATCGGCAACCATATCTGGAATGCCTATCGGCACCTATATTTGAAATGCCTATCGGCTCTTATATCTGAAATACCTATCGGCACCTATTTTTAAAATGCCAATTGGCATCTATATCTGAAATGCCTATCGGCACCTATATCTACAATGCCTATCGGCACCTATTTTTGAAATGCCTATCGGAAACTACATCTGAAATGCCTATCAGCACCTATATTTGAAATGCCTATCGGCAACCATATCTGGAATGCCTATCGGCACCTATATTTGAAATGCCTATCGGCTTCTATATCTGAAATGCCTATCGGCACCTATTTTTAAAATGCCAATCGGCAACTATATCTGAAATGCCTTTCGGCATTTATATCTGAAATGCCTATCGACACCTATATTTGAAATGCCTATCGGCACCTATATTTGAATTGCCTATCGGCTTCTATATCTGAAATCCCTATCGCCACCTATTTTTAAAATGCCAATCGGCAAATATATCTGAAATGCCTATCGGCACCTATATCTGAAATGCCTATCGGCACCTATTTTTGAAATGCCTATCGGAAACTACATCTGAAATGCCTATCAGCACCAATATTTGAAATGCCTATCGGCAACCATATCAGAAATGCCTATCGGCAACCATATCTGGAATGCCTATCGGCACCTATATTTGAAATGCCTATTGGCTTCTATATCTGAAATGCCTATCGGCACCTATTTTTAAAATGCCAATCGGCAACTATATCTGAAATGCCTATCGGCACCTATATCTGAAATGCCTATCGGCACCTATTTTTGAAATGCCTATCGGAAACTACATCTAAAATGCCTATCGGCACCTATTTTTAAAATGCCAATCGGCAACTATATCTGAAATGCCTATCGGCACCTATATCTGAAATGCCTATCGGAACCTATTTTTGAATTGCCTATCGGAAACTTCATCTGAAATGCCTATCATCACCTATATTTGAAGTGCATATCGGCAACCATATCTGAAATGCCTATCGACACCTATATTTGAAATGCCTATCGGCTTCTATATCTGAAATGCCTAT
Organism: Venustoraphidia nigricollis; assembly: GCA_034508555.1. Classification (NCBI taxonomy): domain Eukaryota; kingdom Metazoa; phylum Arthropoda; class Insecta; order Raphidioptera; family Raphidiidae; genus Venustoraphidia; species Venustoraphidia nigricollis. The sequence continues at coordinate 201,546 of JAVRKA010000291.1, forward strand.
CGACACCTATTTTTAAAATGCCAATTGGCAACTATATCTGAAATGCCTATCGGCACCTGTTTTTAAAATGCCAATCGGCAACTATATCTGAAATGCCTATCGGCACCTATATCTGAAATGCCTATCGGCACCTATTTTTGAAATGCCTATCGGAAACTACATCTGAAATGCCTATCAGCACCTATATTTGAAATGCCTATCGGCAACCATATTTGGAATGCCTATCGGCACCTATATTTAAAATGCCTATCGTCTTCTATATCTGAAATGCCTATCGGCACCTATTTTTAAAATGCCAATCGGCAACTATATCTGAAATGCCTATCGGCACCTATATCTGAAATGCCTATCGGCACCTATTTTTGAAATGCCTATCGGAAACTACATCACAAATGCCTATCAGCACCTATATTTGAAATGCCTATCGGCAACCACATCAGAAATGCCTATCGGCACCTATATCTGAAATGCCTATCGACACCTATATTTGAAATGCCTATCGATACCTATATTTTGAATGCCTATCGGCAACTATATCTGATATGCCTATCGGCACCTATAACTGAAATGCCTATCGGAAACTACATCTGGAATGCCTATCAGCACCTATATTTGAAATGCCTATCGGCAACCATATCTGGAATGCCTATCGGCACCTATATTTGAAATGCCTATCGGCATCTATATCTGAAATGCCTATCGACACTTATTTTTAAAATGCCAATCGGCAACTATATCTGAAATGCCTATCGGCACCTATATCTGAAATGCCTATCGGCACTTATTTTTGAAATGCCTATCGGAAACTACATCTGAAATGCCTATCAGCACCTATATTTGAAATGCCTATCGGCAACCATATCTGAAATGCCTATCGACACCTATATTTGAAATACCTATCGGCTTCTATATCTGAAATGCCTATCGGCACCTATTTTTAAAATGCCAATCGGCAACTATATCTGAAGTGCCTATCGGCACCTATATCTGAAAAGCCTATCGGCACCTATTTTTGAAATGTTTATCGAAAACTACATCTGAAATGCCTATCAGCACCTATATTTGAAATGCCTATCGGCAACCACATCAGAAATGCCTATCGGCACCTATATCTGAAATGTGTTTCGGCATTTATATCTGAAATGCCTATCGACACCTATATTTGAAATGCCTATCGGCACCTATATTTTAAATGCCTATCGGCAACTATATCTGATATGCCTATCGGCACCTATATCTTAAATGCCTATCGGCATCTATTTTTGAAATGCCTATCGGAAACTACATCTAAAATGCCTATCGGCACCTATTTTTAAAATGCCAATCGGCAACTATATCTGAAATGCCTATCGGCACCTATATCTGAAATGCCTATCGAGACCTATTTTTGAAGTGCCTATCGGCAACCATATCTGAAATGCCTATCGACACCTATATTTGAAATACCTATCGGCTTCTATATCTGAAATGCCTATCGGCACCTATTTTTAAAATGCCAATCGGCAACTATATCTAAAATGCCTATCGGCACCTATATCTGAAATGCCTATTGGCACCAATTTTTGAAATGCCTATCGGAAACTACATCTGAAATGCCTGTCAGCACCTATATTTGAAATGCCTATCGTCACCTATATTTTAAATGCCTATCGGCAACTATATCTGATATGCCTATCGGCACCTATATCTGAAATGCCCATCGGCACCTATTTTTGAAATGCCTATCGGAAACTACATCTAAAATGCCTATCGGCACCTATTTTTAAAATGCCAATCGGCAACTATATCTGAAATGCTTATCGGCACCTATATCTGAAATGCCTAGCGGGACCTATTTTTGAAATGCCTATCGGAAACTACATCTGAAATGCCTATCAGCACTTATATTTGAAGTGCATATCGGCAACCATATCTGAAATGCCTATCGACACCTATATTTGAAATACCTATCGGCTTCTATATCTGAAATGCCTATCGGCACCTATTTTTAAAATGCCAATCGGCAACTATATCTAAAATGCCTATCGGCACCTATATCTGAAATGCCTATTGGCACCAATTTTTGAAATGCCTATCGGAAACTACATCTGAAATGCCTATCAGCACCTATATTTGAAATGCCTATCGGCAACCATATCTGGAATGCCTATCGGCACGTATATTTGAAATGCCTATTGGCTTCTATATCTGAAATGCCTATCGACACCTATTTTTAAAATGCCATTTGGCAACTATATCTGAAATGCCTATCGGCACCTGTTTTTAAAATGCCAATCGGCAACTATATCTGAAATGCCTATCGGCACCTATATCTGAAATGCCTATCGGCATCAATTTTTGAAATGCCTATCGGAAACTACATTTAAAATGCCTATCAGCACCTATATTTGAAATGCCTATC
>JAVRKA010000292.1:0-203877 GCA_034508555.1 Venustoraphidia nigricollis
TATCGACACCTATATCTGAAATGCCTATCGACACCTATATCTGAAATGCCTATCGACACCTATATCTGAAATGCCTATCGACACCTATTTTTGAAATGCCTATCGGAAACTACATCTGAAATGCCTATCAGCACCTATATTTGAAATGCCAATCGGCAACCATATTTGGAATGCCTATCGGCACCTATATTTGAAATGCCTATCGGCTTCTATATTTGAAATGCCTATCGGCACTTATTTTTAAAATGCCAATCGGCAACTATATCTGAAATGCCTATCGGCACCTATATCTGAAATGCCTATCGACACCTATATCTGAAATGCCTATCGACACCTATATCTGAAATGCCTATCGACACCTATATCTGAAATGCCTATCGACACCTATATCTGAAATGCCTATCGACACCTATATCTGAAATGCCTATCGACACCTATATCTGAAATGCCTATCGACACCTATATCTGAAATGCCTATCGACACCTATTTTTGAAATGCCTATCGGAAACTACATCTGAAATGCCTATCAGCACCTATATTTGAAATGCCTATCGGCAACCATATCTGGAATGCCTATCGGCACATATATTTGAAATGCCTATCGGCTTCTATATCTGAAATGCCTATCGGCACCTATATCTGAAATGCCTATTGACACGTATATCTGAAATGCCTATCGACACCTATTTTTGAAATACCTATCGGAAACTACATCTGAAATGCCTATCAGCACCTATATTTGAAATGCCAATCGGCAACCATATCTGGAATGCCTATCGGCACCTATATTTGAAATGCCTATCGGCTTCTATATCTGAAATGCCTATCGGCACCTATTTTTAAAATGCCAATCGGCAACTATATCTGAAATGCCTATCGACACCTATATCTGAAATGCCTATCGACACCTATTTCTGAAATGCCTATCGACACCTATATCTGAAATGCCTATCGACACCTATATCTGAAATGCCTATCGACACCTATGTCTGACTTGCCTATCGACACCTATATCTGAAATGCCTATCGACACCTATATCTGAAATGCCTATCGACACCTATATCTGAAATGCCTATCGACACCTATATCTGAAATGCCTATCGACACCTATTTTTGAAATGCCTATCGGAAACAACATCTGAAATGCCTATCAGCACCTATATTTGAAATGCCTATCGGCAACCATATCTGGAATGCCTATCGGCACCTATATTTGAAATGCCTATCGGCTTCTATATCTGAAATGCCTATCGGCACCTATTTTTAAAATGCCAATCGGCAACTATATCTGAAATGCCTATCGGCACCTATATCTGAAATGCCTATCGACACCTATATCTGAAATGCCTATCGACACCTATATCTGAAATGCCTATCGACACCTATTTTTGAAATGCCTATCGGAAACTACATCTGAAATGCCTATCAGCACCTATATTTGAAATGCCTATCGGCAACCATATCTGGAATGCCAATCGGCACCTATATTTGAAATGCCTATCGGCTTCTATATCTGAAATGCCTATCGGCACCTATTTTTAAAATGCCAATCGGCAACTATATCTGAAATGCCTATCGGCACCTATAACTGAAATGCCTATCGACACCTATATCTGAAATGCCTATCGACACCTATTTCTGAAATGCCTATCGACACCTATATCTGAAATGCCTATCGACACCTATATCTGAAATGCCTATCGACACCTATATCTGAAATGCCTATCGACACCTATATCTGAAATGCCTATCGACACTTATATCTGAAATGCCTATCGACACCTATATCTGAAATGCCTATCGACACCTATATCTGAAATGCCTATCGACACCTATTTTTGAAATGCCTATCGGAAACTACATCTGAAATGCCTATCAGCACCTATATTTGAAATGCCTATCGGCAACCATATCTGGAATGCCTATCGGCACCTATATTTGAAATGCCTATCGGCTTCTATATCTGAAATGCCTATCGGCACCTATTTTTAAAATGCCAATCGGCAACTATATCTGAAATGCCTATCGGCACCTATATCTGAAATGCCTATCGACACCTATATCTGAAATGCCTATCGACACCTATATCTGAAATGCCTATCGACACCTATATCTGAAATGCCTATCGACACCTATATCTGAAATGCCTATCGACACCTATATCTGAAATGCCTATCGACACCTATATCTGAAATGCCTATCGACACCTATATCTGAAATGCCTATCGACACCTATATTTGAAATGCCTATCGGAAACTACATCTGAAATGCCTATCAGCACCTATATTTGAAATGCCTATCGGCAACCACATCTGGAATGCCTATCGGCACCTATATTTGAAATGCCTATCGGCTTCTATATCTGAAATGCCTGTCGGCACCTATTTTTAAAATGCCAATCAGCAACTATATCTGAAATGCCTATCGGCACCTATATCTGAAATGCCTATCGACACCTATATCTGAAATGCCTATCGACACCTATATCTGAAGTGCCTATCGACACCTATATCTGAAATGCCTATCGACACCTATATCTGAAATGCCTATCGACACCTATATCTGAAATGCCTATCGACACCTATATCTGAAATGCCTATCGACACCTATATCTGAAATGCCTATCGACACCTATTTTTGAAATGCCTATCGGAAACTACATCTGAAATGCCTATCAGCACCTTTATTTGAAATGCCTATCGGCAACCATATCTGGAATGCCTATCGGCACCTATATTTGAAATGCCTATCGGCTTCTATATCTGAAATGCCTATCGGCACCTATTTTTAAAATCCCAATCGGCAACTATATCTGAAATGCCTATCGGCACCTATATCTGAAATGCCTATCGACACCTATATCTGAAATGCCTATCGACACCTATATCTGAAATGCCTATCGACACCTATATCTGAAATGCCTATCGACACCTATATCTGAAATGCCTATCGACACCTATATCTGATATGCCTAACGACACCTATATCTGAAATGCCTATCGACACCTATATCTGAAATGCCTATCGACACCTAATTTTGAAATGCCTATCGGAAACTACATCTGAAATGCCTATCAGCACCTATATTTGAAATGCCAATCGGCAACCATATCTGGAATGCCTATCGGCACCTATATATGAAATGCCTATCGGCTTCTATATCTGAAATGCCTATCAGCACCTATTTTTAAAATGCCAATCGGCAACTATATCTGAAATGCCTATCGGCACCTATATCTGAAATGCCTATCGACACCTATATCTGCAATGCCTATCGACACCTATATCTGAAATGCCTATCGACACCTATATCTCAAATGCCTATCGACACCTATATCTGAAATGCCTATCGACACCTATATCTGAAATGCCTATCGACACCTATATCTGAAATGCCTATCGACACCTATATCTGAAATGCCTATCGACACCTATATCTGAAATGCCTATCGACACCTATTTTTGAAATGCCTATCGGAAACTACATCTGAAATGCCTATCAGCACCTATATTTGAAATGCCTATCGGCAACCATATCTGGAATGCCTATCGGCACCTATATTTGAAATGCCTATTGGCTTCTATATCTGAAATGCCTATCGGCACCTATTTTTAAAATGCCAATCGGCAACTATATCTGAAATGCCTATCGGCAACTATATCTGAAATGCCTATCGACACCTATATCTGAAATGCCTATCGACACCTATATCTGAAATGCCTATCGACACCTATATCTGAAATGCCTATCGACACCTATATCTGAAATGCCTATCGACACCTATATCTGAAATGCCTATCGACACCTATATCTGAAATGCCTATCGACACCTATATCTGAAATGCCTATCGACACCTATTTTTGAAATGCCTATCGGAAACTACATCTGAAATGCCTATCAGCACCTATATTTTGAAATGCCAATCGGCAACCATATCTGGAATGCCTATCGGCACCTATATTTGAAATGCCTATCGGCTTCTATATCTGAAATGCCTATCGGCACCTATTTTTAAAATGCCAATCGGCAACTATATCTGAAATGCCTATCGACACCTATATCTGAAATGCCTATCGACACCTATATCTGAAATGCCTATCGACACCTATATCTGAAATGCCTATCGACACCTATATCTGAAATGCCTATCGACACCTATATCTGAAATGCCTATCGACACCTATTTTTGAAATGCCTATCGGAAACTACATCTGAAATGCCTATCAGCACCTATATTTGAAATGTCTATCGGCAACCATATCTGGAATGCCTATCGGCACCTATATTTGAAATGCCTATCGGCTTCTATATCTGCAATGCCTATCGGCACCTATTTTTAAAATGCCAATCGGCAACTATATCTGAAATGCCTATCGGCACCTATATCTGAAATGCCTATCGACACCTATAGCTGAAATGCCTATCGACACCTATATCTGAAATGCCTATCGACACCTATATCTGAAATGCCTATCGACACCTATATCTGAAATGCCTATCGACACCTATATTTAAAATGCCTATCGACACCTATATCTGAAATGCCTATCGACACCTATATCTGAAATGCCTATCGACACCTATTTTTGAAATGCCTATCGGAAACTACATCTGAAATGCCTATCAGCACCTATATTTGAAATGCCTATCGGCAACCATATCTGGAATGCCTATCGGCACATATTTGAAATGCCTATCGGCTTCTATATCTGAAATGCCTATCGGCACCTATTTTTAAAATGCCAATCGGCAACTATATCTGAAATGCCTATCGGCACCTATATCTGAAATGCCTATCGACACCTATATCTGAAATGCCTATCGACACCTATATCTGAAATGCCTATCGACACCTATATCTGAAATGCCTATCGACACCTATATCTGAAATGCCTATCGACACCTATATCTGAAATGCCTATCGACACCTATATCTGAAATGCCTATTGACACCTATATCTGAAATGCCTATCGACACCTATATCTGAAATGCCTATCGACACCTATTTTTGAAATGCCTATCGGAAACTACATCTGAAATGCCTATCAGCACCTATATTTGAAATGCCTATCGGCAACCATATCTGGAATGCCTATCGGCACCTATATTTGAAATGCCTATCGGCTTCTATATCTGAAATGCCTATCGGCACCTATTTTTAAAATGCCAATCGGCAACTATATCTGAAATGCCTATCGGCACCTATAATCTGAAATGCCTATCGACACCTATATCTGAAATGCCCATCGACACCTATATCTGAAATGCCTAACGACACCTATATCTGAAATGCCTATCGACACCTATATCTGAAATGCCTATCGACACCTATATCTGAAATGCCTATCGACACCTATTTTTGAAATGCCTATCGGAAACTACATCTGAAATGCCTATCAGCACCTATATTTGAAATGCCTATCGGCAACCATATCTGGAATGCCTATCGGCACCTATATTTGAAATGCCTATCGGCTTCTATATCTGAAATGCCTATCGGCACCTTTTTTTAAAATGCCAATCGGCAACTATATCTGAAATGCCTATCGGCACCTATATCTGAAATGCCTATCGACACCTATATCTGAAATGCCTATCGACACCTATATCTGAAATGCCTATCGACACCTATATCTGAAATGCCTATCGACACCTATATCTGAAATGCCTATCGACACCTATATCTGAAATGCCTATCGACACCTATATCTGAAATGCCTATTGACACCTATATCTGAAATGCCTATCGACACCTATATCTGAAATGCCTATCGACACCTATTTTTGAAATGCCTATCGGAAACTACATCTGAAATGCCTATCAGCACCTATATTTGAAATGCCTATCGGCAACCATATCTGGAATGCCTATCGGCACCTATATTTGAAATGCCTATCGGCTTCTATATCTGAAATGCCTATCGGCACCTATTTTTAAAATGCCAATCGGCAACTATATCTGAAATGCCTATCGGCACCTATATCTGAAATGCCTATCGACACCTATATCTGAAATGCCTATCGACACCTATATCTGAAATGCCTATCGACACCCATATCTGAAATGCCTATCGACACCTATTTTTGAAATGCCTATCGGAAACTACATCTGAAATGCCTATCAGCACCTATATTTCAAATGCCTATCGGCAACAATATCTGGAATGCCTATCGGCACCTATATTTGAAATGCCTATCGGCTTCTATATCTGAAATGCCTATCGGCACCTATTTTTAAAATGCCAATCGGCAACTATATCTGAAATGCCTATCGGCACTTATATCTGAAATGCCTATCGACACCTACATCTGAAATGCCTATCGACACCTATATCTGAAATGCCTATCGACACCTATATCTGAAATGCCTATCGACACCTATATCTGAAATGCCTATCGACACCTATATCTGAAATGCCTATCGACACCTATATCTGTAATGCCTATCGACACCTATATCTGAAATGCCTATCGACACCTATATCTGAAATGCCTATCGACACCTATTTTTGAAATGCCTATCGGAAACTACATCTGAAATGCCTATCAGCACCTATATTTGAAATGCCTATCGGCAACCATATCTGGAATGCCTATCGGCACCTATATTTGAAATGCCTATCGGCTTCTATATCTGAAATGCCTATCGGCACCTATTTTTAAAATGCCAATCGGCAACTATATCTGAAATGCCTATCGGCACCTATATCCGAAATGCCTATCGACACCTATATCTGAAATGCCTATCGACACCTATTTTTGAAATGCCTATCGGAAACTACATCTGAAATGCCTATCAGCACCTATATTTGAAATGCCTATCGGCAACCATATCTGGAATGCCTATCGGCACCTATATTTGAAATGCCTATCGGCTTCTATATCTGAAATGCCTATCGGCACCTATTTTTAAATGCCAATCGGCAACTATATCTGAAATGCCCTATCGGCACCTATATCTGAAATGCCTATCGACACCTATATCTGAAATGCCTATCGACACCTATATCTGAAATGCCTATCGACACCTATATCTGAAATGCCTATCGACACCTATATCTGAAATGCCTATCGACACCTATTTTTGAAATGCCTATCGGAAACTACATCTGAAATGCCTATCAGCACCTATATTTGAAATGCATATCGGCAACCATATCTGGAATGCCTATCGGCACCTATATTTGAAATGCTCATCGGCTTTTATATCTGAAATGCCTATCGGCACCTATTTTTAAAATGCCAATCGGCAACTATATCTGAAATGCCTATCGGCACCTATATCTGAAATGCTTATCGACACCTATATCTGAAATGCCTATCGACACCTATATCTGAAATGCCTATCGACACCTATATCTGAAATGCCTATCGACATCTATATCTGAAATGCCTATCGACACCTATATCTGAAATGCCTATCGACACCTATTTTTGAAATGCCTATCGGAAACTACATCTGAAATGCCTATCAGCACCTATATTTCAAATGCCTATCGGCAACCATATCTGGAATGCCTATCGGCACCTATATTTGAAATGCCTATCGGCTTCTATATCTGAAATGCCTATCGGCACCTATTTTTAAAATGCCAATCGGCAACTATATCTGAAATGCCTATCGGCACTTATATCTGAAATGCCTATCGACACCTATATCTGAAATGCCTATCGACACCTATATCTGAAATGCCTATCGACACCTATATCTGAAATGCCTATCGACACCTATATCTGAAATGCCTATCGACACCTATATCTGAAATGCCTATCGACACCTATATCTGTAATGCCTATCGACACCTATATCTGAAATGCCTATCGACACCTATATCTGAAATGCCTATCGAAACCTATTTTTGAAATGCCTATCGGAAACTATATCTAATATGCCTATCAGCACCTATATTTGAAATGCCTATCAGCAACCATATCTGGAATGCCTATCGGCACCTATATTTGAAATGCCTATCGGTTTTGATATCTGAAATGCCTATCGGCACCTATTTTTAAAATGCCAATCGGCAACTATATCTGAAATGCCTATCGGCACCTATATATGAAATGCCTATCGACACCTATATCTGAAATGCCTATCGACACCTATATCTGAAATGCCTATCGACACCTATTTTTGAAATGCCTATCGGAAACTATATCTAATATGCCTATCAGCACCTATATTTGAAATGCCTATCGGCAACCATATCTGAAATGCCTATCGACACCTATATCTGAAATGCCTATCGACACCTATTTTTGAAATGCCTATCGGAAACTACATCTGAAATGCCTATCAGCACCTATATTTCAAATGCCTATCGGCAACCATATCTGGAATGCCTATCGGCACCTATATTTGAAATGCCTATCGGCTTCTATATCTGAAATGCCTATCGGCACCTATTTTTAAAATGCCAATCGGCAACTATATCTGAAATGCCTATCGGCACTTATATCTGAAATGCCTATCGACACCTATATCTGAAATGCCTATCGACACCTATATCTGAAATGCCTATCGACACCTATATCTGAAATGCCTATCGACACCTGTATCTGAAATGCCTATCGACACCTATATCTGAAATGCCTATCGACACCTATATCTGAAATGCCTATCGACACCTATTTTTGAAATGCCTATCGGAAACTACATCTGAAATGCCTATCAGCACCTATATTTGAAATGCCTATCGGCAACCATATCTGGAATGCCTATCGGCACCTATATTTGAAATGCTTATCGGCTTCTATATCTGAAATGCCTATCGGCACCTATTTTAAAAATGCCAATCGGCAACTATATCTGAAATGCCTATCGGCACCTATATCTGAAATGCCTATCGACACCTATATCTGAAATGCCTATCGACACCTATATCTGAAATGCCTATCGACACCTATATCTGAAATGCCTATCGACACCTATATCTGAAATGCCTATCGACACCTATATCTGAAATGCCTATCGACACCTATATCTGAAATGCCTATCGACACCTATTTTTGAAGTGCCTATCGGAAACTACATCTGAAATGCCTATCAGCACCTATATTTGAAATGCCTATCGGCAACCATATCTGGAATGCCTATCGGCACCTATATTTGAAATGCCTATCGGCTTCTATATCTGAAATGCCTATCGGCACCTATTTTTAAAATGCCAATCGGCAACTATATCTGAAATGCCTATCGGCACCTATATCTGAAATGCCTATCGACACCTATATCTGAAATGCCTATCGACACCTATATCTGAAATGCCTATCGACACCTATATCTGAAATGCCTATCGACACCTATATCTGAAATGCCTATCGACACCTATATTTGAAATGCCTATCGACACCTATATCTGAAATGCCTATCGACACCTATATCTGAAATGCCTATCGACACCTATTTTTGAAATGCCTATCGGAAACTACATCTGAAATGCCTATCAGCACCTATATTTGAAATGCCTATCGGCAACCATATCTGGAATGCCTATCGGCACCTATATTTGAAATGCCTATCGGCTTCTATATCTGAAATGCCTATCGGCACCTATTTTTAAATGCCAATCGGCAACTATATCTGAAATGCCTATCCGCACCTATATCTAAAATGCCTATCGACACCTATATCTGAAATGCCTATCGACACCTATATCTGAAATGCCTATCGACACCTATATCTGAAATGCCTATCGACACCTATATCTGAAATGCCTATCGACACCTATATCTGAAATGCCTATCGACACCTATATCTGAAATGCCTATTGACACCTATATCTGAAGTGCCTATCGACACCTATATCTGAAATGCCTATCGACACCTATTTTTGAAATGCCTATCGGAAACTACATCTGAAATGCCTATCAGCACCTATATTTGAAATGCCTATCGGCAACCATATCTGGAATGCCTATCGGCACTTATATTTGAAATGCCTATCGGCTTCTATATCTGAAATGCCTATCGGCAACTATTTTTAAAATGCCAATCGGCAACTATATCTGAAATGCCTATCGGCACCTATATCTGAAATACCTATCGACACCTATATCTGAAATGCCTATCGACACCTATATCTGAAATGCCTATCGACACCTATATCTGAAATGCCTATCGACACCTATATCTGAAATGCCTATCGACACCTATATCTGAAATGCCTATCGACACCTATATCTGAAATGCCTATCGACACCTATATCTGAAATGCCTATCGACACCTATTTTTGAAATGCCTATCGGAAACTACATCTAATATGCCTATCAGCACCTATATTTGAAATGCCTATCGGCAACCATATCTGGAATGTCTATCGGCACCTATATTTGAAATGCCTATCGGCTTCTATATCTGAAATGCCTATCGGCACCTATTTTTAAAATGCCAATCGGCAACTATATCTGAAATGCCTATCGGCACCTATATATGAAATGCCTATCGACACCTATATCTGAAATGCCTATCGACACCTATATCTGAAATGCCTATCGACACCTATATCTGAAATGCCCATCGACACCTATTTTTGAAATGCCTATCGGAAACTACATCTGAAATGCCTATCAGCACCTATATTTCAAATGCCTATCGGCAACCATATCTGGAATGCCTATCGGCACCTATATTTGAAATGCCTATCGGCTTCTATATCTGAAATGCCTATCGGCACCTATTTTCAAAATGCCAATCGGCAACTATATCTGAAATGCCTATCGGCACTTATATCTGAAATGCCTATCGACACCTATATCTGAAATGCCTATCGACACCTATATCTGAAATGCCTATCGACACCTATATCTGAAATGCCTATCGACACCTATATCTGAAATGCCTATCGACACCTATATCTGAAATGCCTATCGACACCTATATCTGTAATGCCTATCGACACCTATATCTGAAATGCCTATCGACACCTATATCTGAAATGCCTATCGACACCTATTTTTGAAATGCCTATCGGAAACTACATCTGAAATGCCTATCAGCACCTATATTTGAAATGCCTATCGGCAACCATATCTGGAATGCCTATCGGCACCTATATTTGAAATGCTTATCGGCTTCTATATCTGAAATGCCTGTCGGCACCTATTTTAAAAATGCCAATCGGCAACTATATCTGAAATGCCTATCGGCACCTATATCTGAAATGCCTATCGACACCTATATCTGAAATGCCTATCGACACCTATTTTTGAAATGCCTATCGGAAACTACATCTGAAATGCCTATCAGCACCTATATTTGAAATGTCTATCGGCAACCATATCTGGAATGCCTATCGGCACCTATATTTGAAATGCCTATCGGCTTCTATATCTGCAATGCCTATCGGCACCTATTTTTAAAATGCCAATCGGCAACTATATCTGAAATGCCTATCGGCACCTATATCTGAAATGCCTATCGACACCTATATCTGAAATGCCTATCGACACCTATATCTGAAATGCCTATCGACACCTATATCTGAAATGCCTATCGACACCTATATCTGAAATGCCTATCGACACCTATATTTAAAATGCCTATCGACACCTATATCTGAAATGCCTATCGACACCTATATCTGAAATGCCTATCGACACCTATTTTTGAAATGCCTATCGGAAACTACATCTGAAATGCCTATCAGCACCTATATTTGAAATGCCTATCGGCAACCATATCTGGAATGCCTATCGGCACATATTTGAAATGCCTATCGGCTTCTATATCTGAAATGCCTATCGGCACCTATTTTTAAAATGCCAATCGGCAACTATATCTGAAATGCCTATCGGCACCTATATCTGAAATGCCTATCGACACCTATATCTGAAATGCCTATCGACACCTATATCTGAAATGCCTATCGACACCTATATCTGAAATGCCTATCGACACCTATATCTGAAATGCCTATCGACACCTATATCTGAAATGCCTATCGACACCTATTTTTGAAATGCCTATCGGAAACTACATCTGAAATGCCTATCAGCACCTATATTTGAAATGCCTATCCGCAACCATATCTGGAATGCCTATCGGCACCTATATTTGAAATGCCTATCGGCTTCTATATCTGAAATGCCTATCGGCACCTATTTTTAAAATGCCAATCGGCAACTATATCTGAAATGCCTATCGGCACCTATATCTGAAATGCCTATCGACACCTATATCTGAAATGCCTATCGACACCTATATCAGAAATGCCTATCGACACCTATATCTCAAATGCCTATCGGCACCAATTTTTGAAATGCCTATCGGAAACTACATCTGAAATGCCTATCAGCACCTATATTTGAAATGCCTATCGGCAACCATATCTGGAATGCTTATCGGCACCTATATTTGAAATGCCTATCGGCTTCTATATCTGAAATGCCTATCGGCACCTATTTTTAAAATGCTAATCGGCAACTATATCTGAAATGCCTATCGGCACCTATATCTGAAATGCCTATCGGCACCTATTTTTGAAAAGCCTATCCGGAAACTACATCTGAAATGCCTATCAGCACCTATATTTGAAATGCCTATCGGCAACCATATCTGGAATGCCTATCGGCACCTATATTTGAAATGCCTATCGGCTTCTAAATCTGAAATGCTTATCGACACCTATTTTTAAAATGCCAATTGGCAACTATATCTGAAATGCCTATCGGCCTCTATATCTGAAATGCCTATCGGTACCTATTTTTGAAATGCCTATCGGAAACTACATCTGCAATGCCTATCAGCACTTATATTTGAATTGCCTATCGGCAATTATATCTGGAATGCCTATCGGCACCTATATTTGAAATGCCTATCGGCTTCTATATCTGAAATGCCTATCGGCACCTATTTTTAAAATGCCAATCGGCAACTATATCTGAAATGCCTATCGGCACCTATATCTGAAATGCCTATCGGCACCTATTTTTAAAATGCCTTTCGGAAACTACATCTGAAATGCCTATCTGCTCCTATATTTGAAATGCCTATCGGCAACCATATCTGAAATGCCTATCGACACCTATATTTGAAATACCTATCGGCTTCTATGAGCGAAATGCCTATCGGCACCTGTTTTTAAAATGCCAATCGGCAACTATATCTGAAATGCCTATCGGCACCTATATCTGAAATGCCTATCGGCATCAATTTTTGAAATGCCTATCGGAAACTACATCTAAAATACCTATCAGCACCTATATTTGAAATGCCTATAGGCAACCATATCTGGAATGCCGATCGGCACCTATATTTGAAATGCCTATCGGCTTCTATATCTGAAATGCCTATCGGCACCTATATCTAAAATGCCTATCGGCACCTATTTTTGAAATGCCTATCGGAAACTACATCTGAAATGCCTATCAGAACCTATATTTGAAATTCCTATCGGCAAACATATCTGAAATGCCTATCGGCACCTATATTTGAAATGCCTATCGGCTTCTATATCTGAAATGCCTATCGGCACCTATTTTTAAAATGCCAATCGGCAACTATATCTGAAATGCCTATCGGCACCTATATCTGAAATGCCTATCGGCACCTATTTTTGAAATGCCTTTCGGAAACTACATCTGAAATGCCTATCTGCTCCTATATTTGAAATGCTTATCGGCAACTATATCTCGAATACCTATCGGCACCTATATTTGAAATGCCTATCAGCTACTATATCTGAAATGCTTATCGGCACCTATTTTTAAAATGCCAATCGGCAACTATATCTGAAATGCCTATCGGCACCTATATCTGAAATGCCTATCGGCACCTATTTTTGAAATGCCTTTCGGAAACTACATGTGAAATGACTATCTGCTACTATATTTGAAATGCCTATCGGCAACCATATCTGGAATGCCTATCGGCACCTATATTTGAAATGCCTAACGGCTTCTATATCTGAAATGCCTATCGGCACCTATTTTTAAAATGCCAATCGGCAACTATATCTGAAATGCCTATCGGCACCTATTTTTGAAATTCCTATCGGAAACTACATCTGAAATGCCTATCAGCACCTATATTTGAAATGCCTATCGGCAACCATATCTGAAATGCCTATCGACACCTATATTTGAAATACCTATCGGCTTCTATATCTGAAATGCCTATCGGCACCTATTTTTAAAATGCCAATCGGTAACTATATCTGAAATGCCTATCGGCACCTATATCTAAAATGCTAATCGGCACCAATTTTTGAAATGCCTATCGGAAACTACATCTGAAATGCCTTTCAGCACCTATATTTGAAATGCCTATCGGCAACCATATCTGAAATGCTTATCGACACCTATATTTGAAATGCCTATCGGCTTCTATATCTGAAATGCCTATCGGCACCTATTTTTAAAATGCCAATCGGCAACTATATCTAAAATGCCTATCGGCACCTATATCTGAAATGCCTTTAGGCACCTATTTTTTAAATGCCTATCGGAAAATACATCCGAAATGCCTATTGGCACCTATATTTGAAATGCCTATCGGCAGCCATATCTGGAATGCCTCTCAGCACCTATATTTGAAATGCCTATCGGCTTCTATATCTGCAATGCCTATCGGCACCTATTTTTAAAATGTTAATCGGCAACTATATCTGTAATGCCTATCAGCACCTATATCTGAAATGCCTATCGGCACCTATTTTTGAAATGCCTATCGGAAACTACATCTGAAATGCCTATCGGCACCTATATTTGAAATGCCTATCGGCTTCTATATCTGAAATGCCTATCGACACCTATTTTTAAAATGCCAATCGGCAACTATATCTGAAATGCCTATCGGCACCTATATCTGAAATGCCTATCGGCACCAATTTTTGAAATTCCTATCGGAAACTACATCTGAAATGCCTATCAGCACCTATATTTGAAATGCCTATCGGCAAACATATCTGGAATGCTTATCGGCACCTATATTTGAAATGCCTACCGGCTTCTCTATCTGAAATGCCTATCGGCACCTATTTTTAAAATGCCAATCGGCAACTATATCTGAAATGCCTATCGGCACCTATATCTGAAATGCCTATCGGAACCAATTTTTGACATGCCTATCGGAAACTACATCTGAAATGCCTATCAGCACCTATATTTGAAATGCCTATCGGCAACCATATCTGAAATGCCTATCGGCACCTATATTTGAAATGCCTATCGGATTCTATATCTGAAATGCCTATTGACACCTATTTTTAAAATGCCAATCGGTAACTATATATGAAATGCATATCGGCAGCTATATCTGAAATGCCTATCGGCACCAATTTTTGAAATGCCTATCGGAAACTACATCTGGAATGCCTATCAGCACCTATATTTGAAATGCCTATCGGCAACCATATCTGAAATGCCTATCGGCACCTATATTTGAAATGCCTATCGGATTCTATATCTGAAATGCCTATCGACACCTATTTTTAAAATGCCAATCGGTAACTATATCTGTTATGCATATCGGCAGCAATTTTTGAAATGCCTATCGGAAACTACATCTGGAATGCCTATCAGCACCTATATTTGAAATGCCTATCGGCAACCATATCTGGATTGCCTATCGGCACCTATATTTGAAATGCCTATCGGCTTCTGTATCTGAAATGCCTATCGGCACCTATTTTTAAAATGCCAATCGGCACCTATATCTGAAATGCCTATCGGCACCTATATCTGAAATGCCTATCGGCACCAATTTTTGAAATGCCTTTCGGAAACTACATCTGAAATGCCTATCTGCTCCTATATTTGAAATGCCTATCGGCAACCATATCTGGAATGCCTATCGGCACCTATATCTGAAATGCCTATCGGCACCTATTTTTGAAATGCCTTTCGGAAACTACATCTGAAATGCCTATCTGCTCCTATATTTGAAATGCCTATCGGCAACTATATCTGGAATGCCTATCGGCACCTATATTTGAAATGCCTATCAGCTTCTATATCTGAAATGCCTATCGGCACCTATTTTTAAAATGCCAATCGGCAACTATATCTGAAATGCCTATCGGCACCTATATCTGAAATGCCTATCGGCACCTATTTTTGAAATGCCTTTCGGAAACTACATCTGAAATGACTATCTGCTACTATATTTGAAATGCCTATCGGCAACCATATCTGGAATGCCTATCGGCACCTATATTTGAAATGCCTATCGGCTTCTATATCTGAAATGCCTATCGGCACCTATTTTTAAAATGCCAATCGGCAACTATATCTGAAATGCCTATCGGCACCTATTTTTGAAATGCCTATCGGAAACTACATCTGAAATGCCTATCAGCACCTATATTTGAAATGCCTATCGGCAACCATATCTGAAATGCCTATCGACACCTATATTTGAAATGCCTATCGGCTTCTATATCTGAAATGCCTATCGACACCTATTTTTAAAATGCCAATCGGCAACTATATCTGAAATGCCTATCGGCACCTATATCTAAAATGCCTATCGGCACCTATTTTTGAAATGCCTTTCGGAAACTACATCTGAAATGCCTATCTGCTCCTATATTTGAAATGCCTATCGGCAACCATATCTGGAATCCCTATCGGCACCTATATTAGAAATGCCTATCGGCTTCTATATCTGAAATGCCTATCGGCACCTATTTTTAAAATGCCAATTGGCAACTATATCTAAACTGCCTATCGGCACCTATATCTGAAATGCCTATCGGCACCAATTTTTGTAATGCCTATCGGAAACTACATCTGGAATGCCTATCAGCACCTGTATTTGAAATGCCAATCGGCAACTATATCTGAAATGCCTATCGGCACCTATATCTGAAATGCCTATCGGCACCCATTTTTGAAATGCCTTTCGGAAACTACATCTGAAATGCCTATCTGCTCCTATATTTGAAATGCCTATCGGCCACCATATCTGGAATGCCTATCGGCACCTATATTTGAAATGCCTATCGGCTTCTATATCTGAAATGCCTATCGGCACCTATATTTGAAATGCCTATCGGCAATCATATCTGGAATGCCTATCGGCACCTATATTTGAAATGCCTAACGGCTTCTATATCTGAAATGCCTATCGGCACCTATTTTTAAAATGCCAATCGGCAACTATATCTGAAATGCCTATCGGCACCTATATCTGAAATGCCTATCTGCACCCATTTTTGAAATGCGTTTCGGAAACTACATCTGAAATGCCTATCTGCTCCTATATTTGAAATGCCTATCGGCCACCATATCTGGAATGCCTATCGGCACCTATATTTGAAATGCCTATCGGCTTCTATATCTGAAATGCCTATCGGCACCTATATTTGAAATGCCTATCGGCAATCATATCTGGAATGCCTATCAGCACCTATATTTGAAATGCCTAACGGCTTCTATATCTGAAATGCCTATCGGCACCTATTTTTAAAATGCCAATCGGCAACTATATCTGAAATGCCTATCGGCACCTATTTTTGAAATGCCTTTCGGAAACTACATCTGAAATGCCTATCTGCTCCTATATTTGAAATGTCTATCGGCAACCATATCTGGAATCCCTATCGGCACCTATATTTGAAATGCCTATCGGCTTCTATATCTGAAATGCCTATCGACACCTATTTTTAAAATGCCAATCGGCAACTATATCTGGAATGCCTATCGGCACCTATATCTGAAATGCCTATCGGCACCAATTTTTGAAATGCCTATCGGAAACTACATCTGGAATGCCTATCAGCACCTATATTTGAAATGCCAATCGGCAACCATATCTGGAATGCCTATCAGCACCTATATTTGAAATGCCTATCGGCTTCTATATCTGAAATGCCTATCGACACCTATTTTTAAAATGCCAATCGGCAACTATATCTGGAATGCCTATCGGCACCTATATCTGAAATGCCTATCGGCACCAATTTTTGAAATGCCTATCGGAAACTACATCTGAAATGCCTATCAGCACCTATATTTAAAATGCCTATCGGCAAACATATCTGGAATGCTTATCGGCACCTATATTTGAAATGCCTATCGGCTTCTATATCTGAAATGCCTATCGGCACCTTTTTTTAAAATGCCAATCGGCAACTATATCTGAAATGCCTATCGGCACCTATATCTGAAATGCCTATCGGCACCAATTTTTGAAATGCCTATCGGAAACTACATCTGAAATGCCTGTCAGCACCTATATTTGAAATGACTATCTGCAACCATATCTGGAATGCCTATCGGCACCTATATTTGAAATGCCTATCGGCTTCTATATCTGATATGCCTATCGGCACCTATTTTTAAAATGCCAATAGGCAATTATATCTGTAATGCCTATCAGCACCTATATCTGAAATGCCTATCGGCACCTATTTTTGAAATGCCTATCGGAAACTACATCTGAAATGCCAATCAGCACCTATATTTGAAATGCCTATCGGCACTCATATCTGAAATGCCTATCGGCACCTATATCTGAAATGCCTATCGGCACCAATTTTTGAAATGCCTATCGGAAACTACATCTGGAATGCCTATCAGCACCTATATTTGAAATGCCTATCGGCAACCATATCTGGAATGCCTATCGGCACCTATTTTTAAAATGCCAATCGGCAACTATATCTGTAATGCCTATCAGCACCTATATGTAATATGCCTATCGGCACCTATTTTTGAAATGCCTATCGGAAACTACATCTGAAATGCCTATCAGCACCAATATTTGAAATGCCTATCAACAACCATATCTGAAATGCCTATCGACACCTATATTTGAAATACCTATCGGCTTCTATATCTGAAAAGCCTATCGGCACCTATTTTTAAAATGCCAATCGGCAACTATATCTGAAATTCCTATCGGCACCTATATTTGAAATGCCTATCGGATTCTATATCTGAAATGCCTATCGACACCTATTTTTAAAATGCCAATTGGTAACTATATCTGAAATGCATATCGGCAGCTATATCTGAAAGGCCTATCGGCACCAATTTTTGAAATGCCTATCGGAAACTACATCTGGAATGCCTATCAGCACCTATATTTGAAATGCCTATCGGCAACTATATCTGGAATGCCTATCGGCACCTATATTTGAAATGCCTATCGGTTTCTATATCTGAAATGCCATCGGCACCTAGTTTTAAAATGCCAATCGGCAACTATATCTGAAATGTCTATCGGCACCTATATCTGAAATGCCTATCGGCACCTATTTTTGAAATGCCTTTCGGAAACTACATCTGAAATGCCTATCTGCTCCTTTATTTGAAATGCCTATCGGCAACCATATCTGGAATGCCTATCGGCACCTATATTTGAAATGCCTATCGGCTTCTATATCTGAAATGCCTATCGGCACCTATTTTTAAAATGCCAATTGGCAACTATATCTGAATTGCCTATCGGCACCTATATCTGAAATGCCTATCGGCACCTATATCTGAAATGCCTATCGGCACCTATTTTTGAAATGCCTATCGGAAACTACATCTGAAATGCCTATCAGCACCTATATTTGAAATGCCTATCGGCAACCATATCTGGAATGCCTATCGGCACCAATTTTTGAAACGCCTATCGGAAACTACATCTGGAATACCTACCAGCACCTATATTTGAAATGCCATTCGGCAACTATATCTGAAATGCCTATCGGCACCTATATCTGAAATGCCTATCGGCACCTATTTTTGAAATGCCTTTCGGAAACTACATCTGAAATGCCTATCTGCTCCTATATTTGAAATGCTTATCGGCAACCATATCTGGAATGCCTATCGGCACCTATATTTGAAATGCCTATCGGCTTCTATATCTGAAATGCCTATCGGCACCTATATTTGAAATGCCTATCGGCAACCATATCGGGAATGCCTATCAGCACCTATATTTGAAATGCCTAACGGCTTCTATATCTGAAATGCCTATCGGCACCTATTTTTAAAATGCCAATCGGCAACTATATCTGAAATGCCTATCGGCACCTATTTTTGAAATGCCTATCGGAAACTACATCTGAAATGCCGATCAGCACCTATATTTGAAATACCTATCGGCTTCTATATCTGAAATGCCTATCGGCACCTATTTATAAAATGCCAATCGGTAACTATATCTGAAATGCCTATCGGCACCTATATCTGAAATGCCTATCGGCACCAATTTTTGAAATGCCTATCGGAAACTACATCTGGAATGCCTATCAGCACCTATATTTGAAATGCCTATCGGCAACCATATCTGGAATGCCTATCGGCACCTGTATTTGAAATGCCTATCGGCTTCTATATCTGAAATGCCTATCGACACCTATTTTTAAAAAGCCAATCGGCAACTATATCTGAAATGCCTATCAGCACCTATATCTGAAATGCCTATCGGCACCAATTTTTGAAATGCCTATCAGAAACTACATCTGAAATGCCTATCAGCACCTGTATTTGAAATGCCTATCGGCAACCATATCTGGAATGCTTATCGGCACCTATATTTGAAATGCCTATCGGCTTCTATATCTGAAATGCCCATCGGCACCTATTTTTAAAATGCCAATCGGCAACTATATCTGAAATGCCTATCGGCACCTATATCTGAAATGCCTATCGGCACCAATTTTTGAAATGCCTATCGGAAACTACATCTGGAATGCCTATCAGCACCTATATTTGAAATGCCTATCGGCAACCATATCTGGAATGCCTATCGGCACCTATATTTGAAATGCCTATCGGCTTCTATATCTGAAATGCCTATCGGCACCTATTTTTAAAATGCCAATCGGCAACTATATCTGAAATGCCTATCGGCACCTATATCTGAAATGCCTATCGGCACCTATTTTTGAAATGCCTTTCGGAAACTACATCTAAAATGCCTATCTACTCCTATATTTGAAATGCCTATCGGCAACCATATCTGGAATCTCTATCGGCACCTATATTTGAAATGCCTATCGGCTTCTATATCTGAAATGCCTATCGGCACCTATTTTTAAAATGCCAATTGGCAACTATATCTGAAATGCCTATCGGCACCTATATCTGAAATGCCTATCGGCACCAATTTTTGAAATGCCTATCGGAAACTACATCTGGAATGCCTATCAGCACCTATATTTGAAATGCCTATCGGCAATCATATCTGGAATGCCTATCGGCACCTATATTTGAAATGCCTATCGGCTTCTATATCTGAAATGCCTATCGACACCTATTTTAAAATGCCAATCGGCAACTATATCTGAAATGCCTATCGGCACCTATATCTGAAATGCCTATCGGCACCAATTTTTGAAATGCCTATCGGAAACTACATCTGAAATGCCTATCAGCACCTATATTTGAAATGCCTGTCGGCAACCATATCTGGAATGCCTATCGGCACCTATATTTGAAATGCCTATCGGATTCTATATCTGAAATGCCTATCGACACCTATTTTTAAAATGCCAATCGGTAACTATATCTGAAATGCATATCGGCAGCTATTGCTGAAATGCCTATCGGCACCAATTTTTGAAATGCCTATCGGAAACTACATCTTGAATGCCTATCAGCACCTATATTTGAAATGCCTATCGGCAACCATATCTGGAATGCCTATCGGCACCTATATTTGAAATGCCTATCGGCTTTTATATCTGAAATGCCTATCGGCACCTATTTTTAAAATGCCAATTGGCAACTATATCTGAAATGCCTATCGGCACCTATATCTGAAATGCCTATCGGCACCTATTTTTGAAATGCCTATCGGAAACTACATCTGAAATGCCTATCAGCACCTATATTTGAAATGCCTATCAGGAACCATATCTGGAATGCCTATCGGCACCTATATTTGAAATGCCTATCGGCTTCTATACCTGAAAAGCCTATCGGCACCTATTTTTAAAATGCCAATCGGCAACTATATCTGAAATGCCTATCAGCACCTATATTTGAAATGCCTATCGGCACCTATTTTTGAAATGCCTATCGAAAACTACAACAGAAATGCCTATCAGCACCTATATTTGAAATGCCTATCGGCAACCATATCTGAAATGCCTATCGACACCTATATTTGAAATACCTATCGGCTTCTATATCTAAAATGCCTATCGGCACCTATTTTTAAAATGCCAATCGGTAACTATATCTGAAATGCCTATCGGCACCTATATCGGAAATGCCTATCGGCACCTATTTTTGAAATGCCTATCGGAAACTACATCTGAAATGCCTATCAGCACCTATATTTGAAATGCCTATCGGCAACCATATCTGGAATGCCTATCGGCACCTATATTTGAAATGCCTATCGGCTTCTATATCCGAAATGCCTATCGACACCTATTTTTAAAATGCCAATCGGCAACTATATCTGAAATGCCTATCGGCACCTATATCTGAAATGCCTATCGGCACCAATTTTTGAAATGCCTGTCGGAAACTACGTCTGAAATGCCTATCAGCACCTATATTTGAAATGCCATTCGGCACCCATATCTGGGATGCTTATCGGCACCTATATTTGAAATGCCTATCGGCTTCTATATCTGAAATGCCTTCGGCACCTATTTTTAAAATGCCAATCGGCAAATATATCTGAAATGCCTATCGGCACCTATATCTGAAATGCCTATCGGCACCTTTTTTTGAAATGCCTATCGGAAACTAAATCTGAAATGCCTATCAGCACCTATATTTGAAATGCCTATCGGCAACCATATCTGGAATGCCTATCGGTACCTATATTTGAAATGCCTTTCGGCTTCTATATCTGAAATGCCTATCGGCACCTATTTTTAAAATGCTAATCGGCAACTATATCTGAAATGCCTATCGGCACCTATATCTGAAATGCCTATCAGCACCAATTTTTGAAATGCCTATCGGAAACTACATCTGAAATGCCTATCAGCACCTATATTTGAAATGCCTATCGGCAACCATATCTGGAATGCTTATCGGCACCTATATTTGAAATGCCTATCGGCTTCTATATCTGAAATGCCTATCGGCACCTTTTTTTTAAATGCCAATCGGCAACTATATCTGAAATGCCTATCGGCACCTATATCTGAAATGCCTATCGGCACCTATTTTTGAAATGCCTATCGGAAACTACATCTGAAATGCCTATCAGCACCTATATTTGAAATGCCTATCGGCAACCATATCTGGAATGCCTATCGGCACCTATATTTGAAATGCCTATCGGCTTCTATATCTGAAATGCCTATCGGCACCTATTTTTAAAATGCCAATCGGCAACTATATCTGTAATGCCTATCAGCACCTATATCTAATATGCCTATCGGCACCTATTTTTGAAATGCCTATTGGAAACTACATCTGAAATGCCTATCAGCACCAATATTTGAAATGCCTATCGGCAACCATATCTGAAATGCCTATCGACACCTATATTTGAAATACCTATCGGCTTCTATATCTGAAAAGCCTATCGGCACCTATTTTTAAAATGCCAATCGGCAACTATATCTGAAATTCCTATCGGCACCTATATCTGAAATGCCTATCGGCACCAATTTTTGAAATGCCTATCGGAAACTACATCTGAAATGCCTATCAGCACCTATATTTGAAATGCCTATCGGCAACCATATCTGGAATGCCTATCGGCACCTATATTTGAAATGCCTATCGGATTCTATATCTGAAATGCCTATCGACACCTATTTTTAAAATGCCAATCGGTAACTATATCTGAAATGCATATCGGCAGCTATATCTGAAATGCCTATCGGCACCAATTTTTGAAATGCCTATCGGAAACTACATCTGGAATGCCTATCAGCACCTATATTTGAAATGCCTATCGGCAACCATATCTGGAATGCCTATCGGCACCTATATTTGAAATGCCTATCGGCTTCTATATCTGAAATGCCCATCGGCACCTATTTTTAAAATGCCAATCGGCAACTATATCTGAAATGTCTATCGGCACCTATATCTGAAATGCCTATCGGCACCTATTTTTGAAATGCCTTTCGGAAACTACATCTGAAATGCCTATCTGCTCCTATATTTGAAATGCCTATTGGCAACCATATCTGGAACGCCTATCGGCACTTATATTTGAAATGCCTATCGGCTTCTATATCTGAAATGCCTATCGGCACCTATTTTTAAAATGCCAATTAGCAACTATATCTTAAATGCCTATCGGCACCTATATCTGAAATGCCTATCGGCACCTATTTTTGAAATGCCTATCGGAAACTACATCTGAAATGCCTATCAGCACCTATATTTGAAATGCCTATCGGCAACCATATCTGGAATGCCTATCGGCACCTATATTTGAAATGCCTATCGGCTTCTATATCTGAAATGCCTATCGGCACCTATTTTTAAAATGCCAATCGGCACCTATATCTGAAATGCCTATCGGCACCAATTTTAGAAATGCCTATCGGAAACTACATCTGAAATGCCTGTCAGCACCTATATTTGAAAAGCCTATCGGCAACCATATCTGGAATGCCTATCGGCACCTATATTTGAAATGCCTATCGGCTTCTATATCTGAAATGCCTATCGGCACCTATTTTTAAAAGCCAATCGGCAACTATATCTGAAATGCCTATCGGCGCCTATTTTTGAAATGCCTATCGGAAACTACATCTGAAATGCCTATCAGCACCTATATTTAAATGCCTATCGGCAACCACATCAGAAATGCCTATCGGCACCTATATCTGAAATGCCTATCGGCACCTATTTTTGAAATGCCTATCGGAAACTACATCTGAAATGCCTATCGGCACCTATTTTTAAAATGCCAATCGGCAACTATATCTGAAATGCCTATCGGCACCTATTTTTGAAATGCCTATCGGAAACTACATCTGAAATGCCTATCAGCACCTATATTTGAAATGCCTATCGGCAATCATATCTGAAATGCCTATCGGCACCTATATTTGAAATACCTATCGCCTTCTATATCTGAAATGCCTATCGGCACCTATTTTTAAAATGCCAATCGGCAACTATATCTGAAATGCCTATCGGCACCTATATCTGAAATGCCTATCGGCACCAATTTTTGAAATGCCTATCGGAAACTACATCTAGAATGCCTATCAGCACCTATATTTGAAATGCCTATCGGCAACCATATCTGGAATGCCTATCGACACCTATATTTGAAATGCCTATCGGCTTCTATATCTGAAATGCCTATCGACACCAATTTTTAAAATGCCAATCGGCAACTATATCTGAAATGCCTATCGGCACCTATATCTGAAATGCCTATCGGCACCAATTTTTGAAATGCCTGTCGGAAACTACAACTGAAATGCCTATCAGCACCTATATTTGAAATGCCATTCGGCACCCATATCTGGGATGCTTATCGGCACCTATATTTGAAATGCCTATCGGCTTCTATATCTGAAATGCCTATCGGCACCTATTTTTAAAATGCCAATCGGCAAATATATCTGAAATGCCTATCGGCACCTATATCTGAAATGCCTATTGGCACCTATTTTTGAAACGCCTATAGGAAACTAAATCTGAAATGCCTATCAGCACCTATATTTGAAATGCCTATCGGCAACCATATCTGGAATGCCTATCGGCACCTATATTTGAAATGCCTTTCGGCTTCTATATCTGAAATGCCTATCGGCACCTATTTTTAAAATGCTAATCGGCAACTATATCTGAAATGCCTATCGGCACCTATATCTAAAATGCCTATTAGCACCAATTTTTGAAATGCCTATCGGAAACTACATCTTGAATGCCTATCAGCACCTATATTTGAAATGCCTATCGGCAACCATATCTGGAATGCCTATCGGCACCTATATTTGAAATGCCTATCGGCTTTTATATCTGAAATGCCTATCGGCACCTATTTTTAAAATGCCAATTGGCAACTATATCTGAAATGCCTATCGGCACCTATATCTGAAATGCCTATCGGCACCTATTTTTGAAATGCCTATCGGAAACTACATCTGAAATGCCTATCAGCACCTATATTTGAAATGCCTATCAGGAACCATATCTGGAATGCCTATCGGCACCTATATTTGAAATGCCTATCGGCTTCTATACCTGAAAAGCCTATCGGCACCTATTTTTAAAATGCCAATCGGCAACTATATCTGAAATGCCTATCAGCACCTATATTTGAAATGCCTATCGGCACCTATTTTTGAAATGCCTATCGAAAACTACAACAGAAATGCCTATCAGCACCTATATTTGAAATGCCTATCGGCAACCATATCTGAAATGCCTATCGACACCTATATTTGAAATACCTATCGGCTTCTATATCTAAAATGCCTATCGGCACCTATTTTTAAAATGCCAATCGGTAACTATATCTGAAATGCCTATCGGCACCTATATCGGAAATGCCTATCGGCACCTATTTTTGAAATGCCTATCGGAAACTACATCTGAAATGCCTATCAGCACCTATATTTGAAATGCCTATCGGCAACCATATCTGGAATGCCTATCGGCACCTATATTTGAAATGCCTATCGGCTTCTATATCCGAAATGCCTATCGACACCTATTTTTAAAATGCCAATCGGCAACTATATCTGAAATGCCTATCGGCACCTATATCTGAAATGCCTATCGGCACCAATTTTTGAAATGCCTGTCGGAAACTACATCTGAAATGCCTATCAGCACCTATATTTGAAATGCCATTCGGCACCCATATCTGGGATGCTTATCGGCACCTATATTTGAAATGCCTATCGGCTTTTGTATCTGAAATGCCTTCGGCACCTATTTTTAAAATGCCAATCGGCAAATATATCTGAAATGCCTATCGGCACCTATATCTGAAATGCCTATCGGCACCTTTTTTTGAAATGCCTATCGGAAACTAAATCTGAAATGCCTATCAGCACCTATATTTGAAATGCCTATCGGCAACCATATCTGGAATGCCTATCGGTACCTATATTTGAAATGCCTTTCGGCTTCTATATCTGAAATGCCTATCGGCACCTATTTTTAAAATGCTAATCGGCAACTATATCTGAAATGCCTATCGGCACCTATATCTGAAATGCCTATCAGCACCAATTTTTGAAATGCCTATCGGAAACTACATCTTAAATGCCTATCAGCACCTATATTTGAAATGCCTATCGGCAACCATATCTGGAATGCTTATCGGCACCTATATTTGAAATGCCTATCGGCTTCTATATCTGAAATGCCTATCGGCACCTTTTTTTAAAATGCCAATCGGCAACTATATCTGAAATGCCTATCGGCACCTATATCTGAAATGCCTATCGGCACCTATTTTTGAAATGCCTATCGGAAACTACATCTGAAATGCCTATCAGCACCTATATTTGAAATGCCTATCGGCAACCATATCTGGAATGCCTATCGGCACCTATATTTGAAATGCCTATCGGCTTCTATATCTGAAATGCCTATCGGCACCTATTTTTAAAATGCCAATCGGCAACTATATCTGTAATGCCTATCAGCACCTATATCTAATATGCCTATCGGCACCTATTTTTGAAATGCCTATTGGAAACTACATCTGAAATGCCTATCAGCACCAATATTTGAAATGCCTATCGGCAACCATATCTGAAATGCCTATCGACACCTATATTTGAAATACCTATCGGCTTCTATATCTGAAAAGCCTATCGGCACCTATTTTTAAAATGCCAATCGGCACCTATATCTGAAATGCCTATCGGCACCAATTTTAGAAATGCCTATCGGAAACTACATCTGAAATGCCTGTCAGCACCTATATTTGAAAAGCCTATCGGCAACCATATCTGGAATGCCTATCGGCACCTTTTTTTAAAATGCCAATCGGCAACTATATCTGAAATGCCTATCGGCACCTATATCTGAAATGCCTATCGGCACCTATTTTTGAAATGCCTATCGGAAACTACATCTGAAATGCCTATCATCACCAATATTTGAAATGCCTATCGGCAACCATATCTGAAATGCCTATCGACACCTATATTTGAAATACCTATCGGCTTCTATATCTGCAAAGCCTATCGGCACCTATTTTTAAAATGCGAATCGGCAACTATATCTGAAATTCCTATCGGCACCTATATCTGAAATGCCTATCGGCACCAATTTTTGAAATGCCTATCGGAAACTACATCTGAAATGCCTATCAGCACCTATATTTGAAATGCCTATCGGCAACCATATCTGGAATGCCTATCGGCACCTATATTTGAAATGCCTATCGGATTCTATATCTGAAATGCCTATCGACACCTATTTTTAAAATGCCAATCGGTAACTATATCTGAAATGCATATCGGCAGCTATATCTGAAATGCCTATCGGCACCAATTTTTGAAATGCCTTTCGGAAACTACATCTGAAATGCCTATCTGCTCCTATATTTGAAATGCCTATCGGCAACCATATCTGGAATGCCTATCGGCACCTATATTTGAAATGCCTATCGGCTTCTATATCTGAAATGCCTATCGGCACCTATTTTTAAAATGCCAATTGGCAACTATATCTGAAATGCCTATCGGCACCTATATCTGAAATGCCTATCGGCATCAATTTTTGAAATGCCTATCGGAAACTACATCTAAAATGCCTATCAGCACCTATATTTGAAATGCCTATCAGCAACCATATCTGGAATGCCTATCGGCACCTATATTTGAAATGCCTATCGGCTTCTATATCTGAAATGCCCATTGGCACCTATTTTTAAAATGCCAATCGGCAACTATATCTGAAATGTCTATCGGCACCTATATCTGAAATGCCTATCGGCACCTATTTTTGAAATGCCTTTCGGAAACTACATCTGAAATGCCTATCTGCTCCTATATTTGAAATGCTTATTGGCAACCATATCTGAAATGCCTATCGACACCTAATTTGAAATACCTATCGGCTTCTATATCTGAAATGCCTATCGGCACCTGTTTTTAAAATGCCAATCGGCAACTATATCTGAAATGCCTATCGGCACCTATATCTGAAATGCCTATCGGCACCTATATTTGAAATACCTATCGGCTTCTATATCTGCAAAGCCTATCGGCACCTATTTTTAAAATGCCAATCGGCAACTATATCTGAAATTCTTATCGGCACCTATATCTGAAATGCCTATCGGCACCAATTTTTGAAATGCCTATCGGAAACTACATCTGGAATGCCCATCAGCACCTATATTTGAAATGCATATCGGCAACCATATCTAGAATGCCTATCGGCACCTATATTTGAAATGCCTATCGGCTTCTATATCTGAAATGCCCATTGGCACCTATTTTTAAAATGCCAATCGGCAACTATATCTGAAATGTCTATCGGCACCTATATCTGAAATGCCTATCGGCACCTATTTTTGAAATGCCTTTCGGAAACTACATCTGAAATGCCTATCTGCTCCTATATTTGAAATGCCTATCGGCAACCATATCTGGAATGCCTATCGGCACCTATATTTGAAATGCCTATCGGCTTCTATATCTGAAATGCCTATCGGCACCTATTTTTAAAATGCCAATTGGCAACTATATCTGAAATGCCTATCGGCACCTATATCTGAAATGCCTATCGGCACCTATTTTTGAAATGCCTATCCGGAAACTACATCTGAAATGCCTATCTGCTCCTATATTTGAAATGCTTATCGGCAACCATATCTGAAATGCCTATCGACACCTAATTTGAAATACCTATCGGCTTCTATATCTGAAATGCCTATCGGCACCTGTTTTTAAAATGCCAATCGGCAACTATATCTGAAATGCCTATCGGCACCTATATCTGAAATGCCTATCGGCACCTATATTTGAAATACCTATCGGCTTCTATATCTGCAAAGCCTATCGGCACCTATTTTTAAAATGCCAATCGGCAACTATATCTGAAATTCCTATCGGCACCTATATCTGAAATGCCTATCGGCACCAATTTTTGAAATGCCTATCGGAAACTACATCTGGAATGCCCATCAGCACCTATATTTGAAATGCATATCGGCAAACATATCTAGAATGCCTATCGGCACCTATATTTGAAATACCTATCGGCTTCTATATCTGAAATGCCTATCGGCACCTATTTTTAAAATGACAATCGGCAACTATATCTGAAATGCCTATCGACACCTATATCTGAAATGCCTATCGGCACCAATTTTTGAAATGCCCATCGGAAACTACATCTGAAATGCCTATCAGCACATATATTTGAAATGCCCATCGGCAACCATATCTGGAATGCTTATCGGCACCTATATTTGAAATGCCTATCGGCTTTCTATATCTAAAATGCCTATCGGCACCTATTTTTAAAATGCTAATCGGCAACTATATCTGAAATGCCTATCGGCACCTATATCTGAAATGCCTATCGGCACCTATTTTTGAAATGCCTATCCGGAAACTACATCTGAAATGCCTATCTGCTCCTATATTTGAAATGCTTATCGGCAACCATATCTGAAATGCCTATCGACACCTAATTTGAAATACCTATCGGCTTCTATATCTGAAATGCCTATCGGCACCTGTTTTTAAAATGCCAATCGGCAACTATATCTGAAATGCCTATCGGCACCTATATCTGAAATGCCTATCGGCATCAATTTTTGAAATGCCTATCGGAAACTACATCTAAAATGCCTATCAGCACCTATATTTGAAATGCCTATCAGCAACCATATCTGGAATGCCGATCGGCACCTATATTTGAAATGCCTATCGGCTTCTATATCTGAAATGCCTATCACCACCTATTTTTAAAATGCCAATTGGCAACTATATCTGAAATGCCTATCGGCACCTATATCTGAAATGCCTATCGGCATCAATTTTTGAAATGCCTATCGGAAACTACATCTAAAATGCCTATCAGCACCTATATTTGAAATGCCTATCAGCAACCATATCTGGAATGCCTATCGGCACCTATATTTGAAATGCCTATCGGCTTTTATATCTGAAATCCCTATCGGCACCTATTTTTAAAATGCAAATCGGCAACTATATCCTAAATGCCTATCGGCACCTATATCTGAAATGCCTATCGGCACCTATTTTTGAAATGCCTATCGGAAACTACATCTGAAATACCTATCAGCACCTATATTTGAAATGCTTATCGGCAACCACATCAGAAATGCCTATCGGCACCTATATCTAAAATGCCTTTCGGCATTTATATCTAAAATGCCTATCGACACCTATATTTGAAATGCCTATCGGCACCTATATTTTAAATGCCTATCGGCAACTATATCTGATATGCCTATCGGCACCTATATCTGAAATGCCTATCGGCACCTATTTTTGAAATGCTATTCGGAAACTACATCTAAAATGCCTATAGGCACCTATTTTTAAAATGCCAATCGGCAACTATATCTGCAATGCCTATCGGCACCTATATCTGAAATGCCTATCGGCACCTATTTTTGAAATGCCTATCGGAAATTATATCTGAAATGCCTATCAGCATCTATATTTGAAATGCCTATCGGCAACTATATTTGGCATGCTTATTGGCACCTATATTTGAAATGCCTATCGGCTTCTATATCTGAAATGCCTATCAGCACCTATTTTTAAAATGCCAATCGGCAACTATATCTGAAATACCTATCGGCACCTATATCTGAAATGCCTATCGGCACCAATTTTTGAAATGCCTATCGTAAACTACATCTGAAATGCCTATCAGAACCTATATTTGGAATTCCTATCGGCAACCATATCTGGAATGCCTATCGGCACCTATATTTGAAATGCCTATCGGCTTCTATATCTGAAATGCCTATCGGCACCTATTTTTAAAATGCCAATCGGCAACTATATCTGCAATGCCTATCGGCACCTATATCTGAAATGCCTATCGGCACCTATTTTTGAAATGCCTATCGGAAACTATATCTGAAATGCCTATCAGCATCTATATTTGAAATGCCTATCGGCAACCATATTTGGAATGCTTATTGGCACCTATATTTGAAATGCCTATCGGCTTCTATATCTGAAATGCCTATCGGCACCTATTTTTAAAATGCCAATCGGCAACTATATCTGAAATACCTATCGGCACCTATATCTGAAATGCCTATCGGCACCTATTTTTGAAATGCCTTTCGGAAACTACATCTGAAATGACTATCTGCTACTATATTTGTGATGCCTATCGGCAACCATATCTGGAATGCCTATCGGCACCTATATTTGAAATGCCTATCGGCTTCTATATCTGAAATGCCTATCGGCACCTATTTTTAAAATGCCAATCGGCAACTATATCTGAAATGCCTATCGGCACCTATTTTTGAAATGCCTATCGGAAACTACATCTGAAATGCCTATCAGCACCTATATTTGAAATGCCTATCGGCAACCATATCTGAAATACCTATCGACACCTATATTTAAAATACCTATCGGCTTCTATATCTGAAATGCCTATCGGCACCTATTTTTAAAATGCCAATCGGTAACTATATCTGAAATGCCTATCGGCACCAATTTTTGAAATGCCTATCGGAAACTACATCTGGAATGCCTATCAGCACCTATATTCGAAATGCCTATCGGCAACCATATCTGGAAAGCCTATCGGCACCTATATTTGAAATGCCTATCGGCTTCTATATCTGAAATGCCTATCGACACCTATTTTTAAAATGCCAATCGGCAACTATATCTGAAATGCCTATCGCACCTATATCTGAAATGCCTATCGGCACCAATTTTTGAAATGCCTATCGGAAACTACATCTGAAATGCCTTTCAGCACCTATATTTGAAATGCCTATCGGCAACCATATCTGGAATGCTTATCGGCACCTATATTTGAAATGCCTATCGGCTTCTATATCTGAAATGCCTATCGGCACCTATTTTTAAAATGCCAATCGGCAACTATATCTGAAATGCCTATCGGCACCTATATCTGAAATGCCTATCGGCACCTATTTTTGTAATGCCTATCGGAAACTACATCTAAAATGCCTATTAGCACCTATATTTGAAATGCCTATCGGCAGCCATATCTGGAATGCCTATCGGCACCTATATTTGAAATGCCTATCGGCTTCTATATCTGAAATGCCTATCGGCACGTATTTTTAAAATGCCAATCGGCAACTATATCTGTAATGCCTATCAGCACCTATATCTGAAATGCCTATCGGCACCTATTTTTGAAATGCCTATCGGAAACTACATCTGAAATGCCTATCGGCACCTATATTTGAAATGCCTATCGGCTTCTATATCTGAAATGCCTATCGACACCTATTTTTAAAATGCCAATCGGCAACTATATCTGAAATGCCTATCGGCACCTATATCTGAAATGCCTATCGGCACCAATTTTTGAAATTCCTATCGGAAACTACATCTGAAATGCCTATCAGCACCTATATTTGAAATGCCTATCGGCAAACATATCTGGAATGCTTATCGGCACCTATATCTGAAATGCCTATCGGCACCTATTTTTGAAATGCCTTTCGAAAACTACATCTGAAATGCCTATCTGCTCCTATATTTGAAATGCCTATCGGCAACCATATCTGGAATGCCTATCGGCACCTATATTTGAAATGCCTATCGGCAACCATATCTGGAATGCCTATCAGCACCTATATTTGAAATGCCTATCGGAATCTATATCTGAAATGCCTATCGACACCTATTTTTAAAATGCCAATCGGTAACTATATCTGAAATGCATATCGGCAGCTAATGCTGAAATGCCTATCGGCACCAATTTTTTAAATGCCTATCGGAAACTACATCTGGAATGCCTATCAGCAACTATATTTGAAATGCCTATCGGCAACCATACCTGGAATGCCTATCGGCACCTATATTTGAAATGCCTATCGGCTTCTATATCTGAAATGCCTATCGGCACCTATTTTTAAAATGCCAATCGGCACCTATATCTGAAATGCCTATCGGCACCTATATCTGAAATGCCTATCGGCACCTATTTTTGAAATGCCTTTCGGAAACTACATCTGAAATGCCTATCTGCTCCTATATTTGAAATGCCTATCGGCAACCATATCTGGAATCCCTATGGGCACCTATATTTGAAATGCCTATCGGCTTCTATATCTGAAATGCCTATCGGCACCTATTTTTAAAATTCCAATTGGTAACTATATCTGAAATGCCTATCGGCAACCTTATCTGGAATGCCTATCGGCACCTATTTTTGAAATGCCTATCGGAAACTACATCTGAAATGCCTATCAGCACCTATATTTCAAATGCCTATCGGCAACCATATCTGAAATGCCTTTCGACACCTAAATTTGAAATACCTATCGGCTTCTATATCTGAAATGCCTATCGGCACCTATTTATAAAATGCCAATCGGTAACTATATCTGAAATGCCTATCGGCACCTATATCTGAAATGCCTATCGGCACCAATTTTTGAAATGCCTATCGGAAACTACATCTGGAAAGCCTATCAGCACCTATATTTGAATGCCTATCGGCAACCATATCTGGAATGCCTATCGGCACCTATATTTGAAATGCCAATCGGCTTCTATATCTGAAATGCCTATCTACACCTATTTTTAAAATGCCAATCGGCAACTATATCTGAAATGCCTATCAGCACCTATATCTGAAATGCCTATCGGCACCAATTTTTGAAATGCCTATCGGAAACTACATCTGAAATGCCTATCAGCACCTGTATTTGAAATGCCTATCGGCAACCATATCTGGAATGCTTATCGGCACCTATATTTGAAATGCCTATCGGCTTCTATATCTGAAATGCCCATCGGCACCTATTTTTAAAATGCCAATCGGCAACTATATCTGAAATGCCTATCGGCACCTATATCTGAAATGCCTATCGGCACCTATTTTTGAAATGCCTATCGGAAACTACATCTGAAATGCCTATCAGCACCTATATTTGAAATGCCTATCGGCAACCATATCTGGAATGCCTATCGGCACCTATATTTAAAATGCCTATCGGCTTCTATATCTGAAATGCCTATCGGCAACTATTTTCAAAATGCCAATCGGCAACTATATCTGTAATGCCTATCAGCACCTATATCTGAAATGCCTATCGGCACCTATTTTTGAAATGCCTATCGGAAACTATATCTGAAATACCTATCGGCACCTATATTTGAAATGCCTATCGGCTTCTAGATCTGAAATGCCTATCGACACTTATTTTTAAAATGCCAATCGGCAACTATATCTGAAATGCCTATCGGCACCTATATCTGAAATGCCTATCGGCACCAATTTTTGAAATGCCTATCAGAAACTACATCTGAAATGCCTATCAGCACCTATATTTGAAATGCCTATCAACAAACATATCTGGAATGCTTATCGGCACCTATATTTGAAATGCCTATCGGCTTCTCTATCTGAAATGCCTATCGGCACCTATTTTTAAAATGCCAATCGGCAACTATATCTGAAATGCCTATCGGCACCTATATCTGAAATGCCTATCGGCACCAATTTTTGAAATGCCTATCGGAAACTACATCTGAAATGCCTATCAGCACCTATATTTGAAATGCCTATCGGCAACCATATCTGGAATGCCTATCGGCACCTATATTTGAAATGCCTATCGGATTCTATATCTGAAATGCCTATCGACACCTATTTTTAAAATGCCAATCGGTAACCATATCTGAAATGCATATCGGCAGCTATATCTGAAATGCCTATCGGCACCAATTTTTGAAATTCCTATCGGAAACTACATCTGGAATGCCTATCAGCACCTATATTTGAAATGCCAATCGGCAACTATATCTGAAATGCCTTTTGGCACCTATATCTGAAATGCCTATCGGCACCTATTTTTGAAATGCCTTTCGGAAACTACATCTGAAATGCCTATCTGCTCCTATATTTGAAATGCCTATCGGCAACCATATCTGGAATGCCTATCGGCATCTATATTTGAAATGCCTATCGGCTTCTATATCTGAAATGCCTATCAAAACCTATTTTTAAAATGCCAATCGGCACCTATATCTGAAATGCCTATCGGCACCAATTTTTGAAATGCCTATCAGAAACTACATCTGAAATGCCTATCAGCACCTATATTTGAAAAGCCTATCGGCAACCATATCTGGAATGCCTATCGGCACCTATTTTTGAAATGCCTATCGGAAACTACATCTGAAATGCCTATCAGCACCTATATTTGAAATGCCTATCGGCAACCATATCTGAAATGCCTTTCGACACCTATATTTGAAATACCTATCGGCTTCTATATCTGAAATGCCTATCGGCACCTATTTATAAAATGCCAATCGGTAACTATATCTGAAATGCCTATCGGCACCTATATCTGAAATGCCTATCGGCACCAATTTTTGAAATGCCTATCGGAAACTACATCTGGAATGCCTATCAGCACCTATATTTGAAATGCCTATCGGCAACCATATCTTAAATGCCTATCGGCACCTATATTTGAAAAGCCTATCGGCTTCTATATCTGAAATGCCTATCGACACCTATTTTTAAAATGCCAATCGGCAACTATATCTGAAATGCCTATCAGCACCTATATCTGAAATGCCTATCGGCACCAATTTTTGAAATGCCCATCGGAAACTACATCTGAAATGCCTATCAGCACCTGTATTTGAAATGCCTATCGGCAACTATATCTGGAATGCTTATCGGCACTTATATTTGAAATGCCTATCGGCTTCTATATCTGAAATGCCCATCGGCACCTATTTTTAAAATGCCATTTGGCAACTATATCTGAAATGCCTATCGGCACCTATATCTGAAATGCCTATCGGCACCTATTTTTATAATGCCTATCGGAAACTACATCTGAAATGCCTATCAGCACCTATATTTGAAATGCCTATCGGCAACCATATCTTGAATGCCTATCAGCACCTATATTTGAAATGCCTATCGGCTTCTATATCTGAAATGCCTATCGGCACCTATTTTTAAAATGCCAATCGGCAACTATATCTGTAATGCCTATCAGCACCTATATCTGAAATGCCTATCGGCACCTATTTTTGAAATGCCTATCGGAAACTACATCTGAAATGCCTATCGGCACCTATATTTGAAATGCCTATCGGCTTCTATATCTGAAATGCCTATCGACAAATATTTTTAAAATGCCAATCGGCAACTACATCTGAAATGCCTATCGGCACCTATATCTGAAATGCCTATCGGCACCAATTTTTGAAATGCCTATCGGAAACTACATCTGAAATGCCTATCAGCACCTATATTTGAAAGGCCTATCGGCAAACATATCTAGAATGCTTATCGGCACCTATATTTGAAATGCCTATCGGCTTCTATATCTGAAATGCCTATCGGCACCTATTTTTAAAATGCCAATCGGCAACTATATCTGAAATGCCTATCGGCACCTATATCTGAAATGCCTATCGGCACCAATTTTTGAAATGCCTATCGGAAACTACATCTGAAATGCCTATCAGCACCTATATTAGAAATGCCTATCAGCAACCATATCTGGAATGCCTATCGGCACCTATATTTGAAATGCCTATCGGATTCTACATCTGAAATGCCTATCGGCACCTATTTTTAAAACGCCAATCGGCAACTATATCTGAAATGCCTATCGCCACCTATATCTGAAATGCCTATCGGCACCTATTTTTGAAATGCCTTTCGGAAACTACATCTGAAATGCCTATCTGCTCCTATATTTGAAATGCCTATCGGCAACCATATCTGGAATGCCTATCGGCACCTATATTTGAAATGCCTATCGGCTTCTATATCTGAAATGCCTATCCACAACTATTTTTAAAATGCCAATTGGCAACTATATCTAAAATGCCTATCGGCACCTATATCTGAAATGCCTATCGGCACCTTTTTTTGAAATGCCTATCCGAAACTACATCTGAAATGCCTATCAGCACCTATATTTGAAATGCCTATCAGCAACCACATCAGAAATGCCTATCGGCACCTATATCTTAAATGCCTTTCGGCATTTATATCTGAAATGCCTATCGACACCTATATTTGAAATGCCTATCGGCACCTATATTTTAAATGCCTATCGGCAACTATATCTGAAATGCCTATCGGCACCTATATCTGAAATGCCTATCGGCACCAATTTTTGAAATGCCTATCGGAAACTACATCTGGAATGCCTATCAGCACCTATATTTGAAATGCCTATCGGCAACCATATCTGGAATGCCTATCGGCACCTATATTTGAAATGCCTATCGGCTTCTATATCTGAAATGCCTATCGACACCTATTTTTAAAATGCCAATCGGCAACTATATCTGAAATGCCTATCAGCACCTATATCTGAAATGCCTATCGGCACCAATTTTTCAAATGCCTATCGGAACCTACATCTGAAATGCCTATCAGCACCTGTATTTGAAATGCCTATCGGCAACCATATCTGGAATGCTTATCGGCACCTATATTTGAAATGCCTATCGGCTTCTATATCTGAAATGCCCATCGGCACCTATTTTTAAAATGCCAATCGGCAACTATATCTGAAATGCCTATCGGCACCTATATCTGAAATGCCTATCGGCACCTATTTTTGAAATGCCTATCGGAAACTACATCTGAAATGCCTATCAGCACCTATATTTGAAATGCCTATCGGCAAACATATCTGGAATGCCTATAGCACCTATATTTGAAATGCCTATCGGCTTTTATATCTGAAATGCCTATCGGCACCTATTTTTAAAATGCCAATCGGCAACTATATCTGTAATGCCTATCAGCACCTATATCTGAAATGCCGATCGGCACCTATTTTTGAAATGCCTATCGGAAACTACATCTGAAATGCCTATCGGCACCTATATTTGAAATGCCTATCGGCTTCTATATCTGAAATGCCTATCGACACCTATTTTTAAAATGCCAATCGGCAACTATATCTGAAATGCCTATTGGCACCTATATCTGAAATGCCTATCGGCACCAATTTTTGAAATGCCTATCGGAAACTACATCTGAAATGCCTATCAGCACCTATATTTGAAATGCCTATCGGCAACCATATCTGGAATGCCTATCGGCACCTATATTTGAAATGCCTATCGGCTTCTATATCTGAAATGCCTATCGGCAAATATTTTTAAAATGCCAATTGGCAACTATATCTGAAATGCCTATCGGCACCTATATCTGAAATGCCTATCGGCAAACATATCTGGAATGCTTATCGGCACCTATATTTGAAATGCCTATCGGCTTCTATATCTGAAATGCCTATCGGCACCTATTTTTAAAATGCCAATCGGCAACTATATCTGAAATGCCTATCGGCACCTAAATCTGAAATGCCTATCGGCTCCAATTTTTGAAAAGCCTATCGGAAACTACATCTGAAATGCCTATCAGCACCTATATTTGAAATGCCTATCGGCAACCATATCTAGAATGCCTATCGGCACCTATATTTGAAATGCCTATCGGATTCTATATCTGAAATGCCTATCGACACCTATTTTTAAAATGCCAATCGGTAACTATATCTGAAATGCATATCGGCAGCTATGTCTGAAATGCCTATCGGCACCAATTTTTGAAATGCCTATCGGAAACTACATCTGAAATGCCTATCAGCACCTATATTTGAAATGCCTATCGGCAACCATATCTAGAATGCCTATCGGCACCTATATTTGAAATGCCTATCGGATTCTATATCTGAAATGCCTATCGGCACCTATTTTTAAAACGCCAATCGGCAACTATATCTAAAATGCCTATCGCCACCTATATCTGAAATGCCTATCGGCACATATTTTTGAAATGCCTTTCGGAAACTACATCTGAAATGCCTATCTGCTCCTATATTTGAAATGCCTATCGGCAACCATATCTGGAATGCCTATCGGCACCTATATTTGAAATGCCTATCGGCTTCTATATCTGAAATGCCTATCCACAACTATTTTTAAAATGCCAATTGGCAACTATATCTAAAATGCCTATCGGCACCTATATCTGAAATGCCTATCGGCACCTTTTTTTGAAATGCCTATCCGAAACTACATCTGAAATGCCTATCAGCACCTATATTTGAAATGCCTATCAGCAACCACATCAGAAATGCCTATCGGCACCTATATCTGAAATGCCTTTCGGCATTTATATCTGAAATGCCTATCGACACCTATATCTGAAATGCCTATCGACACCTATATCTGAAATGCCTATCGACACCTATATCTGAAATGCCTATCGACACCTATATCTGAAATGCCTATCGACACCTATTTTTGAAATGCCTTTTGGAAACTACATCTGAAATGCCTATAGGCACCTATTTTTAAAATGCCAATCGGCAACTATATCTGAAATGCCTATCGGCACCTATATCTGAAATGCCTATCGGCACCTGTTTTTGAAATGCCTATCGGAAACTATATCTGAAATGCCTATCAGCACCTATATTTGTAATGCCTATCGGCAACCATATCTGGAATGCTTATCGGCACCTATATTTGAAATGCCTATCGGCTTCTATATCTGAAATGCCTTTCGGCACCTATTTTTAAAATGCCAATCGGCAACTATATCTGAAATGCCTATCGTCACCTATATCTGAAATGCCTATCGGCACCTATTTTTGAAATGCCTTTTGGAAACTACATCTGAAATGCCTATCTGCACCTATATTTGAAATGCCTATCGGCAACCATATCTGGAATGCCTATCGGCACCTATATTTGAAATGCCTATCGGCTTCTATATCTGAAATGCCTATCGGCACATATTTTTAAAATGCCAATTGGCAACTATATCTGAAATGCCTATCGGCACCTATATCTGAAATGCCTATTGGCACCTATTTTTGAAATGCCTATCGGAAACTACATCTAAAATGCCTATCTGCTCCTATATTTGAAATGCCTATCGGCAAACATATCTGGAATGCCTATCGGCACCTATATTTGAAATGCCTATCGGCTTCTATATCTGAAATGCCTATCGGCACCTATTTTTAAAATGCCAATCGGCAACTATATCTGAAATGCCTATCGGCACCTATTTTTGAAATGCCTATCGGAAACTACATCTGAAATGCCTATCAGCACCTATATTTGAAATGCCTATCGGCAACCATATCTGAAATGCCTATCGACACCTATATTTGAAATACCTATCGGCTTCTATATCTGAAATGCCTATCGGCACCTATTTATAAAATGCCAATCGGTAACTATATCTGAAATGCCTATCGGCACCTATATCTGAAATGCCTATCGGCACCAATTTTTGAAATGCCTATCGGAAACTACATCTGGAATGCCTATCAGCACCTATATTTGAAATGCCTATCGGCAACCATATCTGGAATGCCTATCGGCACCTATATTTGAAATGCCTATCGGCTTCTATATCTGAAATGCCTATCGACACCTATTTTTAAAATGCCAATCGGCAACTATATCTGAAATGCCTACAGCACCTATATCTGAAATGCCTATCGGCACCAATTTTTCAAATGCCTATCGGAAACTACATCTGAAATGCCTATCAGCACCTGTATTTGAAATGCCTATCGGCAACCATATCTGGAATGCTTATCGGCACCTATATTTGAAATGCCTATCGGCTTCTATATCTGAAATGCCCATCGGCACCTATTTTTAAAATGCCAATCGGCAACTATATCTGAAATGCCTATCGGCATCTATATCTGAAATGCCTATCGGCACCTATTTTTGAAATGCCTATCGGAAACTACATCTGAAATGCCTATCAGTACCTATATTTGAAATGCCTATCGGCAAACATATCTGGAATGCCTATAGCACCTATATTTGAAATGCCTATCGGCTTTTATATCTAAAATGCCTATCGGCACCTATTTTTAAAATGCCAATCGGCAACTATATCTGTAATGCCTATCAGCACTTATATCTGAAATGCCGATCGGCACCTATTTTTGAAATGCCTATCGGAAACTACATCTGAAATGCCTATCGGCACATATATTTGAAATGCCTATCGGCTTCTATAACTGAAATGCCTATCGACACCTATTTTTAAAATGCCAATCGGCAACTATATCTGAAATGCCTATTGGCACCTATATATGAAATGCCTATCGGCACCAATTTTTGAAATGCCTATTGGAAACTACATCTGAAATGCCTATCAGCACCTATATTTGAAATGCCTATCGGCAACCATATCTGGAATGCCTATCGGCACCTATATTTGAAATGCCTATCGGCTTCTATATCTGAAATGCCTATCGGCAACTATTTTTAAAATGCCAATTGGCAACTATATCTGAAATGCCTATCG
The DNA here is from genome assembly GCA_034508555.1 of Venustoraphidia nigricollis. NCBI lineage: Eukaryota > Metazoa > Arthropoda > Insecta > Raphidioptera > Raphidiidae > Venustoraphidia > Venustoraphidia nigricollis. The sequence continues at coordinate 42,368 of JAVRKA010000292.1, forward strand.
GCACCTATATCTGAAATGCCTATCGGCAAACATATCTGGAATGCTTATCGGCACCTATATTTGAAATGCCTATCGGCTTCTATATCTGAAATGCCTATCGGCACCTATTTTTAAAATGCCAATCGGCAACTATATCTGAAATGCCTATCGGCACCTATATCTGAAATGCCAATCGGCTCCAATTTTTGAAAAGCCTATCGGAAACTACATCTGAAATGCCTATCAGCACCTATATTTGAAATGCCTATCGGCAACCATATCTAGAATGCCTATCGGCACCTATATTTGAAATGCCTATCGGATTCTATATCTGAAATGCCTATCGACACCTATTTTTAAAATGCCAATCGGTAACTATATCTGAAATGCATATCGGCAGCTATGTCTGAAATGCCTATCGGCACCAATTTTTGAAATGCCTATCGGAAACTACATCTGGAATGCCTATCAGCACCTATATTTGAAATCCCTATCGGCAACCATATCTGGAATGCCTATCGGCACCTATATTTGAAATGCCTATCGGCTTCTATATCTGAAATGCCTATCGGCACCTATTTTTAAAATGCGAATCGGCAACTATATCTGAAATGCCTATCAGCACCTATATCTGAAATGCCTATCGGCACCTATTTTTGAAATGCCTTTCGGAAACTACATCTGAAATGCCTATCTGCTCCTAAATTTGAAATGCCTATCGGCAACCATATCTGGAATGCCTATCGGCACCTATATTTGAAATGCCTATCGGCTTCTATATCTGAAATGCCTATCGGCAACTATTTTTAAAATGCCAATTGGCAACTATATCTGAAATGCCTATCGGCACCTATTTTTGAAATGCCTATCGGAAACTACATCTGAAATGCCTATCAGCACCTATATTTGAAATGCCTATCGGCAACCATATCTGGAATGCTTATCGGCACCTATATTTGAAATGCATATCGGCTTCTATATCTGAAATGCCTATCGGCACCTATTTTAAAAATGCCAGTCGGCAACTATATCTGAAATGCCTATCAGCACCTATATCTGAAATGCCTATCGGCACCTATATCTGAAATGCCTATCGGCACCTATTTTTGAAATACCTATCGGAAACTACATCTGATGTGCCTATCAGCACCTATATTTAAATGCCTATCGGCAACCATATCTGGAATGCCTATCGACACCTATATTTGAAATACCTATCGGCTTCTATATCTGAAATGCCTATCGGCACCTATTTTAAAAATGCCAATCGGCAACTATATCTGAAATGCCTATCAGCACCAATATTTGAAATGCCTATCGGCTTCTATATCTGAAATGCCTATCGGCACCTATTTTTAAAATGCCAATCGGCAACTATATCTGAAATGCCTATCGCACCTATTTTTGAAATGCCTATCGGAAACTACATCTGAAATGCCTATCGACACCTATATTTGAAATACCTATCGGCTTCTATATCTGAAATGCCTATCGGCACCTATATCTGAAATGCCTATCGGCACCAATTTTTGAAATGCCTATCGGAAACTATATCTGGAATGCCTATCAGCACCTATATTTGAAATGCCTATCGGCAACCATATCTGGAATGCCTATCGGCACCTATATTGAAATGCCTATCGGTTTCTATATCTGAAATGCCTATCGACACCTATTTTTAAAATGTCAATCGGCAACTATATCTGAAATGCCTATCAGCACCTATATCTGAAATGCCTATCGGCACCAATTTTTGAAATGCCTATCGGAAACTACATCTGAAATGCCTATCAGCACTTGTATTTGAAATGCCTATCGGCAACCATATCTGGAATGCTTATCGGCACCTATATTTTCAATGCCTATCGGCTTCTATATCTGAAATGCCCATCGGCACCTATTTTTAAAATGCCAATCGGCAACTATATCTGAAATGCCTATCGGCACCTATATCTGAAATGCCTATCGGCACCTATTTTTGAAATGCCTATCGGAAACTACATCTGAAATGCCTATCAGCACCTATATTTGAAATGCCTATCGGCAACCATATCTGGAATGCCTATCGGCACCTATATTTGAAATGCCTATCGACTTCTATATCTGAAATGCCAATCGGCACCTATTTTTAAAATGCCAATCGGCAACTTTATCTGTATTGCCTATCAGCACCTATATCTGAAATGCCTATCGGCACCTATTTTTGAAATGCCCATCGAAAACTACATCTGAAATGCCTATCGGCACCTATATTTGAAATGCTTATCGGCTTTTATATCTGAAATGCCTATCGACACCTATTTTTGAAATGCCAATCGGCAACTATATCTGAAATGCCTATCGGCACCTATATCTGAAATGCCTATCGGCACCAATTTTTGAAATGCCTATCGGAAACTACATCTGAAATGCCTATCAGCACCTATATTTGAAATGCCTATCGGCAAACATATCTGGAATGCTTATCGGCACCTATATTTGAAATGCCTATCGGCTTCTATATCTGAAATGCCTATCGACACCTATTTTTAAAATGCCAATCAGCAACTATATCTGAAATGCCTATCGGCACCTATATCTGAAATGCCTATCGGCACCAATTTTTGAAATGCCTATCGGAAACTACATCTGAAATGCCTATCAGCACCTATATTTGAAATGCCTATCGGCAACCATATCTGGAATGCCTATCGGCACCTATATTTGAAATGCCTATCGGATTCTATATCTGAAATGCCTATCGACACCTATTTTTAAAATGCCAATCGGTAACTATATCTAAAATGCATATCGGCAGCTATATCTGAAATGCCTATCGGCACCAATTTTTGAAATGCCTATCGGAAACTACATCTGCATTGCCTATCAGCACCTATATTTGAAATGCCTATCGGCAACCATATCTGGAATGCCTATCGGCACCTATATTTGAAATTCCTATCGGCAACCATATCTGAAATGCCCATCGGCACCTATTTTTAAAATGCCAATCGGCAACTATATCTGAAATGCCTATCTGCACATATATCTGAAATGCCTATCGGCACCGATTTTTTAAATGCCTTTCGGAAACTACATCTGAAATGCCTATCTGCTCCTATATTTGAAATGCCTATCGGCAACTATATCTGGAATGCCTATCAGGACCTATATTTGAAATGCCTATCAGCTTCTATATCTGAAATGCCTATCGGCACCTATTTTTAAAATGCCAATCGGCAACTATATCTAAAATGCCTATCGGCACCTATATCTGAAATGCCTATCGGCACCTATTTTTGAAATGCCTTTCGGAAACTACATCTGAAATGACTATCTGCTACTATATTTGAAATGCCTATCGGCAACCATATCTGGAATGCCTATCGGCACCTATATTGAAATGCCTATCGGCAAACATGTCTGGAATGCTTATCGGCACCTATATTTGAAATGCCTATCGGCTTCTCTATCTGAAATGCCTATCGGCACCTATTTTTAAAATGCCAATCGGCAACTATATCTGAAATGCCTATCGGCACCTATATCTGAAATGCCTATCGGAACTAATTTTTGAAATGCCTATCGGAAACTACATCTGAAATGCCTATCAGCACCTATATTTGAAATGCCTATCGGCAACAATATCTGGAATGCCTATCGGCACCTATATTTGAAATGCCTATCGGATTCTATATCTGAAATGCCTATTGACACCTATTTTTAAAATGCCAATCGGTAACTATATCTGAAATGCATATCGGGAGCTATATCTGAAATGCCTATCGGCACCAATTTTTGAAATGCCTATCGGAAACTACATCTGGAATGCCTATCAGCACCTATATTTGAAATGCCAATCGGCAACTATATCTGAAATGCCTATCGGCACCTATATCTGAAATGCCTATCGGCACCTATTTTTGAAATGCCTTTCGGAAACTACATCTGAAATGCCTATCTGCTCCTATATTTGAAATGCTTATCGGCAGCTATATCTGGAATGCCTATCGGCACCTATATTTGAAATGCCTATCGGCTTCTATATCTGAAATGCCAATCGGCACCTATATTTGAAATGCCTATCGGCAACCATATCGGGAATGCCTATCGGCACCTATATTTGAAATGCCTAACGGCTTCTATATCTGAAATGCCTATCGGCACCTATTTTTAAAATGCCAATCGGCAACTTTATCTGAAATGCCTATCGGCACCTATTTTTGAAATGCCTATCGGAAACTACATCTGAAATGCCTATCAGCACCTATATTTGAAATGCCTATCGGCAACCATATCTGAAATACCTATCGACACCTATATTTGAAATACCTATCGGCTTCTATATCTGAAATGCCTATCGGCACCTATATTTGAAATGCCTATCGGCACCAATTTTTGAAATGCCTATCGGAAACTACATCTGAAATGCCTATCAGCACCTGTATTTGAAATGCCTATCGGCAACCATATCTGGAATGCTTATCGGCACCTATATTTGAAATGCCTATCGGCTTCTATATCTGAAATGCCTATCTGCACCTATATCTGAAATGCCTATCGGCACCAATTTTTGAAATGCCTATCGGAAACTACATCTGAAATGCCTATCAGCACCTGTATTTGAAATGCCTATCGGCAACCATATCTGGAATGCTTATCGGCACCTATATTTGAAATGCCTATCGGCTTCTATATCTGAAATGCCCATCGGCACCTATTTTTAAAATGCCAATCGGCAACTATATCTGAAATGCCTATCGGCACCTATATCTGAAATGCCTATCGGCACCAATTTTTGAAATGCCTATCGGAAACTACATCTGGAATGCCTATCAGCACCTATATTTGAAATGCCTATCGGCAACCATATCTGGAATGCCTATCGGCACCTATATTTGAAATGCCTATCGGCTTTTATATCTGAAATGCCTATCGGCACCTATTTTTAAAATGCCAATCGGCAACTATATCTGAAATGCCTATCGGCACCTATATCTGAAATGCCTATCGGCACCTATTTTTGAAATGCCTTTCGGAAACTACATCTAAAATGCCTATCTGCTCCTATATTTGAAATGCCTATCGGCAACCATATCAGGAATCCCTATCGGCACCTATATTTGAAATGCCTATCGGCTTCTATATCTGAAATGCCTATCGGCACCTATTTTTAAAATGCCAATTGGCAACTATATCTGAAATGCCTATCGGCACCTATATCTGAAATGCCTATCGGCACCAATTTTTGAAATGCCTATCGGAAACTACATCTGGAATGCCTATCAGCACCTATATTTGAAATCCCTATCGGCAACCATATCTGGAATGCCTATCGGCACATATATTTGAAATGCTCTATCGGCTTCTATATCTGGAATGCCTATCGGCAGCTATATTTGAAATGCCTATCGGATTCTATATCTGAAATGCCTATCAACACCTATTTTTAAAATGCCAATCGGTAACTATATCTGAAATGCATATCGGCAGCTATTGCTGAAATGCCTATCGGCACCAATTTTTGAAATGCTTATCGGAAACTAAATCTGGAATGCCTATCAGCACCTATATTTGAAATGCCTATCGGCAACCATATCTGGAATGCCTATCGGCACCTATATTTGAAATGCCTATCGGCTTCTATATCTGAAATGCCTATCGGCACCTATTTTTAAAATGCCAATCGGCACCGATATCTGAAATGCCTATCGGCACCTATATCTGAAATGCCTATCGGCACCTATTTTTGAAATGCCTTTCGGAAACTACATCTGAAATGCCTATCTGCTCCTATATTTGAAATGCCTATCGGCAACCATATCTGGAATGCCTATCGGCACCTATATTTAAAATGCCTATCGGCTTTTATATCTGAAATGCCTATCGGCACCTATTTTTAAAATGCCAATTGGCAACTATATCTGAAATACCTATCGGCACCTATATCTGAAATGCATATCGGCACCAATTTTTGAAATGCCTATCGGAAACTACATCTGGAATGCCTATCAGCACCTATATTTGAAATGCCTATCGGCAACCATATCTGAAATGCCTATCGACACCTATATTTGAAATACCTATCGGCTTCTATATCTGAAATGCCTATCGGCACCTATTTTTAAAATGCCAATCGGTAACTATATCTGAAATGCCTATCGGCACCTATATCTGAAATGCCTATCGGCACCAATTTTTGAAATGCCTATCGGAAACTACATCTAGAATGCCTATCAGCACCTATATTTGAAATGCCATTCGGCATCCATATCTGGGATGCTTATCGGCACCTATATTTGAAATGCCTATCGGCTTCTATATCTGAAATGCCTATCGGCACCTATTTTTAAAATGCCAATCGGCAAATATATCTGAAATGCCTATCGGCACCTATATCTGAAATGCCTATCGGCACCTATTTTTGAAATGCCTATCGGAAACTAAATCTGAAATGCCTATCAGCACCTATATTTGAAATGCCTATCGGCAACCATATCTGGAATGCCTATCGGCACCTATATTTTAAATGCCTTTAGGCTTCTATATCTGAAATGCCTATCGGCACCTATTTTTAAAATGCTAATCGGCAACTATATCTGAAATGCCTATCGGCACCTATATCTGAAATGCCTATCGGCACCTATTTTTGAAATGCCTATCGGAAACTACATCTGAAATGCCTATCAGCACCTATATTTGAAATGCCTATCGTCAACCATATCTGGAATGCCTATCGGCACCTATATTTGAAATGCCTATCGGCTTCTATATCTGAAATGCCTATCGGCACCTATTTTTGAAATGCCTATCGGAAACTACATCTGAAATGCCTATCAGCACCTATATTTGAAATGCCTATCGGCAACCATATCTGGAATGCCTATCGGCACCTATATTTAAAATGCCTATCGGATCCTATATCTGAAATGCCTATCGACACCTATTTTTAAAATGCCAATCGGTAACTATATCTGAAATGCATATCGGCAGCTATATCTGAAATGCCTATCGGCACCAATTTTTTAAATGCCAATCGGAAACTACATCTGGAATGCCTTCCAGCACCTATATTTGAAATGCCTATCGGCAACCATATCTGGAATGCCTATCGGCACCTATATTTGAAATGCCTATCGGCTTCTATATCTGAAATGCCCATCGGCACCTATTTTTAAAATGCCAATCGGCAACTATATCTGAAATGTCTATCGGCACCTATATCTGAAATGCCTATCGGCACCTATTTTTGAAATGCCTTTCGGAAACTACATCTGAAATGCCTATCTGCTCCTATATTTGAAATGCCTATTGGCAACCATATCTGGAATGCCTATCGGCACCTATATTTGAAATGCCTATCGGCTTCTATATCTGAAATGCCTATCGGCACCTATTTTTAAAATGCCAATTGGCAACTATATCTGAAATGCCTATCGGCACCTATATCTGAAATGCCTATCGGCACCTATTTTTGAAATGCCTATCGGAAACTACATCTGAAATGCCTATCAGCACCTATATTTGAAATGAATATCGGCAAACATATCTGGAATGCCTATCGGCACCTATATTTGAAATGCCTATCGGCTTCTATATCTGAAATGCCTATCGGCACCTATTTTTAAAATGCCAATCGGCACCTATATCTGAAATGCCTATCGGCACCAATTTTTGAAATGCCTATCGGAAACTACATCTGAAATGCCTATCAGCACCTATATTTGAAAAGCCTATCTGCAACCATATCTGGAATGCCTATCGGCACCTATATTTGAAATGCCTATCGGCTTCTATATCTGAAATGCCTATCGGCACCTATTTTTAAAATGCCAATCGGCAACTATATCTGATATGCCTATCGGCGCCTATTTTGAAATGCCTATCGGAAACTACATCTGAAATGCCTATCAGCACCTATATTTTAATGCCTATCGGCAACCACATCAGAATTGCCTATCGGCACCTATATCTAAAATGCCTTTCGGCATTTATATCTGAAATGCCTATCGACACCTATATTTGAAATGCCTATCGGCACCTATATTTTAAATGCCAATCGGCAACTATATCTGAAATGCCTATCGGCACCTATATCTGAAATGCCTATCGGCACCAATTTTTGAAATGCCTGTCGGAAACTACATCTGAAATGCCTATCAGCACCTATATTTGAAATGCCATTCGGCACCCATATCTGGGATGCTTATCGGCACCTATATTTGAAATGCCTATCGGCTTCTATATCTGAAATGCCTATCGGCACCTATTTTTAAAATGCCAATCGGCAAATATATCTGAAATGCCTATCGGCACCTATATCTGAAATGCCTATCGGCACATCTTTTTGAAATGCCTATCGGAAACTAAATCTGAAATGCCTATCAGCACCTATATTTGAAATGCCTATCGGCAACCATATCTGGAATGCCTATCGGCACCTATATTTGAAATGCCTTTCGGCTTCTATATCTGAAATGCCTATCGGCACCTATTTTTAAAATGCTAATCGGCAACTATATCTGAAATGCCTATCAGCACCTATATCTAATATGCCTATCGGCACCTATTTTTGAAATGCCTATCGGAAACTACATCTGAAATGCCTATCAGCACCAATATTTGAAATGCCTATCGGCAACCATATCTGAAATGCCTATCGACACCTTTATTTGAAATACCTATCGGCTTCTATATCTGAAAAGCCTATCGGCACCTATTTTTAAAATGCCAATCGGCAACTATATCTGAAATTCCTATCGGCACCTATATCTGAAATGCCTATCGGCACCAATTTTTGAATGCCTATCGGAAACTACATCTGAAATGCCTATCAGCACCTATATTTGAAATGATTATCGGCAACCATATCTGGAATGCCTATCGGCACCTATATTTGAAATGCCTATCGGATTCTATATCTGAAATGCCTATCGACACTTATTTTTAAAATGCCAATCGGTAACTATATCTGAAATGCATATCATCAGCTTTATCTGAAATGCCTATCGGCACCAATTTTTGAAATTCCTATCGGAAACTACATCTGGAATGCCTATCAGCACCTATATTTGAAATGCCTATCGGCAACCATATCTGGAATGCCTATCGGCACCTATAATTGAAATGCCTATCGGCTTCTATATCTGAAATGCCCATTGGCACCTATTTTTAAAATGCCAATCGGCAACTATATCTGAAATGCCTATCGGCACCTATATCTGAAATGCCTATCGGCACCTATTTTTGAAATGCCTTTCGGAAACTACATCTGAAATGCCTATCTGCTCCTATATTTGAAATGCCTATCGGCAACCATATCTGGAATGCCTATCGGCACCTATATTTGAAATGCCTATCGGCTTCTATATCTGAAATGCCTATCGGCACCTATTTTTAAAATGCCAATTGGCAACTATATCTGAAATGCCTATCGGCACCTATATCTGAAATGCCTATCGGCACCTATTTTTGAAATGCCTATCGGAAACTACATCTGAAATGCCTATCAGCACCTATATTTGAAATGCCTATCAGCAATCATATCTGAAATGCCTATCGACACCTATATTTGAAATACCTATCGGCTTCTATATCTGAAATGCCTATCGGCACCTATTTTTAAAATGCCAATCGGCAACTATATCTGAAATGCCTATCGGCACCTATATCTGAAATGCCTATCGGCACCAATTTTTGAAATGCCTATCGGAAACTACATCTGAAATGCCTATAAGCACCTATATTTGAAATGCCTATCTGCAACCATATCTGGAATGCTTATCGGCACCTATATTTGAAATGCCTATCGGCTTCTATATCTGAAATGCCTATCGGCACCTATTTATAAAATGCTAATCGGCAACTATATCTGAAATGCCTATCGGCACCTATATCTGAAATGCCTATCGGCACCAATTTTTGAAATGCCTATCGGAAACTACATCTGAAATGCCTATCAGCACCTATATTTGAAATGCCTATCTGCAACCATATCTGGAATGCTTATCGGCACCTATATTTGAAATGCCTATCGGCTTCTATATCTGAAATGCCTATCGGCACCTATTTATAAAATGCTAATCGGCAACTATATCTGAAATGCCTATCGGCACCTATATCTGAAATGCCTATCGGCACCTATTTTTGAAATGCCTATCGGAAACTAAATCTGAAATGCCTATCAGCACCTATATTTGAAATGCCTATCGGCAACCATATCTGGAATGCCTATCGGCACCTATATTTGAAATGCCTATTGGATCCTATATCTGAAATGCCTATCGACACCTATTTTTAAAATGCCAATCGGTAACTATATCTGAAATGCATATCGGCAGCTATATCTGAAATGCCTATCGGCACCAATTTTTTAAATGCCAATCGGAAACTACATCTGGAATGCCTATCAGCACCTATATTTGAAATGCCTATCGGAAACTACATCTGAAATGCCTATCAGCACCTATATTTGAAATGAATATCGGCAACCATATCTGGAATGCCTATCGGCACCTATATTTGAAATGCCTATCGGCTTCTATATCTGAAATGCCTATCGGCACCTATTTTTAAAATGCCAATCGGCACCTATATCTGAAATGCCTATCGGCACCAATTTTTGAAATGCCTATCGGAAACTACATCTGAAATGCCTATCAGCACCTATATTTGAAAAGCCTATCTGCAACCATATCTGGAATGCCTATCGGCACCTATATTTGAAATGCCTATCGGCTTCTATATCTGAAATGCCTATCGGCACCTATTTTTAAAATGCCAATCGGCAACTATATCTGATATGCCTATCGGCGCCTATTTTTGAAATGCCTATCGGAAACTACATCTGAAATGCCTATCAGCACCTATATTTTAATGCCTATCGGCAACCACATCAGAAATGCCTATCGGCACCTATATCTGAAATGCCTTTCGGCATTTATATCTGAAATGCCTATCGACACCTATATTTGAAATGCCTATCGTCACCTATATTTTAAATGCCTATCGGCAACTATATCTGATATGCCTATCGGCACCTATATCTGAAATGCCTATCGGCACCTATTTTTGAAATGCCTATCGGAAACTTCATCTAAAATGCCTATCGGCACCTGTTTTAAAATGCCAATCGGCAACTATATCTGAAATGCCTATCGGCAGCTATATCTGAAATGCCTATCGGCACCAATTTTTGAAATGCCTATCGGAAACTACATCTGGAATGCCTATCAGCACCTATATTTGAAATGCCATTCGGCACCCATATCTGGGATGCTTATCGGCACCTATATTTGAAATGCCTATCGGCTTCTATATCTGAAATGCCTATCGGCACCTATTTTTAAAATGCCAATCGGCAAATATATCTGAAATGCCTATCGGCACCTATATCTGAAATGCCTATCGGCACCTATTTTTGAAATGCCTATCGGAAACTAATTCTGAAATGCCTATCAGCACCTATATTTGAAATGCCTATCGGCAACCATATCTGGAATGCCTATCGGCACCTATATTTGAAATGCCTTTCGGCTTCTATATCTGAAATGCCTATCGGCACCTATTTTTAAAATGCTAATCGGCAACTATATCTGAAATGCCTATCAGCACCTATATCTAATATGCCTATCGGCACCTATTTTTGAAATGCCTATCGGAAACTACATCTGAAATGCCTATCAGCACCAATATTTGAAATGCCTATCGGCAACCATATCTGAAATGCCTATCGACACCTATATTTGAAATACCTATCGGCTTCTATATCTGAAAAGCCTATCGGCACCTATTTTTAAAATGCCAATCGGCAACTATATCTGAAATTCCTATCGGCACCTATATCTGAAATGCCTATCGGCACCAATTTTTGAAATGCCTATCGGAAACTACATCTGAAATGCCTATCAGCACCTATATTTGAAATGATTATCGGCAACCATATCTGGAATGCCTATCGGCACCTATATTTGAAATGCCTATCGGATTCTATATCTGAAATGCCTATCGACACCTATTTTTAAAATGCCAATCGGTAACTATATCTGAAATGCATATCGGCAGCTTTATCTGAAATGCCTATCGGCACCAATTTTTGAAATTCCTATCGGAAACTACATCTGGAATGCCTATCAGCACCTATATTTGAAATGCCTATCGGCAACCATATCTGGAATGCCTATCGGCACCTATAATTGAAATGCCTATCGGCTTCTATATCTGAAATGCCCATTGGCACCTATTTTTAAAATGCCAATCGGCAACTATATCTGAAATGCCTATCGGCACCTATATCTGAAATGCCTATCGGCACCTATTTTTGAAATGCCTTTCGGAAACTACATCTGAAATGCCTATCTGCTCCTATATTTGAAATGCCTATCGGCAACCATATCTGGAATGCCTATCGGCACCTATATTTGAAATGCCTATCGGCTTCTATATCTGAAATGCCTATCGGCACCTATTTTTAAAATGCCAATTGGCAACTATATCTGAAATGCCTATCGGCACCTATATCTGAAATGCCTATCGGCACCTATTTTTGAAATGCCTATCGGAAACTACATCTGAAATGCCTATCAGCACCTATATTTGAAATGCCTATCGGCAATCATATCTGAAATGCCTATCGACACCTATATTTGAAATACCTATCGGCTTCTATATCTGAAATGCCTATCGGCACCTATTTTTAAAATGCCAATCGGCAACTATATCTGAAATGCCTATCGGCACCTATATCTGAAATGCCTATCGGCACCAATTTTTGAAATGCCTATCAGAAACTACATCTGAAATGCCTATAAGCACCTATATTTGAAATGCCTATCTGCAACCATATCTGGAATGCTTATCGGCACCTATATTTGAAATGCCTATCGGCTTCTATATCTGAAATGCCTATCGGCACCTATTTATAAAATGCTAATCGGCAACTATATCTGAAATGCCTATCGGCACCTATATCTGAAATGCCTATCGGCACCAATTTTTGAAATGCCTATCGGAAACTACATCTGAAATGCCTATCAGCACCTATATTTGAAATGCCTATCTGCAACCATATCTGGAATGCTTATCGGCACCTATATTTGAAATGCCTATCGGCTTCTATATCTGAAATGCCTATCGGCACCTATTTATAAAATGCTAATCGGCAACTATATCTGAAATGCCTATCGGCACCTATATCTGAAATGCCTACTGGCACCTATTTTTTAAATGCCTATCGGAAACTAAATCTGAAATGCCTATCAGCACCTATATTTGAAATGCCTATCGGCAACCATATCTGGAATGCCTATCGGCACCTATATTTGAAATGCCTTTCGGCTTCTATATCTGAAATGCCTATCGGCACCTATTTTTAAAATGCTAATCGGCAACTATATCTGAAATGCCTATCAGCACCTATATCTAAAATGCCTATCAGCACCAATTTTTGAAATGCCTATCGGAAACTACAACTGAAATGCCTATCAGCACCTATATTTTAAATGCCTATCGGCAACCATATCTGGAATGCCTATCGGCACCTATATTTGAAATGCCTATCGGCTTCTATATCTGAAATGCCTATCGGCACCTATTTTTAAAATGCCAATAGGCAACTATATCTGTAATGCCTATCAGCACCTATATCTAATATGCCTATCGGCACCTATTTTTGAAATGCCTATCGGAAACTACATCTGAAATGCCTATCAGCACCAATATTTGAAATGCCTATCGGCAACCATATCTAAAATGCCTATCGACACCTATATTTGAAATACCTATCGGCTTCTATATCTGAAAAGCCTATCGGCACCTATTTTTAAAATGCCAATCGGCAACTATATCTGAAATTCCTATCGGCACCTATATCTGAAATGCCTATCGGCACCAATTTTTGAAATGCCTATCGGAAACTACATCTGAAATGCCTATCAGCACCTATATTTGAAATGCCTATCGGCAACCATATCTGGAATGCCTATCGGCACCTATATTTGAAATGCCTATCGGATTCTATATCTGAAATGCCTATCGACACCTATTTTTAAAATGCCAATCGGTAACTATATCTGAAATGCATATCGGCAGCTATATCTGAAATGCCTATCGGCACCAATTTTTGAAATGCCTATCGGAAACTACATCTGAAATGCCTATCAGCACCTGTATTTGAAATGCCTATCGGATACCATATCTGGAATGCTTATCGGCACCTATATTTGAAATGCCTATCGGCTTCTATATCTGAAATGCCCATTGGCACCTATTTTTAAAATGCCAATCGGCAACTATATCTGAAATGTCTATCGGCACCTATATCTGAAATGCCTATCGGCACCTATTTTTGAAATGCCTTTCGGAAACTACATCTGAAATGCCTATCTGCTCCTATATTTGAAATGCCTATCGGCAACCATATCTGGAATGCTTATCGGCACCTATATTTAAAATGCCTATCGGCTTCTATATCTGAAATGCCTATCGGCACCTATTTTTAAAATGCTAATCGGCAACTACATCTGAAATGCCTATCAGCAACTATATTTGAAATGCCTATCGGCAACCATATCTGGAATGCCTATCGGCACCTATATTTGAAATGCCTATCGGCTTCTATATCTGAAATGCTTATCGACACCTATTTTTAAAATGCCAATTGGCAACTATATCTGAAATGCCTATCGGCCTCTATATCTGAAATGCCTATCGGTACCTTTTTTTGAAATGCCTTTCGGAAACTACATCTAAAATGCCTATCTGCTCCTATATTTGAAATGCCATACGGCAGCCATATCTGAAATGCCTATCGACACCTATATTTGAAATACCTTTTGGCTTCTATATCTGAAATGCCTATCGGCACCTGTTTTTAAAATGCCAATCGGCAACTATATCTGAAATGCCTATCGGCACCTATATCTGAAATGCCTATCGGCATCAATTTTTGAAATGCCTATCGGAAACTACATCTCAAATGCCTATCAGCACCTATATTTGAAATGCCTATCAGCAACCATATCTGGAATGCCGATCGGCACCTATATTTGAAATGCCTATCGGCATCTATATCTGAAATGCCTATCGGCACCTATTTTTAAAATGCAAATTGGCAACTATATCTGAAATGCCTATCGGCACCTATATCTGAAATGCCTATCGGCACCTATTTTTAAAATGCCTATCGGAAACTACATCTGAAATGCCTATCAGCACCTATATTTGAAATGCCTATCAGCAACCATATCTGGAATGCCTATCGGCACCTATATTTGAAATGCCTATCGGCTTCTATATCTGAAATGCCTATCGGCACCTATTTTTAAAATGCCAATCGGCAACTATATCCAAAATGCCTATCGGCACCTATATCTGAAATGCCTATCGGCACCTATTTTTGAAATGCCTATCGGAAACTACATCTGAAATACCTATCAGCACCTATATTTGAAATGCCTATCGGCAACCACATCAGAAATGCCTATCGGCACCTATATCTGAAATGCCTTTCGGCATTTATATCTGAAATGCCTATCGACACCTATATTTGAAATGCCTATCGGCACCTATATTTTAAATGCCTATCGGCAACTATATCTGATATGCCTATCGGCACCTATATCTGAAATGCCTATCGGCACCAATTTTTGAAATGCCTGTCGGAAACTACATCTGAAATGCCTATCAGCACCTATATTTGAAATGCCATTCGGCACCCATATCTGGGATGCTTATCGGCACCTATATTTGAAATGCCTATCGGCTTCTATATCTGAAATGCCTATCGGCACCTATTTTTAAAATGCCAATCGGCAAATATATCTGAAATGCCTATCGGCACCTATATCTGAAATGCCTATCGGCACCTATTTTTGAAATGCCTATCGGAAACTAAATCTGAAATGCCTATCAGCACCTATATTTGAAATGCCTATCGGCAACCATATCTGGAATGCCTATCGGCACCTATATTTGAAATGCCTTTCGGCTTCTATATCTGAAATGCCTATCGGCACCTATTTTTAAAATGCTTATCGGCAACTATATCTGAAATGCCTATCGGCACCTATATCTAAAATGCCTATCAGCACCAATTTTTGAAATGCCTGTCGGAAACTACATCTGAAATGCCTATCAGCACCTATATTTGAAATGCCTATCGGCAACCATATCTGGAATGCCTATCGGCACCTATATTTGAAATGCCTATCGGCTTCTATATCTGAAATGCCTATCGGCACCTATTTTTAAAATGCCAATCGGCAACTATATCTGTAATGCCTATCAGCACCTATATCTAATATGCCTATCGGCACCTATTTTTGAAATGCCTATCGGAAACTACATCTGAAATGCCTATCAGCACCAATATTTGAAATGCCTATCGGCAACCATATCTGAAATGCCTATCGACACCTATATTTGAAATACCTATCGGCTTCTATATCTGAAAAGCCTATCGGCACCTATTTTTAAAATGCCAATCGGCAACTATATCTGAAATGCCTATCGGCACCTATATCTGAAATGCCTATCGGCACCAATTTTTGAAATGCCTATCGGAAACTACATCTGAAATGCCTATCAGCACCTATATTTGAAATGCCTATCGGCAACCATATCTGGAATGCCTATCGGCACCTATATTTGAAATGCCTATCGGATTCTATATCTGAAATGCCTATCGACACCTATTTTTAAAATGCCAATCGGTAACTATATCTGAAATGCATATCGGCAGCTATATCTGAAATGCCTATCGGCACCAATTTTTGAAATGCCTATCGGAAACTACATCTGGAATGCCTATCAGCACCTATATTTGAAATGCCTATCGGCAACCATATCTGGAATGCCTATCGGCACCTATATTTGAAATGCCTATCGGCTTCTATATCAGAAATGCCCATTGGCACCTATTTTTAAAATGCCAATCGGCAACTATATCTGAAATGTCTATCGGCACCTATATCTGAAATGCCTATCGGCACCTATTTTTGAAATGCCTTTCGGAAACTACATCTGAAATGCCTATCAGCACCTATATTTGAAATGCCTATCGGCAATCATATCTGAAATGCCTATCGACACCTATATTTGAAATACCTATCGGCTTCTATATCTGAAATGGCTATCGGCACCTATTTTTAAAATGCCAATCGGCAACTATATCTGAAATGCCTATCGGCACCTATATCTGAAATGCCTATCGGCACCAATTTTTGAAATGCCTATCGGAAACTACATCTGAAATGCCTATCAGCACCTATATTTGAAATGCCTATCGGCAACCATATCTGGAATGCTTATCGGCACCTATATTTAAAATGCCTATCAGCTTCTATATCTGAAATGCCTGTCGGCACCTATTTTTAAAATGCTAATCGGCAACTATATCTGAAATGCCTATCGGCACCTATATCTGAAATGCCTATCGGCACCAATTTTTGAAATGCCTATCGGAAACTACATCTGAAATGCCTATCAGCACCAATATTTGAAATGCCTATCGGCAACCATATCTGAAATGCCTATCGACACCTATATTTGAAATACCTATCGGCTTCTATATCTGAAATGCTTATCGACACCTATTTTTAAAATGCCAATTGGCAACTATATCTGAAATGCCTATCGGCGTCTATATCTGAAATGCCTATCGGTACCTATTTTTGAAATGCCTTTCGGAAACTACATCTAAAATGCCTATCTGCTCCTATATTTGAAATGCCTATCGGCAACCATATCTGAAATGCCTATCGACACCTATATTTGAAATACCTTTTGGCTTCTATATCTGAAATGCCTATCGGCACCTGTTTTTAAAATGCCAATCGGCAACTATATCTGAAATGCCTATCGGCACCTAAATCTGAAATGCCTATCGGCATCAATTTTTGAAATGCCTATCGGAAACTACATCTAAATTGCCTATCAGCACCTATCTTTGAAATGCCTATCAGCAACCATATCTGGAATGCCGATCGGCAATTATATTTGAAATGCCTATCGGCTTCTATATCTGAAATGCCTATCGGCACCTATTTTTAAAATGCCAATTGGCAACTATATCTGAAATGCCTATCGGCACCTATATCTGAAATGCCTATCGGCACCTATTTTTAAAATGCCTATCGGAAACTACATCTGAAATGCCTATCAGCACCTATATTTGAAACGCCTATCAGCAACCATATCTGGAATGCCTATCGGCACCTATATTTGAAATGCCTATCGGCTTCTATATCTGAAATCCCTATCGGCACCTATTTTTAAAATGCCAATCGGCAATTATATCTGAAATGCCTATCGGCACCTATATCTGAAATGCCTATCGGCACAAATTTTTGAAATGCCAATCGGAAATACATCTGAAATGCCTATCAGCACCTATATTTGAAAAGCCTATCGGCAACCATATCTGGAATGCCTATCGGCACCTATTTTTGAAATGCCTATCGGAAACTACATCTGAAATGCCTATCAGCACCTATATTTGAAATGCCTATCGGCAATCATATCTGGAATGCCTATCGGCACCTATATTTGAAATGCCTATGGGCAACCATATCTGAAATGCCTTTCGACACCTATATTTAAAATACCTATCGGCTTCTATATCTGAAATGCCTATCGGCACTTATTTATAAAATGCCAATCGGTAACTATATCTGAAATGCCTATCGGCACCTATATCTGAAATGCCTATCGGCACCTATATCTGAAATGCCTATCGTCACCAATTTTTGAAATGCCTATCGGAAACTACATCTGGAATGCCTATCAGCACCTATATTTGAAATGCCTATCGGCAACCATATCTGAAATGCCTATCGGCACCTATATTTGAAATGCCTATCGGCTTCTATATCTGAAATACCTATCGACACCTATTTTTAAAATGCCAATCGGCAACTATATCTGAAATGCCTATGAGCACCTATATCTGAAATGCCTATCGGCACCAATTTTTGAAATGCCCATCGGAAACTACATCTGAAATGCCTATCAGCACCTGTATTTGAAATGCCTATCGGCAGCCATATCTGGAATGCTTATCGGCACCTATATTTGAAATGCCTATCGGCTTCTATATCTGAAATGCCCATCAGCACCTATTTTTAAAATGCCAATCGGCAACTATATCTGAAATGCCTATCGGCACCTATATCTGAAATGCCTATCGGCACCTATTTTTGAAATGCCTATCGGAAACTACATCTGAAATGCCTATCAGCACCTATATTTGAAATGCCTATCGGCAACCATATCTTGAATGCCTATCGGCACCTATATTTGAAATGCCTTGCGGCTTCTATATCTGAAATGCCTATCGGCACCTATTTTTAAAATGCCAATCGGCAACTATATCTGTAATGCCTATCAGCACCTATATCTGAAATGCCTATCGGCACCTATTTTTGAAATGCCTAACGGAAGCAATATCTAAAATGCCTATCGGCACCTATTTTTAAAATGCCAATCGGCAACTCTATCTGAAAAGCCTATCGGCACCTATATCTGAAATGCCTATCGGCACCTATTTTTGAAATGCCTATCGGAAACTACATCTGAAATGACTATCAGCACCTATATTTGAAATGCCTATCGGCAACCATATCTGAAATGCCTATCGACACCTATATTTGAAATACCTATCGGCTTCTATTTCTGAAATGCCTATCGGCACCTATTTTTAAAATGCCAATCGGCCACTATATCTGAAATGCCTATCAGCACCTATATCTGAAATGCCTATCGGCACCAATTTTTGAAATGCCTATCGGAAACTACATCTGAAATCCCTATCAGCACCTATATTTGAAATGCCTATCGGCAACCATATCTGGAATGCCTATCGGCACATATATTTGAAATGCCTATTGGCTTCTATATCTGAAATGCCTTTTGGCACCTATTTTTAAAATGCCAATTGGCAACTATATCTGAAATGCCTATCGGCACCTATATCTGAAATGTCTATCGGCACCTATATCTGAAATGTCTATCGGCACCTATTTTTGAAATGCCTATCGGAAACTACATCTGAAATGCCTATCAGCACCTATATTTGAAAAGCCTACCGGCAAACATATCTGGAATTCCTATCAGCACCTATATTTGAAATGCCTATCGGCTTCTATATCTGAAATGCCTATCGGCACCTATTTTTAAAATTCCAATCGGCAACTATATCTGAAATGCCTATCGGCACCTATATCTGAAATGCCTCTCGGCACCTATTTTTGAAATGCCTATCGGAAACTACATCTGAAATGCCTATCAGCACCTATATTTGAAATGCCTATCGGCAACCATATCTGGAATGCCTATCGGCACCTATATTTGAAATGCCTATTGGCTTCTATATCTGAAATGCCTATCGACACCTATTTTTAAAATGCCAATTGACAATTATATCTGTAATGCCTATCGGCACCTATATCTGAAATGCCTATCGGTACCTATATTTGAAATGCCTATCGGCAACCATATCTAGAATGCCTATCGGCAACCATATTTAGAATGCCTATCGGCACCTATATTTGAAATACCTATCGGCTTATATATCTGAAATGCCTATCGTCACCTATTTTTAAAATGCCAATCGGCAACTATATCTGAAATGCCTATCGGCACCTATATCTGAAATGCCTATCGGCACCTATTTATGAAATGCCTATCGGCTTCTATATCTAAAATGCCTATCGGCACCTATATTTGAAATGCCTATCGGCAACCATATCTGGAATGCCTATCGGCACCTATATTTGAAATGCCTATCGGCTTCTATATCTGAAATGCCTATCGGCACCTATTTTAAAAATGCCAATCGGCAACTATATATGAAATGCCTATCGACACCTATATCTGAAATGCCTATCGGCACCTATTTTTGAAATGCCTATCGGAAACTACATCTAAAATGCCTATTAGCACCTATATTTGAAATGCCTATCGGTAAACATATCTGAAATGCCTATCGACACCTATATTTGAAATACCTATCGGCTTCTATATCTGGAATGCCTATCGGCACCTATTTTTAAAATGCCAATCGGTGACTATATCTGAAATGCCTATCGGCTTCTATATCTGAAATGCCTATCGACACCTATTTTTAAAATGCCAATCGGCAACTATATCTGAAATGCCTATCGGCACTTATATCTGAAATGCCTATCGGCACCAATTTTTGAAATGCCTATCGGAAACTACATCTGGAATGCCTATCAGCACCCATATTTGAAATGCCTATCGGCAACCATATCTGGAATGCCTATCGGCACCTATATTTGAAATGCCTATCGGCACCAATTTTTGAAATGCCTATCGGAAACTACATCTGGAATGCCTATCAGCACCTATATTTGAAATGCCTATCGGCAACCATATCTGGAATGCTTATCGGCACCTATATTTGAAATGCCTATCGGCTTCTATATCTGAAATGCCTATCGGCACCTATTTTTAAAATGCCAATCGGCAACTATATCTGAAATGCCTATCGGCACCTATATCTGAAATGCCTATCGGCACCAATTTTTAAAATGCCTATCGGAAACTACATCTGGAATGCCTATCAGCACCTATATTTGAAATGCCTGTCGGCAACCATATCTGGAATGCCATCGGCACCTATATTTGAAATGCCTATCGGCTTATATATCTAAAATGCCTATCGGCACCTATTTTTAAAATGCCAATAGGCAACTATATCTGAAATGCCTATCGGCACCTATTTTTGAAATGCCTATCGGAAACTACATGTGAAATGCCTATCAGCACCTATATTTGTAATGCCTGTCGGCAAACATATCTGGAATGCCTATCGGCACCTATATTTGAAATGCCTATCGGCTTCTATATCTGAAATGCCTATCGGCACCAATTTTTAAAATGCTAATCGGCAACTATATCTGTAATGCCTATCGGCACCTATATCTGAAATGCCTATCGGCCCCTTCTTTTGAATTGGCTATCGGAAACTACATCTGAAATGCCTATCAGCACCTATATTTGAAATGCCTTTCGGCAACCATATCTGAAATGCCTATCGACACCTATATTTGAAATACCTAGTGACTTCTATATCTGAAATGCCTATCGGCACCTATTTTTAAAATGCCAATCGGTAACTATATCTGAAATGCCTATCGGCACCTATATCTGAAATGCCTATCGGCAACAATTTTTGAAGTGCCTATCGGAAACTACATCTGGAATGAATATCAGCACCTATATTTGAAATGCCTATCGGGAACCATATCTGGAATGCCTATCGGCACCTATATTTGAAATGCCTATCGGCTTCTATATCTAAAATGCCTATCGACATCTATTTTTAAAATGCCAATCGGCAACTATATCTGAAATGCCTATCGGCACATATATCTGAAATGCCTATCGACACCTATTTTTGAAATGCCTATCGGATACTACATCTGGAATGCCTATCAGCACCTATATTTGAAATGCCTATCGGCAAACATCTGAAATGCCTATCGACACCTATATCTGAAATACCTATCGGCTTCTATATCTGAAATGCCTATCGGCACCTATTTTTAAAATGCCAATCGGAAACTATATCTGAAATGCCTATCAGCACCTATATCTGAAATGCCTATCGGCACCAATTTTTGAAATGCCTATCGGAAACTACATCTGAAATGCCTATCAGCCCCTATATTTGAAATGCCTATCGGCAACCATATCTGGGTTGCTTATCGGCACCTATATTTGAAATGCCTATCGGCTTCTATATCTGAAATGCCAATCGGCACCTATTTTAAAATGCCAATCGGCAACTATATCTGAAATGCCTATCGGCACCTATATATGAAATGCCTATCGGCACCAATTTTTGAAATGCCTATCGGAAACTACATCTGAAATGCCTATCAGCACCTATATTTGAAATGCCTACCGGCAAACATATCTGGAATTCCTATCAGCACCTATATTTGAAATGCCTATCGGCTTCTATATCTGAAATGCCTATCGGCACCTATTTTTAAAATTCCAATCGGCAACTATATCTGAAATGCCTATCGGCACCTATATCTGAAATGCCTATCGGCACCTATTTTTGAAATGCCTATAGGAAACTACATCTGAAATGCCTATCAGCACCTATATTTGAAATGCCTATCGGCAACCATGTCTGGAATGCCTATCGGCACCTATATTTGAAATGTCTATCGGCACTTATTTTTAAAATGCCAATCGGCAACTATATCTGAAATGCCTATCGGCACCTATATCTGAAATGCCTATCGGCACCTATTTTTGAAATCCGTATCGGAAACTACATGTGAAATGCCTATCAGCACCTATATTTGTAATGCCTGTCGGCAACCATATCTGGAATGCCTATCGGCACCTATATTTGAAATGCCTATCGGCTTCTATATCTGAAATGCCTGTCGGCACCAATTTTTAAAATGCTAATCGGCAACTATATCTGTAATGCCTATCGGCACCTATATGTGAAATGCCTATCGGCACCTACTTTTGAATTGCCTATCGGAAACTACATCTGAAATGCCTATCAGCACCTATATTTGAAATGCCTATCGGCAACCATATCTGAAATGCCTATCGACACCTATATTTGAAATACGTATAGGCTTCTATATCTGAAATGCCTATCGGCACCTATTTTTAAAATGCCAATCGGTAACTATATCTGAAATGCCTATCGGCACCTATATCTGAAATGCCTATCGGCACCAATTTTTGAAATGCCTATCGGAAACTACATCTGGAATGAATATCAGCACCTATATTTGAAATGCCTATCGGGAACCATATCTGGAATGCCTATCGGCACCTATATTTGAAATGCCTATCGGCTTCTATATCTAAAATGCCTATCGACATCTATTTTTAAAATGCCAATCGGCAACTACATCTGAAATGCCTATCGGCACATATATCTGAAATGCCTATCGACACCTATTTTTGAAATGCCTATCGGAAACTACATCTGGAATGCCTATCAGCACCTATATTTGAAATGCCTATCGGCAAACATCTGAAATGCCTATCGACACCTATATCTTAAATACCTATCGGCTTCTATATCTGAAATTCCTATCGGCACCTATTTTTAAAATGCCAATCGGAAACTATATCTGAAATGCCTATCAGCACCTATATCTGAAATGCCTATCGGCACCAATTTTTGAAATGCCTATCGGAAACTACTTCTGAAATGCCTATCAGCACCTATATTTGAAATGCCTATCGGCAACCATATCTGGGTTGCTTATCGGCACCTATATTTGAAATGCCTATCGGCTTCTATATCTGAAATGCCTATCGGCACCTATTTTTAAAATGCCAATCGGCAACTATATCTGAAATGCCTATCGGCACCTATATATGAAATGCCTATCGGCACCAATTTTTGAAATGCCTATCGGAAACTACATCTGAAATGCCTATCAGCACCTATATTTAAAATGCCTATCGGCAACCATATTTGGAATGCCAATCGGGACCTATATTTGAAATGCCTATCGGCAACCACATCAGAAATGCCTATCGGCACCTATATTTGAAATGCCTATCGGCACCTATATTTTAAATGCCTATCGGCATCTACATCTGATATGCCTATCGGCACCTATATTTGAAATGCCTATCGGCACCTATATTTTAAATGCCTATCGGCATCTACATCTGATATGCCTATCAGCACCTATATTTGAAATGCCTATCGGCAACCATATCTGAAATGCCTATCGGCACCTATTTTTGAAATGCCTATCGGAAACTACATCTGAAATGCCTATCAGCACCTATATTTGAAATGCCTATCGGCAACCATATCTGAAATGCCTATCGACACCTATATTTGAAATACCTATCGGCTTCTATATCTGAAATGCCTATCGGCACCTATTTTTAAAATGCCAATCGGCCACTATATCTGAAATGCCTACCAGCACCTATATCTGAAATGCCTATCGGCACCAATTTTTGAAATGCCTATCGGAAACTACATCTGAAATACCTATCAGCACCTATATTTGAAATGCCTATCGGCAACCATATCTGGAATGCCTATCGGCACCTATATTTGAAATGCCTATTGGCTTCTATATCTGAAATGCCTATCGACACCTATTTTTAAAATGCCAATCGGCAATTATATCTGAAATGCCTATCGGCACCTATATCTGAAATGCCTATCGGCACCAATTTTTGAAATGCCTGTCGGAAACTACATCTGAAATGCCTATCAGCACCTATATTTGAAATGCCTATCGGCACCCATATCTGGGATGCTTATCGGCACCTATATTTGAAATGCCTATCGGCTTCTATATCTGAAATGCCTATCGGCACCTATTTTTAAAATGCCAATCGGCAAATATATCTGAAATGCCTATCGGCACCTATATCTGAAATGCCTATCGGCACCTATTTTTGAAATGCCTATCGGAAACTACATCTGAAATGCCTATCAGCACCTATATTTGAAATGCCTATCGGCAACCATATCTGGAATGCCTATCGGCACCTATATTTGAAATGCCTATCGGCTTCTATATCTAAAATGCCTATCGGCACCTATTTTTAAAATGCCAATCGGCAACTATATCTGAAATGCCTATCAGCACCTATATCTGAAATGCCTATCGGCACCTATTTTTGAAATGCCTATCGGAAACTACATCTGAAATGCCTATCAGCACCTATATTTGAAATGCCTATCGGCAAACATATCTGGAATGCCTATAGCACCTATGTTTGAAATGCCTATCGGCTTTTATATCTGAAATGCCTATCGGCACCTATTTTTAAAATGCCAATCGGCAACTATATCTGTAATGCCTATCAGCACCTATATCTGAAATGCCGATCGGCACCTATTTTTGAAATGCCTATCGGAAACTACATCTGAAATGCCTATCGGCACCTATATTTGAAATGCCTATCGGCTTCTATATCTGAAATGCCTATCGACACCTATTTTTAAAAGGCCAATCGGCAACTATATCTGAAATGCCTATCGGCACCTATATCTGAAATGCCTATCGGCACCTATTTTTGAAATGCCTATCGGAAACTACATCTGAAATGCCTATCAGAACCTATATTTGAAATGCCTATTGGCAACCATATCTAGAATGCCTATCGGCACCTATATTTGAAATGCCTATCGGATTCTATATCTGAAATGCCTATCGACACCTATTTTTAAAATGCCAATCGGTAACTATATCTGAAATGCATATCGGCAGCTATATCTGAAATGCCTATCGGCACCAATTTTTGAAATGCCTATCGGAAACTACATCTGGAATGCCTATCAGCACCTATATTTGAAATGCCTATCGGCAACCATATCTGGAATGCCTATCGGCACCTATATTTGAAATGCCTATCGGCTTCTATATCTGAAATGCCAATCGGCACCTATTTTTAAAATGCCAATCGGCAACTATATCTGAAATGCCTATCGGCACCTATATCTGAAATGCCTATAGGCACCTATTTTTGAAATGCCTTTTTGAAACTACATCTGAAATGCCTATCTGCTCCTAAATTTGAAATGCCTATCGGCAACCATATCTGGAATGCCTATCGGCACCTATATTTGAAATGCCTATCGGCTTCTATATCTGAAATGCCTATCGGCAACTATTTTTAAAATGCCAATTGGCAACTATATCTGAAATGCCTATCGGCACCTATATCTGAAATGCCTATCGGCACCTATTTTTGAAATGCCTATCGGAAACTACATCTGAAATGCCTATCAGCACCTATATTTGAAATGCCTATCGGCAACCATATCTGGAATGCCTATCGGCACCTATATTTGAAATGCATATCGGCTTCTATATCTGAAATGCCTATCGGCACCTATTTTAAAAATGCCAATCGGCAACTATATCTGAAATGCCTATCAGCACCTATATCTGAAATGCCTATCGGCACCTATATCTGAAATGCCTATCGGCACCTATTTTTGAATTACCTATCGGAAACTACATCTGATGTGCCTATCAGCACCTATATTTGAAATGCCTATCGGCAACCATATCTGGAATGCATATCGGCACCTATATTTGAAATGCCTATCGGCTTCTACATCTGAAATGCCTATCGGCACCTATTTTTAAAATGTAAATCGGCAACTATATCTGAAATGCCTATCGGCACCTATTTTTAAAATGCCAATCGGCAACTCTATCTGAAAAGCCTATCGGCACCTATATCTGAAATGCCTATCGGCACCTATTTTTGAAATGCCTATCGGAAACTACATCTGAAATGCCTATCAGCACCTATATTTGAAATGCCTATCGGCAACCATATCTGAAATGCCTATCGACACCTATATTTGAAATACCTATCGGCTTCTATATCTGAAATGCCTATCGGCACCTATTTTTAAAATGCCAATCGGCCACTATATCTGAAATGCCTACCAGCACCTATATCTGAAATGCCTATCGGCACCAATTTTTGAAATGCCTATCGGAAACTACATCTGAAATACCTATCAGCACCTATATTTGAAATGCCTATCGCCAAACATATCTGGAATGCCTATCGGCACCTATATTTGAAATGCCTATTGGCTTCTATATCTGAAATGCCTATCGACACCTATTTTTAAAATGCCAATCGGCAATTATATCTGAAATGCCTATCGGCACCTATATCTGAAATGCCTATCGGCACCAATTTTTGAAATGCCTGTCGGAAACTACATCTGAAATGCCTATCAGCACCTATATTTGAAATGCCTATCGGCACCCATATCTGGGATGCTTATCGGCACCTATATTTGAAATGCCTATCGGCTTCTATATCTGAAATGCCTATCGGCACCTATTTTTAAAATGCCAATCGGCAAATATATCTGAAATGCCTATCGGCACCTATATCTGAAATGCCTATCGGCACCTATTTTTGAAATGCTTATCGGAAACTACATCTGAAATGCCTATCAGCACCTATATTTGAAATGCCTATCGGCAACCATATCTGGAATGCCTATCGGCACCTATATTTGAAATGCCTATCGGCTTCTATATCTGAAATGCCTATCGGCACCTATTTTTAAAATGCCAATCGGCAACTATATCTGAAATGCCTATCAGCACCTATATCTGAAATGCCTATCGGCACCTATTTTTGAAATGCCTATCGGAAACTACATCTGAAATGCCTATCAGCACCTATATTTGAAATGCCTATCGGCAAACATATCTGGAATGCCTATAGCACCTATATTTGAAATGCCTATCGGCTTTTATATCTGAAATGCCTATCGGCACCTATTTTTAAAATGCCAATCGGCAACTATATCTGTAATGCCTATCAGCACCTATATCTGAAATGCCGATCGGCACCTATTTTTGAAATGCCTATCGGAAACTACATCTGAAATGCCTATCGGCACCTATATTTGAAATGCCTATCGGCTTCTATATCTGAAATGCCTATCGACACCTATTTTTAAAATGCCAATCGGCAACTATATCTGAAATGCCTATCGGCACCTATATCTGAAATGCCTATCGGCACCTATTTTTGAAATGCCTATCGGAAACTACATCTGAAATGCCTATCAGAACCTATATTTGAAATGCCTATCGGCAACCATATCTAGAATGCCTATCGGCACCTATATTTGAAATGCCTATCGGATTCTATATCTGAAATGCCTATCGACACCTATTTTTAAAATGCCAATCGGTAACTATATCTGAAATGCATATCGGCAGCTATATCTGAAATGCCTATCGGCACCAATTTTTGAAATGCCTATCGGAAACTACATCTGGAATGCCTATCAGCACCTATATTTGAAATGCCTATCGGCAACCATATCTGGAATGCCTATCGGCACCTATATTTGAAATGCCTATCGGCTTCTATATCTGAAATGCCAATCGGCACCTATTTTTAAAATGCCAATCGGCAACTATATCTGAAATGCCTATCGGCACCTATATCTGAAATGCCTATCGGCACCTATTTTTGAAATGCCTTTTTGAAACTACATCTGAAATGCCTATCTGCTCCTAAATTTGAAATGCCTATCGGCAACCATATCTGGAATGCCTATCGGCACCTATATTTGAAATGCCTATCGGCTTCTATAACTGAAATGCCTATCGGCAACTATTTTTAAAATGCCAATTGGCAACTATATCTGAAATGCCTATCGGCACCTATATCTGAAATGCCTATCGGCACATATATTTGAAATACCTATCGGCTTCTATATCTGAAATGCCTATCGACACCTATTTTTAAAATGCCAATCGGCAACTATATCTGAAATGCTTATCAGCACCTATATCTGAAATGCCTATCGGCACCAGTTTTTGAACTGCCTATCGGAAACTACATCTGAAATGCCTATCAGCACCTGTATTTGAAATGCCTATCGGCAACCATATCTGGAATGCTTATCGGCACCTATATTTGAAATGCCTATCGGCTTCTATATCTAAAATGCCCATCGGCACCTATTTTTAAAATGCCAATCGGCAACTATATCTGAAATGCCTATCGGCACCTATATCTGAAATGCCTATCGGCACCTATTTTTGAAATGCCTATCGGAAACTACATCTGAAATGCCTATCAGCACCTATATTTGAAATGCCTATCGGCAAACATATCTGAAATGCCTATAGCACCTATATTTGATATGCCTATCGGCTTTTATATCTGAAATGCCTATCGGCACCTATTTTTAAAATGCCAATCGGCAACTATATCTGTAATGCCTATCAGCACCTATATCTGAAATGCCGATCGGCACCTATTTTTGAAATGCCTATCGGAAACTACATCTGAAATGCCTATCGGCACCTATATTTGAAATGCCTATCGGCTTCTATATCTGAAATGCCTATCGACATCTATTTTTAAAATGCCAATCGGCAACTATATCTGAAATGCCTATCGGCACCTATATCTGAAATGCCTATCGGCACCTATTTTTGAAATGCCTATCGGAAACTACATCTGAAATGCCTATCAGAATCTATATTTGAAATGCCTATCGGCAACCATATCTAGAATGCCTATCGGCACCTATATTTGAAATGCCTATCGGATTCTATATCTGAAATGCCTATCGACACCTATTTTTAAAATGCCAATCGGTAACTATATCTGAAATGCATATCGGCAGCTATATCTGAAATGCCTATCGGCACCAATTTTTGAAATGCCTATCGGAAACTACATCTGAAATGCCTATCAGCACCTATATTTGAAATGCCTATCGGCAACCATATCTGGAATGCCTATCGGCACCTATATTTGAAATGCCTATCGGCTTCTATATCTGAAATGCCTATCGGCAACTATTTTTAAAATGCCAATCGGCAACTATATCTGAAATGCCTATCGGCACCTATATCTGAAATGCCTATCGGCACCTATTTTTGAAATGCCTTTTTGAAACTACATCTGAAATGCCTATCTGCTCCTAAATTTGAAATGCCTATCGGCAACCATATCTGGAATGCCTATCGGCACCTATATTTGAAATGCCTATCGGCTTCTATATCTGAAATGCCTATCGGCAACTATTTTTACAATGGCAATTGGCAACTATATCTGAAATGCCTATCGGCACCTATATCTGAAATGCCTATCGGCACCTATTTTTGAAATGCCTATCGGAAACTACATCTGAAATGCCTATCAGCACCTATATTTGAAATGCCTATCGGCAACCATATCTGGAATGCCTATCGGCACCTATATTAGAAATGCATATCGGCTTCTATATCTGAAATGCCTATCGGCACCTATTTTAAAAATGCCAATCGGCAACTATATCTGAAATGCCTATCAGCACCTATATCTGAAATGCCTATCGGCACCTATATCTGAAATGCCTATCGGCACCTATTTTTGAAATACCTATCGGAAACTACATCTGATGTGCCTATCAGCACCTATATTTGAAATGCCTATCGGCAACCATATCTGGAATGCCTATCGGCACCTATATTTGAAATGCCTATCGGCTTCTACATCTAAAATGCCTATCGGCACCTATTTTTAAAATGTAAATCGGCAACTATATCTGAAATGCCTATCGGCACCTATTTTTAAAATGCCTATCGGAAACTACATCTGAAATGCCTATCAGCACCTATATTTGAAATGCCTATCGGCAACCATATCTGAAATGCCTATCGACACCTCTATTTGAAATACCTATCGGCTTCTATATCTGAAATGCCTATCGGCACCTATTTTTAAAATGCCAATCGGCAACTATATCTGAAATGCCTATCGGCACCTATATCTGAAATGCCTATCGGCACCAATTTTTGAAATGCCTATCGGAAACTACATCTGGAATGCCTATCAGCACCTATATTTGAAATGCCTATCGGCAACCATATCTGGAATGCCTATCGGCACCTATATTGAAATGCCTATCGGCTTCTATATCTGAAATGCCTATCGACACCTATTTTTAAAATGTCAATCGGCAACTATATCTGAAATGCCTATCAGCACCTATATCTGAAATGCCTATCGGCACCAATTTTTGAAATGCCTATCGGAAACTACATCTGAAATGCCTATCAGCACTTGTATTTGAAATGCCTATCGGCAACAACATCTGGAATGCTTATCGGCACCTGTATTTAAAATGCCTATCGGCTTCTATATCTGAAATGCCCATCGGCACCTATTTTTAAAATGCCAATCGGCAACTATATCTGAAATGCCTATCGGCACCTATATCTGAAATGCCTATCGGCACCTATTTTTGAAATGCCTATCGGAAACTACATCTGAAATGCCTATCAGCACCTATATTTGAAATGCCTATCGGCAACCATATCTGGAATGCCTATCGGCACCTATATTTGAAATGCCTATCGGCTTCTATATCTGAAATGCCTATCGGCACCTATTTTTAAAATGCCAATCGGCAACTATATCTGAAATGCCTATCGGCACCTATTTTTGAAATGCCTATCGGAAACTACATCTGAAATGCCTATCAGCACCTATATTTGAAATGCCTATCGGCAACCATATCTGAAATGCCTATCGACACCTATATTTGAAATACCTATCGGCTTCTATATCTGAAGTGCCTATCGGCACCTATATCTGAAATGCCTATCGGCACCAATTTTTGAAATGCCTATCGGAAACTACATCTGGAATGCCTATCAGCACCTATATATGAAATGCCTATCGGCAACCATATCTGGAATGCCTATCGGCACCTATATTGAAATGCCTATCGGCTTCTATATCTGAAATGCCTATCGACACCTATTTTTAAAATGTCAATCGGCAACTATATCTGAAATGCCTATCAGCACCTATATCTGAAATGCCTATCGGCAACCATATCTGGAATGCTTATCGGCACCTATATTTAAAATGCCTATCGGCTTCTAAATCTGAAATGCCCATCGGCACCTATTTTCAAAATGCCAATCGGCAACTATATCTGTAATGCCTATCAGCACCTATATCTGAAATGCCTATCGGCACCTATTTTTGAAATGCCCATCGGAAACTACATCTGAAATGCCTATCGGCACCTATATTTGAAATGCCTATCGGCTTCTATATCTGAAATGCCTATCGACACCTATTTTTGAAATGCCAATCGGCAACTATATCTCAAATGCCTATCGGCACCTATATCTGAAATGCCTATCGGCACCAATTTTTGAAATGCCTATCGGAAACTACATCTGAAATGCCTATCAGCACCTATATTTGAAATGCCTATCGGCAAACATATCTGGAATGCTTATCGGCACCTATATTTGAAATGCCTATCGGCTTCTATATCTGAAATGCCTATCGACACCTATTTTTAAAATGCCAATCGGCAACTATATCTGAAATGCCTATCGGCACCTATATCTGAAATGCCTATCGGCACCAATTTTTGAAATGCCTATCGAAAACTACATCTGAAATGCCTATCAGCACCTATATTTGAAATGCCTATCGGCAACCATATCTGGAATGCCTATCGACACCTATATTTGAAATGCCTAGCGGATTCTATATCTGAAATGCCTATCGACACCTATTTTTAAAATGCCAATCGGTAACTATATCTAAAATGCATATCGGCAGCTATATCTGAAATGCCTATCGGCACCAATTTTTGAAATGCCTATCGGAAACTACATCTGGAATGCCTATCAGCACCTTTATTGGAAATGCCTATCGGCAACCATATCTGGAATGCCTATCGGCACCTATATTTGAAATGCCTATCGGCTTCTATATCTGAAATGCCTATCGACACCTATTTTAAAATGCCAATCGGCAATTATATCTGAAATGCCTATCGGCACCTATATCTGAAATGCCTATCGGCACCAATTTTTGAAATGCCTGTCGGAAACTACATCTGAAATGCCTATCAGCACCTATATTTGAAATGCCTATCGGCACCCATATCTGGGATGCTTATCGGCACCTATATTTGAAATGCCTATCGGCTTCTATATCTGAAATGCCTATCGGCACCTATTTTTAAAATGCCAATCGGCAAATATATTTGAAATGCCTATCGGCACCTATATCTGAAATGCCTATCGGCACCTATTTTTGAAATGCCTATCGGAAACTACATCTGAAATGCCTATCAGCACCTATATTTGAAATGCCTATCGGCAACCATATCTGGAATGCCTATCAGCACCTATATTTGAAATGCCTATCGGCTTCTATATCTGAAATGCCTATCGGCACCTATTTTTAAAATGCCAATCGGCAACTATATCTGAAATGCCTATCAGCACCTATATCTGAAATGCCTATCGGCACCTATTTTTGAAATGCCTATCGGAAACTACATCTGAAATGCCTATCAGCACCTATATTTGAAATATATTAGAATATTAGAACCCGATAAGCATTTCAAATATAGGTGCCGATAAGCATTCCAGATATGGTTGCCGATAGGCATTTCAAATACAAGTGCTGATAGGCATTTCAGATGTAGTTTCCGATAGGCATTTCAAAAATTGGTGCCGATAGGCATTTCAGATATAGGTGCTGATAGGCATTTCAGATATAGTTGCCGATTGGCATTTTAAAAATAGGTGTCGATAGTCATTTCAGATATAGAAGCCGATAGGCATTTCAATATAGGTGCCGATAGGCATTCCAGATATGGTTGCCGATAGGCATTTCAAATATAGGTGCTGATAGGCATTCCAGATGTAGTTTCCCATAGGCATTTCAAAAATTGGTGCCGATAGGCATTTCAGATATAGGTGCCGATAGGCATTTCAGATATAGTTACTGATTGGCATTTTATAAATAGGTGCCGATAGGCATTTCAGATATAGAAGCCGATAGGTATTTCAAATATAGGTGTCGATAGGCATTTCAGATATGGTTGCCGATAGGCATTTCAAATATAGGTGCTGATAGGCATTTCAGATGTAGTTTCCGATAGGCATTTCAAAAATAGGTGCCGATAGGCATTTCAGATATAGTTGCCGATTGGCATTTTAAAAATAGGTGCCGATAGGCATTTCAGATATAGAAGCCGATATGCATTTCAAATATAGGTGCCGATAGGCATTCCAGATATAGTTGCCGATAGGCATTTCAAATATAGGTGCTGATAGGCACATCAGATGTAGTTTCCGATAGGTATTTCAAAAATAGGTGCCGATAGGCATTTCAGATATAGGTGCCGATAGGCATTTCAGATATAGGTGCTGATAGGCATTTCAGATAAAGTTGCCGATTGGCATTTTTAAAATAGGTGCCGATAGGCATTTCAGATATAGAAGCCGATATGCATTTCAAATATAGGTGCCGAGAGGCATTCCAGATATGGTTGCCGATAGGCATTTCAAATATAGGTGCTGATAGGCATTTCAGATGTAGTTTCCGATAGGCATTTCAAAAATAGGTGCCGATAGGCATTTCAGATATAGTTGCCAATTGGCATTTTAAAAATAGTTGCCGATAGGCATTTCAGATATAGAAGCCGATAGGCATTTCAAATATAGGTGCCGATAGGCATTCCAGATATGGTTGCCGATAGGCATTTCAAATATAGGAGCAGATAGGCATTTCAGATGTAGTTTCCGAAAGGCATTTCAAAAATAGGTGCCGATAGGCATTTCAGATATAGGTGCCGATAGGCATTTCAGATATAGTTGCCGATTGGCATTTTAAAAATTGGTGCCGATAGGCATTTCAGATATAGAAGCCGATAGGCATTTCAAATATAGGTGCCGATAGGCATTCCAGATATGGTTGCCGATAGGCATTTCAAATATAGGTGCTGATAGGCATTCCGGATGTAGTTTCCGATAGGCATATTAAAAATTGGTGCCGATAGGCATTTCAGATATTGCTGCCGATATGCATTTCAGATATAGTTACTGATTGGCATTTTAAAAATAGGTGTCGATAGGCATTTCAGATATAGAATCCGATAGGCATTTCAAATATAGGTGCCGATAGGCATTCTAGATATGGTTGCCGATAGGCATTTCAAATATAGGTGCTGATAGGCATTTCAGACGTAATTTCCGATAGGCATTTCAAAAATTGGTGCCGATAGGCATTTCAGATATAGGTGCCGATAGGCATTTCAGATATAGTTGCCGATTGGCATTTTAAAAATAGGTGCCGATAGGCATTTCAGATATAGAAGCCGATAGGCATTTCAAATATAGGTGCCGATAAGCATTCCAGATATGTTTGCCGATAGGCATTTCAAATATAGGTGCTGATAGGCATTTCAGATGTAGTTTCCGATAGGCATTTCAAAAATTGGTGCCGATAGGCATTTCAGATATAGGTGCCGATAGGCATTTCAGATATAGTTGCCGATTGGCATTTTAAAAATAGGTGTCGATAGGCATTTCAGATATAGAAGCCGATAGGCATTTCAAATATATGTGCCGATAGGCATTTCAGATGTAGTTTCCGATAGGCATTTCAAAAATAGGTGCCGATAGGCATTTCAGATATAGGTGCCGATAGGCATTTCAGATATAGTTGCCAATTGGCATTTTAAAAATAGGTGCCGATAGGCATTTCAGATATAGAAGCCGATAGGTATTTCAAATATAGGTGTCGATAGGCATTTCAGATATGGTTGCCGATAGGCATTTCAAATATAGGAGCAGATAGGCATTTCAGATGTAGTTTCCGATAGGCATTTCAAAAATAGGTGCCGATAGGCATTTCAGAAATAGTTGCCGATTGGCATTTTAAAAATAGGTGCCGATAGGCATTTAAGATATAGAAGCCGATAGGCATTTCAAATATAGGTGCCGATAGGCATTCCAGATATGGTTGCCGATAGGCATTTCAAATATAGGAGCAGATAGGCATTTCAGATGTAGTTCCCGATAGGCATTTCAAAAATAGGTGCCGATAGGCATTTCAGATATAGGTGCCGATAGGCATTTCAGATATAGTTGCCAATTGGCATTTTAAAAATAGGTGCCGATAGGCATTTCAGATATAGAAGCCGATAGGCATTTCAAATATAGGTGCCGATAGGCATTCCAGATATGGTTGCCGATAAGCATTTCAAATATAGGAGCAGATAGGCATTTCAGATGTAGTTTCCAAAAGGCATTTCAAAAATAGGTGCCAATAGGCATTTCAGATATAGGTGCCGATAGGCATTTCAGATATAGTTGCCGATTGGCATTTTAAAAATAGGTGCCGAAAGGCAATTCAGATATAGAAACCGATAGGCATTTCAAATATAGGTGCCGATAAGCATTCCAGATATGGTTGCCGATAGGCATTTCAAATATAGGTGCTGATAGGCATTTCAGATATAGTTTCCGATAGGCATTTCAAAAATAGGTGTCGATAGGCATTTCAGATATAGGTGCCGATAGGCAATTCAGATATAGTTGCCGATTGGCATTTTAAAAATAGGTGCCTATAGGCATTTTAGATGTAGTTTCCGAAAGGCATTTCAAAAATAGGTGCCGATAGGCATTTCAGATATAGGTGTCGATAGGCATATCAGATATAGTTGCCGATAGGCATTTAAAATATAGGTGCCGATAGGCATTTCAAATATAGGTGTCGATAGGCATTTCAGATATAAATGCCGAAAGGCATTTCAGATATAGGTGCCGATAGGCATTTCTGATGTGGTTGCTGATAGGCATTTCAAATATAGGTGCTGATAGGCATTTCAGATGTAGTTTCGGATAGGCATTTCAAAAAAAGATGCCGATAGGCATTTCAGAT
Source organism: Venustoraphidia nigricollis (assembly GCA_034508555.1). Classification (NCBI taxonomy): domain Eukaryota; kingdom Metazoa; phylum Arthropoda; class Insecta; order Raphidioptera; family Raphidiidae; genus Venustoraphidia; species Venustoraphidia nigricollis. The sequence goes on from JAVRKA010000292.1 coordinate 79,574, forward strand.
ATAGGTGCCGATAGGCATTTCAGATATAGTTGCCAATTGGCATTTTAAAAATAGTTGCCGATAGGCATTTCAGATATAGAAGCCGATAGGCATTTCAAATATAGGTGCCGATAGGCATTCCAGATATGGTTGCCGATAGGCATTTCAAATATAGGAGCAGATAGGCATTTCAGATGTAGTTTCCGAAAGGCATTTCAAAAATAGGTGCCGATAGGCATTTCAGATATGGTTGCCGATAGGCATTTCAAAAATAGGTGCCGATAGGCATTTCAAAAATAGGTGCCGATAGGCATTTCAGATATAGGTGCCGATAGGCATTTCAGATATAGTTGCCAATTGGCATTTTAAAAATAGGTGCCGATAGGCATTTCAGATATAGAAGCCGATAGGTATTTCAAATATAGGTGTCGATAGGCATTTCAGATATGGTTGCCGGTAGGCATTTCAAATATAGGTGCTGATAGGCATTTCAGATGTAGTTTCCGATAGGCATTTCAAAAATAGGTACCGATAGGCATTTCAGATATAGGTGCCGATAGGCATTTCAGATATAGTTGCCATTTGGAATTTTAAAAATAGGTGCCGATAGGCATTTCAGATATAGATGCCGATTGGCATTTTAAAAATAGGTGTCTATAGGCATTTTTGATGTAGTTTCCGAAAGGAATTTCAAAAATAGGTGCCAATAGGCATTTCAGATATAGGTGCCGATAGGCATATCAGATATAGTTGCCGATAGGCATTTAAAATATAGGTGCCGATGGGCATTTCAAATATAGGTGTCGATAGGCATTTCAGATATAAATGCCGAAAGGCATTTCAGATATAGGTGCGGATAGGCATTTCTGATGTGGTTGCTGATAGGCATTTCAAATATAGGTGCTGATAGGCATTTCAGATGTAGTTTCGGATAGGCATTTCAAAAAAAGGTGCCGATAGGCATTTCAGATATAGGTGACGATAGGCATTTCAGATATAGTTGCCGATTGGCGTTTTAAAAATAGGTGCCGATAGGCATTTCAGATATAGAAGCCGATAGGCATTTCAAATATAAGTGCCGATAGGCATTCCAGATATGGTTGCCGATAGGCATTTCAAATATAGGTGCTGATAGGAATTCCAGATGTAGTTTCCGATAGGCATTTCAAAAATTGGTGCCGATAGGCATTTCAGATATAGCTGCCGATATGCATTTCAGATATAGTTACCGATTGGCATTTTAAAAATAGGTGTCGATAGGCATTTCAGATATAGAATCCGATAGGCATTTCAAATATAGGTGCCGATAGGCATTCCAGATATGGTTGCCGATAGGCATTCCTAATATAGGTGCTGATAGGCATTTCAGATGTACTTTCCGTTAGGCATTTCAAAAATTGGTGCCGATAGGCATTTCAGATATAGAAGCCGATAGGCATTTCAAATATAGGTGCCGATAGGCATTCCAGATATGGTTGCCGATAGGCATTTCAAATATAGGTGCTGATAGGCAATTCAGATGTAGTTTCCGATAGGCATTTCAAAAATAGGTGCCGATAGGCATTTCAGATATAGGTGCCGATAGGCATTTCAGATATAGTTGCCGATTGGCATTTTAAAAATAGGTGCCAATGGGCATTTCAGATATAGAAGCCGATAGGCATTTCAAATATAGGTGCCGATAAGCATTCCAGATATGGTTGCCGATAGGCATTTCAAATACAGGTGCTGATAGGCATTTCAGATGTAGTTTCCGATAGGCATTTCAGAAATTGGTGCCGATAGGCATTTCAGATATAGGTGCTGACAGGCGTTTCAGATATAGTTGCCGATTGGCATTTTAAAAATAGGTGTCGATAGGCATTTCAGATATAGAAGCCGATAGGCATTTCAAATATAGGTGCCGATAGGCATTTCAGATATGGTTGCCGATAGGCATTTCAAATATAGGTGCTGATAGGCATTCCAGATGTAGTTTCCGATAGGCATTTCAAAAATTGGTGCCGATAGGCATTTCAGATATAGGTGCCGATAGGCATTTCAGATATAGTTACCGATTGGCATTTTATAAATAGGTGCCGATAGGCATTTCAGATATAGAAGCCGATAGGTATTTCAAATATAGGTGTCGAAAGGCATTTCAGATATGGTTGACGATAGGCATTTCAAATATAGGTGCTGATAGGCATTTCAGATGTAGTTTCCGATAGGCATTTCAAAAATAGGTGCCGATAGGCATTCCGGATATGGTTGCCGATAGGCTTTTCAAATATAGGTGCTGGTAGGCATTTTCAGATGTAGTTTCCGATAGGCATTTCTAAAATTGGTGTCGATAGGCATTTCAGATATAGGTGCCGATTGGCATTTTAAAAATAGGTTTTGATAGGCATTTCAGATATAGAAGCCGATAGGCATTTCAAATATAGATGCCGATTGGCATTCCAGATATGGTTGCCGATAGGCATTTCAAATATAGGAGCAGATAGGCATTTCAGATGTAGTTTCCGAAAGGCATTTCAAAAATAGGTGCCGATAGGCATTTCAGATATAGGTGCCGATAGGCATTTCAGATATAGTTGCCGATTGGCATTTCAAATATAGGTGCTGATAGGCATTCCAGATGTAGTTTCCGATAGGCATTTCAAAAATTGGTGCCGATAGGCATTTCAGATATAGCTGCCGATATGCATTTCAGATATGGTTACTGATTGGCATTTCAAATATAGGTGCTGATAGGCATTCCAGATGTAGTTTCCGATAGGCATTTCAAAAATAGGTGTCAATAGGCATTTTAGATATAGAATCCGATAGGCATTTCAAATATAGGTGCCGATAGGCATTCCAGATAGAGAAGCCGATAGGCATTTCAAATATAGGTGCTGATATGCATTTCCTATATTTGAAATGCCTATCGGCAAACATATCTGGAATGCTTATCGGCACCTATATTTGAAATGCCTATCGGCTTCTATATCTGAAATGCCTATCGGCACCTATTTTTGAAATGCCAATCATCAACTATATCTGAAATGCCTATCGGCACCTATATCTGAAATGCCTATCGGCACCAATTTTTGAAATGCCTATCGGAAACTACATCTGGAATGCCTATCAGCACCTATATTTGAAATGCCTATCGGCAACCATATCTGGAATGCCTATCGGCACCTATATTTGAAATGCCTATCGGCTTCTATATCTGAAATGCCTATCCACACCTATTTTTAAAACGCCAATTGGCAACTATATCTGAAATGCCTATCGGCACCTATATCTGAAATGCCTATCGGTACCTATTTTTGAAATGCTTATCGGAAACTACATCTGAAATGCCTATCAGCACTTATATTTGAAATGCCTAACGGCAACCATATCTGGAATACCTATCGGCACCGATATTTGAAATGCCTATCGGCTTATATGTCTGAAATGCCTATCGGCACCTATTTTTAAAATGCCAATAGGCAACTATATCTGAAATGCCTATCGGCACCTATATGTGGAATGCCTATCGGCACCTATATTTGAAATGTCTATCGGCTTCTATATCTGAAATGCCTATCGGCACTTATTTTTAAAATGCCAATCGGCAACTATATCTGAAATGCCTATCGGCACCTATATCTGAAATGCCTATCGGCACCTATTTTTGAAATGCCTATCGGAAACTACATGTGAAATGCCTATCAGCACCTATATTTGAAATGCCTATCGGCAACCATATCTGGAATGCCTATCGGCACCTATATTTGAAATGCCTATCGGCTTCTATATCTGAAATTCCTATCGACACCAATTTTTAAAATGCCAATCGGCAACTATATCTGAAATGCCTATCAGCAACTATATCTGAAATGCCTATCGGCACCAATTTTTGAAATGCCTATCGGAAACTACATCTGAAATACCTATCAGCAACTATATTTGAAATGCCTATCGGCAACCATATCTGGAATGCCTACCGGCACCTATATTTAAAATGTCTATCGGCTTCTATATCTGAAATGCCTATTAGCACTTATTTTTAAAATGCCAATCGGCAACTATATCTGAAATGCCTATCGGCACCTATATCTGAAATGCCTATCGGCACCTATTTTTGAAATGCCTATTGGAAACTACATGTGAAATGCCTATCAGCACCTATATTTGTAATGCCTCTCGGCAACCATATCTGGAATGCCTATCGGCACCTATATTTGAAATGCCTATCGGCTTCTATATCTGAAATGCCTATCGGCACCAATTTTTAAAATGCTAATCGGCAACTATATCTGTAATGCCTATCGGCACCTATATCTGAAATGCCTATCGGCACCTACTTTTGAATTGCCTATCGGAAACTACATCTGAAATGCCTATCAGCACCTATATTTGAAATGCCTATCGGCAACCATATCTGAAATGCCTATCGACACCTATATTTGAAATACCTATCGGCTTCTATATCTAAAATGCCTATCGGCACCTATTTTTAAAATGCCAATCGGTAACTATATCTGAAATGCCTATCGGCACCTATTTTTAAAATGCCAATTGGAAACTATATCTGAAATGCCTATCAGCACCTATATCTGAAATGCGTATCGGCACCAATTTTTGAAATGCCTATCGGAAACTACATCTGAAATGCCTATCAGCACCTATATTTGAAATGCCTATCGGCAACCATATCTGGGTTGCTTATCGGCACCTATATTTGAAATGCCTATCGGCTTCTATATCTGAAATGCCTATCGGCACCTATTTTTAAAATGCCAATCGGCATCTATATCTGAAATGCCTATCGGCACCTATATATGAAATGCCTATCGGCACCAATTTTTAAAATGCCTATCGGAAACCACATCTGAAATGCCTATCAGCACCTATATTTGAAATGCCTACCGGCAACCATATCTGGAATTCCTTTCAGCACCTATATTTGAAATGCCTATCGGCTTCTATATCTGAAATGCCTATCGGCACCTATTTTTAAAATTCCAATCGGCAACTATATCTAAAATGCCTATCGGCACCTATATCTGAAATGCCTATCGGCACCTATTTTTGAAATGCCTGTCGGAAACTACATCTGAAATGCCTATCAGCACCTATATTTGAAATGCCTATCGGCAACCATATTTGGAATGCCAATCGGGACCTATATTTGAAATACCTATCAGCAACCACATCAGAAATGCCTATCGGCACCTATATCTGAAATGTCTTTCGGCATTTATATCTGAAATGCCTATCGACACCTATATTTGAAATGCCTATCGGCACCTATATTTTAAATGCCTATCGGCATTTATATCTGATATGCCTATCGGCACCTATATCTGAAATGCCTATCGGCACCTATTTTTGAAATGCCTATCGGAAGCTACATCCTAAATGCCTATCGGCACCAATTTTTAAAATGCCAATCGGCAACTATATCTGAAATGCCTATCGGCACATATATCTGAAATGCCTATCGACACCTATTTTTGAAATGCCCATCGGAAACTACATCTGGAATGCCTATCAGCACCTATATTTGAAATGCCTATCGGCAACCATATCTGGAATGCCTATCGGCACCTATATTTGAAATGCCTATCAGGTTCTATATCTAAAATGCCTATCGACATCTATTTTTAAAATGCCAATCGGCAACTATATCTGAAATGCCTATCGGCACATATATCTGAAATGCCTATCGACACCTATTTTTGAAATGCCTATCGGAAACAACATCTGAAATGCCTATCAGCACCTATATTTGAAATGCCTATCGGCAAACATCTGAAATGCCTATCGACACCTATATCTGAAATACCTATCGGCTTCTATATCTGAAATGCCTATCGGCACCTATTTTTAAAATGCCAATCGGAAAATATATCTGAAATGCCTATCAGCACCTTTATCTGAAATGCCCATCGGCACCAATTTTTGAAATGCCTATCGGAAACTACATCTGAAATACCTATCAGCACCTATATTTGAAATGCCTATCGGCAACCATATCTGGGTTGCTTATCGGCACCTATATTTGAAATGCCTATCGGAAGCTACATCTAAAATGCCTATCGGCACCTATTTTTAAAATGCCAATCGGCAACTCTATCTGAAAAGCCTATCGGCACCTTTATCTGAAATGCCTATCGGCACCTATTTTTGAAATGCCTATCGGAAACTACATCTGAAATGCCTATCAGCACCTATATTTGAAATGCCTATCGGCAAACATATCTGAAATGCCTATCGACACCTATATTTGAAATACCTATCGGCTTCTATATCTGAAATGCCTATCGGCACCTATTTTTAAAATGCCATCGGCCACTATATCTGAAATGCCTATCAGCACCTATATCTGAAATGCCTATCGGCACCAATTTTTGAAATGCCTATCGGAAACTACATCTGAAATCCCTATCAGCACCTATATTTAAAATGCCTATCGCAACCATATCTGGAATGCCTATCGGCACCTATATTTGAAATGCCTATTGGCTTCTATATCTGAAATGCCTATCGACACCTATTTTTAAAATGCCTATTGGCAACTATATCTGAAATGCCTATCGGCACCTATATCTGAAATGCCTATCGGCACCTATTTTTGAAATGCCTATCGGAAACCACATCTGAAATGCCTATCAGCACCTATATTTGAAATGCCTATCGGCAACCATATCTGAAATGCCTATCGACACCTATATTTGAAATACCTATCGGCTTCTATATCTGAAATGCCTATCGGCACCTATTTTTAAAATGCCAATCGGCCACTATATCTGAAATGCCTATCAGCACCTATATCTGAAATGCCTATCGGCACCAAGTTTTGAAATGCCTATCGGAAACTACATCTGAAATGCCTATCAGCCCCTATATTTGAAATGCCTATCGGCAACTATATCTGGAATGCCTATCGGCACCTATATTTGAAATGCCTATTGGCTTCTATATCTGAAATGCCTATCGACACCTATTTTTAAAATGCCAATTGGCAACTATATCTGTAATGCCTATCGGCAACTATATCTCAAATGCCTATCGGTACCTATTTTTGAAATGCCTATCGGAAACTACATCTGACATGCCTATCAGCACTTATATTTGAAATGCCTATCGGCAACCATATCTGGAATGCCTATCGGCACCTATATTTGAAATGCCTATCGGCTTATATATCTGAAATGCCTATCGACACCTATTTTTAAAATGCCAATTGGCAACTATATCTGAAATGTCTATCGGCACCTATATCTGAAATGCCTATCGGCACCTATTTTTGAAATGCCTATCGGCTTCTATATCTGAAATGCCTATCGGCACCTATATTTGAAATGCCTATCGGCAACCATATCTGGAATGCCTATCGGCACCTATATTTGAAATGCCTATCGGCTTCTATATCTGAAATGCCTATCGGCACCTATTTTTAAAATGCCAATCGGCAACTATATCTGAAATGCCTATCGACACCTATATCTAAAAAGCCTATCGGCACCTATTTTTGAAATGCCTATCGGAAACTACATCTAAAATGCCTATTAGCACATATATTTGAAATGCCTATCGGCAAACATATCTGAAATGCCTATCGACACCTATATTTGAAATACCTATCGGCTTCTATATCTGAAATGCCTATCGGCACCTATTTTTAAAATGCCAATCGGCCACTATATCTGAAATGCCTATCAGCACCTATATCTGAAATGCCTATCGGCACCAATTTTTGAAATGCCTATCGGAAACTACATCTGAAATCCCTATCAGCACCTATATTTAAAATGCCTATCGGCAACCATATCTGGAATGCCTATCGGCACCTATATTTGAAATGCCTATTGGCTTCTATATCTGAAATGCCTATCGACACCTATTTTTAAAATGCCTATTGGCAACTATATCTGAAATGCCTATCGGCACCTATATCTGAAATGCTTATCGGCACCTATTTTTGAAATGCCTATCGGAAACTACATCTGAAATGCCTATCAGCACCTATATTTGAAATGCCTATCGGCAACCATATCTGAAATGCCTATCGACACCTATATTTGAAATACCTATCGGCTTCTATATCTGGAATGCCTATCGACACCTATTTTTAAAATGCCAATCGGTGACTATATCTGAAATGCCTATCGGCAGCTATATCTGAAATGCCTATCGGCACCAATTTTTGAAATGCCTATCGGAAACTACATCTGGAATGCCTATCAGCACCTATATTTGAAATGAATATCGGCAACCATATCTGGAATGTATATCGGCACCTATATTTGAAATGCCTATCGGCTTCTATATCTGAAATGCCTATCCACACCTATTTTTAAAACGCCAATTGGCAACTATATCTGAAATGCCTATCGGCACTTATATCTGAAATGCCTATCGGTACCTATTTTTGAAATGCCTATCGAAAACTACATCTAAAATGCCTATCAGCACTTATATTTGAAATGCCTATCGGCAACCATATCTGGAATGCCTATCGGCACATATATTTGAAATGCCTATCGGCTTATATATCTGAAATGCCTATCGGCACCTATTTTTAAAATGCCAATAGGCAACTATATCTGGAATGCCTATCGGCACCTATATTTGAAATGTCTATCGGCTTCTATATCTGAAATGCCTATCGGCACTTATTTTTAAAATGCCAATCGGCAATTATATCTGAAATGCCTATCGGCACCTATATCTGAAATGCCTATCGGCACCTATTTTTGAAATGCTTATCGGAAACTACATGTGAAATGCCTATCAGCACCTATATTTGAAATGCCTATCGGCAACCATATCTGGAATGCCTATCGGCACCTATATTTGAAATGCCTATCGGCTTCTATATCTGAAATTCCTATCGGCACCAACTTTTAAAATGCCAATCGGCAACTATATCTGAAATGCCTATCGGCAACTATATCTGAAATGCCTATCGGCACCAATTTTTGAAATGCCTATCGGAAACTACATCTGAAATGCCTATCAGCACCTATATTTGAAATGCCTATCGGCAACCATATCTGGAATGCCTATCGGCACCTATATTTGAAATGTCTATCGGCTTCTATATCTGAAAAGCCTATAGGCACTTATTTTTAAAATGCCAATCGGCAACTATATCTGAAATGCCTATCGGGACCTCTATCTGAAATGCCTATCGGATTATATATCTGAAATGCCTATCGGCACTTATTTTTAAAATGCCAATCGGCAACTATATCTGAAATGCCTATCGGCACCTATATCTGAAATGCCTATCGGCACCTATTTTTGAAATGCCTATCGGAAACTACATCTGAAATGCCTATCAGCACCTATATTTGAAATGCCTATCGGCAACCATATCTGGAATGCCTATCGGCACCTATATTTGAAATGCCTATTGGCTTCTATATCTGAAATGCCTATCGACACCTATTTTTAAAATGCCAATTGGCAATTATATCTGTAATGCCTATCGGCGCCTATATCTGAAATGCCTATCGGTACCTATTTTTGAAATGCCTATCGGAAACTACATCTGACATGCCTATCAGCACTTATATATGAAATGCCTATCGGCAAACATATCTGGAATGCCTATCGGCACCTATATTTGAAATGCCTGTCGGCTTATATGTCTGAAATGCCTATCGACACCTATTTTTAAAATGCCAATCGGCAATTATATCTGAAATGCCTATCGGCACCTATATCTGAAATGCCTATCGGCACCTATTTTTGAAATGCCTATCGGCTTCTATATCTGAAATGCCTATCGGCACCTATATTTGAAATGCCTATCGGCAACCATATCTGGAATGCCTATTGGCACCTATATTTGAAATGCCTATCGGCTTCTATATCTGAAATGCCTATCTGCACCTATTTTTAAAATGCCAATCGGCAACTATATATGAAATGCCTATCGACACCTATATCTGAAATGCCTATCGGCACCTATTTTTGAAATGCCTATCGGAAACTACATCTAAAATGCCTATTAGCACCTATATTTGAAATGCCTATCGGTAAACATATCTGAAATGCCTATCGACACCTATATTTGAAATACCTATCGGCTTCTATATCTGGAATGCCTATCGGCACCTATTTTTAAAATGCCAATCGGTGACTATATCTGAAATGCCTATCGGCATCTATGTCTGAAATGCCTATCGGCACCAATTTTTGAAATGCCTATCGGAAACTACATCTGGAATGCCTATCAGCACTTATATTTGAAATGCCTATCGGCAACCATATCTGGAATGCCTATCGGCACCTATATTTGAAATGCCTATCGGCTTCTATATCTGAAATGCCTATCCACACCTATTTTTAAAACGCCAATTGGCAACTATATCTGAAATGCCTATCGGCACCTATATCTGAAATGCCTATCGGTACCTATTTTTGAAATGCCTATCGGGAACTACATCTGAAATGCCTATCAGCACTTATATTTGAAATGCCTATCGGCAACCATATCTGGAATGCCTATCGGCACCTATATTTGAAATGCCTATCGGCTTATATATCTGAAATGCCTGTCGGCACCTATATCTGAAATGCCTATCGGTACCTATTTTTGAAATGCCTATCGGGAACTACATCTGAAATGCCTATCAGCACTTATATTTGTAATGCCTATCGGCAACCATATCTGGAATGCCTATCGGCACCTATATTTGAAATGTCTATCGGCTTCTATATCTGAAATGCCTATCGGCACTTATTTTTAAAATGCCAATCGGCAACTATATCTGAAATGCCTATCGGCACCTATATCTGAAATGCCTATCGGCACATATTTTTGAAATGCCTATCGGAAACTACATGTGAAATGCCTATCAGCACCTTTATTTGAAATGCCTATCGGCAACCATATCTGAAATGGCTATCGGCACCTATATTTGAAATGCCTATCGGCTTCTATATCTGAAATTCCTATCGGCACCAATTTTTAAAATGCCAATCAGCAACTATATCTGAAATGCCTATCGGCAACTATATCTGAAATGCCTATCGGCACCAATTTTTGAAATGCCTATCGGAAACAACATCTGAAATGCCTATCAGCACCTATATTTGAAATGCCTATCGGCAACCATATCTGGAATGCCTATCGGCACCTATATTTGAAATGTCTATCGGCTTCTATATCTGAAATGCCTATCGGCACTTATTTTTAAAATGCCAATCGGCAACTATATCTGAAATGCCTATCGGCACCTATATCTGAAATGCCTATCGGCACCTATTTTTGAAATGCCTATCGGAAACTACAAGTGAAATGCCTATCAGTACCTATATTTGTAATGCCTGTCGGCAACCATATCTGGAATGCCTATCGGCACCTATATTTGAAATGCCTATCGGCTTCTATATCTGAAATGCCTATCGGCACCAATTTTTAAAATGCTAATCGGCAACTATATCTGTAATGCCTATCGGCACCTATATCTGAAATGCCTATCGGCCCCTTCTTTTGAATTGGCTATCGGAAACTACATCTGAAATGCCTATCAGCACCTATATTTGAAATGCCTTTCGGCAACCATATCTGAAATGCCTATCGACACCCATATTTGAAATACCTAGTGACTTCTATATCTGAAATGCCTATCGGCACGTATTTTTAAAATGCCAATCGGTAACTATATCTGAAATGCCTATCGGCACCTATATCTGAAATGCCTATCGGCACCAATTTTTGAAATGCCTATCGGAAACTACATCTGGAATGAATATCAGCACCTATATTTGAGATGCCTATCGGGAACCATATCTGGAATGCCTATCGGCACCTATATTTGAAATGCCTATTGGCTTCTATATCTGAAATGCCTATCGACACCTATTTTTAAAATGCCAATTGGCAACTATATCTGAAATGCCTATTGGCACCTATAACTGAAATGCCTATCGGCACCTATTTTTGAAATGCCTATCGGCTTCTATATCTGAAATGCCTATCGGCCCCTATATTTGAATTGCCTATCGGCAACCATATCTGAAATGCCTATCGGCACCTATATTTGAAATGCCTATCGGCTTCTATATCTGAAATGCCTATCGGCACCTATTTTTAAAATGCCAATCGGCAACTATATCTGAAATGCCTATCGACACCTATATCTGAAATGCCTATCGGCACCTATTTTTGAAATGCCTTTCGGAAACTACATCTAAAATGCCTATTAGCACCTATATTTGAAATGCCTATCGGTAAACATATCTGAAATGCCTATCGACACCTATATTTGAAGTACCTATCAGCTTCTATATCTGAAATGCCTATCGGAACCTATTTTTAAAATGCCAATCGGTGACTATATCTGAAATGCCTATCGGCACCTATATCTGAAATGCCTATCGGCACCAATTTTTGAAATGCCTATCGGAAACTACATCTGGAATGCCTATCAGCACCTATATTTGAAATGCCTATCGGCAACCGTATCTGGAATGCCTATCGGCACCTATATTTGAAATGCCTATCGGCTTCTATATCTGAAATGCCTATCCACACCTATTTTCAAAACGCAAATTGGCAACTATATCTGAAATGCCTATCGGCACCTATATCTGAAATGCCTATCGGTACCTATTTTTAAAATGCCTATCGGAAACTACATCTGAAATGCCTATCAGCACTTATATTTGAAATGCCTATCGGCAACCATATCTGGGATGCCTATCGGCACCTATATTTGAAATGTCTATCGGCTTCTATATCTGAAATGCCTATCGGCACTTATTTTTAAAATGCCAATCGGCAACTATATCTGAAATGCCTATCGGCACCTATATCTGAAATGCCTATCGGCACCTATTTTTGAAATGCCTATCGGAAACTACATGTGAAATGCCTATCAGCACCTATATTTGTAATGCTTATCGGCAACCATATCTGGAATGCCTATCGGCACCTATATTTGAAATGCCTATCGGCTTCTATATCTGAAATGCCTATCGGCACCAATTTTTAAAATGCTAATCGGCAACTATATCTGTAATGCCTATCGGCACCTATATCTGAAATGCCTATCGGCACCTACTTTTGAATTGCCTATCGGAAACTACATCTGAAATGCCTATCAGCACCTATATTTGAAATGCCTATCGGCAACCATATCTGAAATGCCTATCGACACCTATATTTGAAATACCTATCGGCTTCTATATCTAAAATGCCTATCGGCACCTATTTTTAAAATGCCAATCGGTAACTATATCTGAAATGCCTATCGGCACCTATATCTGAAATGCCTATCGGCACCAATTTTTGAAATGCCTATCGGAAACTACATCTGGAATGAATATCAGCACCTATATTTGAAATGCCTATCGGCAACCATACCTGGAATGCCTATCGGCACCTATATTTGAAATGCCTATCGGCTTCTATATCTAAAATGCCTATCGACATCTATTTTTAAAATGCCAATCGGCAACTATATCTGAAATGCCTATCGGCATATATATCTGAAATGCCTATCGACACCAATTTTTGAAATGCCTATCGGAAACTACATCTGAAATGCCTATCAGCACCTATATTTGAAATGCCTATCGGCAAACATATCTGGGTTGCTTACCGGCACCTATATTTGAAATGCCTATCGGCTTCTATATCTGAAATGCCTATCGGCACCTATTTTTAAAATGCCAATCGGCAACTATATCTGAAATGCCTATCGGCACTTATATATGAAATGCCTATCGGCACCAATTTTTGAAATGCCTATCGGAAACTACATCTGAAATGCCTATCAGCACCTATATTTGAAATGCCTACCGGCAACCATATTTGGAATTCCTATCAGCACCTATATTTGAAATGCCTATCGGCTTCTATATCTGAAATGCCTATCGGCACCTATTTTTAAAATTCCAATCGGCAACTATATCTGAAATGCCTATCGGCACCTATATCTGAAATGCCTATCGGCACCTATTTTTGAAATGCCTATCGGAAACTACATCTGAATTGCCTATCAGCACCTATATTTGAAATGCCTATCGGCAATCATATTTGAAATGCCAATCGGGACCTATATTTGAAATGCCTGTCGGCAACCACATCAGAAATGCCTATCGGCACCTATATCTGAAATGTCTTTCGGCATTTATATCTGAAATGCCTATCGACACCTATATTTAAAATGCCTATCGGCACCTATATTTTAAATGCCTATCGGCATTTATATCTGATATGCCTATCGACACCTATATTTGAAATACCTATCGGCTTCTATATCTGAAATGCCTATCGGCACCTATATCTGAAATGCCTATCGGCACCTATTTTTGAAATTCCTATCGGAAGCTACATCTTAAATGCCTATCGGCACCTATTTTTAAAATGCCAATCGGCAACTCTATCTGAAAAGCCTATCGGCACCTATATCTGAAATGCCTATCGGCACCTATTTTTGAAATGCCTATCGGAAACTACATCTGAAATGCCTATCAGCACCTATATTTGAAATGCCTATCGGCAACCATATCTGGAAATGCCTATCGACACCTCTATTTGAAATACCTATCGGCTTCTATATCTGAAATGCCTATCGGCACATATTTTTAAAATGCCAATCGGCCACTATATCTGAAATGCCTATCAGCACCTATATCTGAAATGCCTATCGGCACCAATTTTTGAAATGCCTATCGGCTTCTATATCTAAAATGCCTATCGACATCTATTTTTAAAATGCCAATCGGCAACTATATCTAAAATGCCTATCGGCATATATATCTGAAATGCCTATCGACACCTATTTTTGAAATGCCTATCGGAAACTACATCTGAGATGCCTATCAGCACCTATATTTGAACTGTCTATCGGCAACCATATCTGGGTTGCTTACCGGCACCTATATTTGAAATGCCTATCGGCTTCTATATCTGAAATGCCTATCGGCTTCTATATCTGAAATGCCTATCGACACCTATATCTGAAATACCTATCGGCTTCTATATCTGAAATGCCTATCGGCACCTATTTTTAAAATGCCAATCGGAAACTATATCTGAAATGCCTATCAGCACCTATATCTGAAATGCCTATCGGCACCAATTTTTGAAATGCCAATCGGCCACTATATCTGAAATGCCTATCAGCACCTATATCTGAAATGCCTATCGGCACCAATTTTTGAAATGCCTATCGGCTTCTATATCTAAAATGCCTATCGACATCTATTTTTAAAATGCCAATCGGCAACTATATCTAAAATGCCTATCGGCATATATATCTGAAATGCCTATCGACACCTATGTTTGAAATGCCTATCGGAAACTACATCTGAAATGCCTATCAGCACCTATATTTGAACTGCCTATCGGCAACCATATCTGGGTTGCTTACCGGCACCTATATTTGAAATGCCTATCGGCTTCTATATCTGAAATGCCTATCGGCACCTATATTTGAAATGCCTACCGGCAACCATATCTGGAATTCCTATCAGCACCTATATTTGAAATGCCTATCGGCTTCTATATCTGAAATGCCTATCGGCACCTATTTTTAAAATTCCAATCGGCAACTATATCTGAAATGCCTATCGGCACCTATATCTGAAATGCCTATCGGCACCTATTTTTGAAATGCCTATCGGAAACTACATCTGAATTGCCTATCAGCACCTATATTTGAAATGCCTATCGGCAATCATATTTGGAATGCCAATCGGGACCTATATTTGAAATGCCTATCGGCAACCACATCAGAAATGCCTATCGGCACCTATATCTGAAATGTCTTTCGGCATTTATATCTGAAATGCCTATCGACACCTATATTTGAAATGCCTATCGGCACCTATATTTTAAATGCCTATCGGCATTTATATCTGATATGCCTATCGGCACCTATATCTGAAATGCACATCGGCACCTATTTTTGAAATGCCTATCGGAAGCTACATCTTAAATGCCTATCGGCACCTATTTTTAAAATGCCAATCGGCAACTCTATCTGAAAAGCCTATCGGCACCTATATCTGAAATGCCTATCGGCACCTATTTTTGAAATGCCTATCGGAAACTACATCTGAAATGCCTATCAGCACCTATATTTGAAATGCCTATCGGCAACCATATCTGAAATGCCTATCGACACCTATATTTGAAATACCTATCGGCTTCTATATCTGAAATGCCTATTGGCACATATTTTTAAAATGCCAATCGGCCACTATATCTGAAATGCCTATCAGCACCTATATCTGAAATGCCTATCGGCACCAATATTTGAAATGCCTATCGGAAACTACATCTGAAATGCCTATCAGCACCTATATTTGAAATGCCTATCGGCAACCATATCTAGAATGCCTATCGGCACCTATATTTGAAATGCTTATTGGCTTCTATATCTGAAATGCCTATCGACAGCTATTTTTAAAATGCCAATTGGCAACTATATCTGTAATGCCTATCGGCACCTATATCTGAAATGCCTATCGGTACCTATTTTTGAAATGCCTATCGGAAACTACATCTGACATGCCTATCAGCACTTATATTTGAAATGCCTATCGGCAACCATATCTGGAATGCCTATCGGCACCAATATTTGAAATGCCTATCGGCTTATATATCTGAAATGCCTATCGACACCTATTTTTAAAATGCCAATTGGCAACTATATCTGAAATGCTATCGGCACCTATATCTGAAATGCCTATCGGCACCTATTTTTGAAATGCCTATCGGCTTCTATATCTGAAATGCCTATCGGCACCTATATTTGAAATGCCTATCGGCAACCATATCTGAAATGCCTATTAACACCTATATTTGAAATGCCTATCGGCTTCTATATCTGAAATGCCTATCGGCACCTATTTTTAAAATGCCAATCGGCAACTATATCCGAAATGCCTATCGACACCTATATCTGAAATGCCTATCGGCACCTATTTTTGAAATGCCTATCGGAAACCACATCTGAAATGCCTATTAGCACCTATATTTGAAATGCCTATCGGTAAACATATCTGAAATGCCTATCGACACCTATATTTGAAATACCTATCGACTTCTATATCTGAAATGCCTATCGGCACCTATATCTGGAATGCCTATCGGCACCTATATTTGAAATGTCTATCGGCTTCTATATCTGAAATGCCTATCGGCACCTATTTTTGAAATGCCTATCGGAAACTACATGTGAAATGCCTATCAGCACCTATATTTGTAATGCCTATCGGCAACCATATCTGGAATGCCTATCGACACCTATATTTGAAATACCTATCGGCTTCTATATCTGAAATGCCTATCGGCACCTATTTTTAAAATGCCAATCGGTAACTATATCTGAAATGCCTATCGGCACCTATATCTGAAATCCCTATCGGCACCAATTTTTAAAATGCCTATCGGAAACTACATCTGGAATGCCTATCAGCACCTATATTTGAAATGCCTATCGGCAACCATATCTGGAATGCCTATCGGCACCTATATTTGAAATGCCTATCGGCTTCTATATCTAAAATGCCTATCGACATCTATTTTTAAAATGCCAATCGGCAACTATATCTGAAATGCCTATCGGCACATATATCTGAAATGCCTATCGACACCTATTTTTGAAATGCCTATCGGAAACTACATCTGGAATGCCTATCAGCACCTATATTTGAAATGCGTTACGGCAAACATCTGAAATGCCTATCGACACCTATATCTGAAATACCTATCGGCTTCTATATCTGAAATGCCTATCGGCACCTATTTTTAAAATGCCAATCGGAAACTATATCTGAAATGCCTATCAACACCTTTATCTGAAATGCCCATCATAACCAATTTTTGAAATGCCTATCGGAAACTACATCTGAAATGCCTATCAGCACCTATATTTAAAATGCCTATCGGCAACCATATCTGGGTTACTTATCGGCACCTATATTTGAAATGCCTATCGGCTTCTATATCTGAAATGCCTATCGGCACCTATTTTTAAAATGCCAATCGGCAACTATATCTGAAATGCCTATCGGCACCTATATATGAAATGCCTATCAGCACCAATTTTTGAAATGCCTATCGGAAACTACAACTGAAATGCCTATCAGCACCTATATTTGAAATGCCTACCGGCAACCATATCTGGAATTCCTATCTGCACCTATATTTGAAATGCCTATCGGCTTCTATATCTGAAATGCCTATCGGCACCTATTTTTAAAATTCCAATCGGCAACTATATCTGAAATGCCTATCGGCACCTATATCTGAAATGCCTATCGGCACTTATTTTTGAAATGCCTATCGGAAACTACATCTAAAATGCCTATTAGCACCTATATTTAGAATGCTTATCGGCAACCATATTTGGAATGCCGATCGGGACCTATATTTGAAATGCCTATCGGCAACCACATCAGAAATGCCTTTCGGCACCTATATCTGAAATGTCTTTCTGCATTTATATCTGAAATGCCTATCGACACCTATATTTGAAATGCCTATCGGCACCTATATTTTAAATGCCTATCGGCATCTATATCTGTTATGCCTATCGGCACCTATATCTAAAATGCCTATCGGCACCTATTTTTGAAATGCCTATCGGAAGCTACATCTAAAATGCCTATCGGCACCTATTTTTAAAATGCCAATCGGCAACTCTATCTGAAAAGCCTATCGGCACCTATATCTGAAATGCCTATCGGCACCTATTTTTGAAATGCCTATCGGAAACTACATCTGAAATGCCTATCAGCACCTATATTTGAAATGCCTATCGGCAAACATATCTGAAATGCCTATCGACACCTATATTTGAAATACCTATCGGCTTCTATATCTGAAATGCCTATCGGCACCTATTTTTGAAATGCCAATAGGCCACTATATCTGAAATGCCTATCAGCACCTATATCTGAAATGCCTATCGGCACCAATTTTTGAAATGCCTATCGGAAACTACATCTGAAATCCCTATCAGCACCTATATTTAAAATGCCTATCGGCAACCATATCTGGAATGCCTATCGGCACCTATATTTGAAATGCCTATTGGCTTCTATATCTGAAATGCCTATCGACACCTATTTTTAAAATGCCTATTGGCAACTATATCTGAAATGCCTATCGGCACCTATATCTGAAATGCCTATCGGCACCTATTTTTGAAATGCCTATCGGAAACTACATCTGAAATGCCTATCAGCACCTATATTTGAAATGCCTATCGGCAACCATATCTGAAATGCCTATCGACACCTATATTTGAAATACCTATCGGCTTCTATATCTGAAATGCCTATCGGCACCTATTTTTAAAATGCCAATCGGCCACTATATCTGAAATGCCTATCAGCACCTATATCTGAAATGCCTATCGGCACCAATTTTTGAAATGCCTATCGGAAACTACATCTGAAATGCCTATCAGCCCCTATATTTGAAACGCCTATCGGCAACTATATCTGGAATGCCTATCGGCACCTATATTTGAAATGCCTATTGGCTTCTATATCTGAAATGCCTATCGACACCTATTTTTAAAATGCCAAGTGGCAACTATATCTGTAATGCCTATCGGCAACTATATCTCAAATGCCTATCGGTACCTATTTTTGAAATGCCTATCGGAAACTACATCTGACATGCCTATCAGCACTTATATTTGAAATGCCTATCGGCAGCCATATCTGGAATGCCTATCGGCACCTATATTTGAAATGCCTATCGGCTTATATATCTGAAATGCCTATCGACACCTATTTTTAAAATGCCAATTGGCAACTATATCTGAAATGTCTATCGGCACCTATATCTGAAATGCCTATCGGCACCTATTTTTGAAATGCCTATCGGCTTCTATATCTGAAATGCCTATCGGCACCTATATTTAAAATGCCTATCGGCTTCTATATCTGAAATGCCTATCGGCACCTATTTTTAAAATGCCAATCGGCAACTATATCTGAACTGCCTATCGACACCTATATCTAAAAAGCCTATCGGCACCTATTTTTGAAATGCCTATCGGAAACTACATCTAAAATGCCTATTAGCACATATATTTGAAATGCCTATCGGTAAACATATCTGAAATGCCTATCGACACCTATATTTGAAATACCTATCGGCTTCTATATCTGGAATGCCTATCGACACCTATTTTTAAAATGCCAATCGGTGACTATATCTGAAATGCCTATCGGCAGCTATATCTGAAATGCCTATCGGCACCAATTTTTGAAATGCCTATCGGAAACTACATCTGGAATGCCTATCAGCACCTATATTTGAAATGAATATCGGCAACCATATCTGGAATGTATATCGGCACCTATATTTGAAATGCCTATCGGCTTCTATATCTGAAATGCCTATCCACACCTATTTTTAAAACGCCAATTGGCAACTATATCTGAAATGCCTATCGGCACCTATATCTGAAATGCCTATCGGTACCTATTTTTGAAATGCCTATCGAAAACTACATCTAAAATGCCTATCAGCACTTATATTTGAAATGCCTATCGGCAACCATATCTGGAATGCCTATCGGCACATATATTTGAAATGCCTATCGGCTTATATATCTGAAATGCCTATAGGCACCTATTTTTAAAATGCCAATAGGCAACTATATCTGGAATGCCTATCGGCACCTATATCTGGAATGCCTATCGGCACCTATATTTGAAATGTCTATCGGCTTCTATATCTGAAATGCCTATCGGCACTTATTTTTTAAATGCCAATCGGCAATTATATCTGAAATGCCTATCGGCACCTATATCTGAAATGCCTATCGGCACCTATTTTTTAAATGCTTATCGGAAACTACATGTGAAATGCCTATCAGCACCTATATTTGAAATGCCTATCGGCAACCATATCTGGAATGCCTATCGGCACCTATATTTGAAATGCCTATCGGCTTCTATATCTGAAATTCCTATCGGCACCAACTTTTAAAATGCCAATCGGCAACTATATCTGAAATGCCTATCGGCAACTATATCTGAAATGCCTATCGGCACCAATTTTTGAAATGCCTATCGGAAACTACATCTGAAATGCCTATCAGCACCTATATTTGAAATGCCTATCGGCAACCATATCTGGAATGCCTATCGGCACCTATATTTGAAATGTCTATCGGCTTCTATATCTGAAAAGCCTATCGGCACTTATTTTTAAAATGCCAATCGGCAACTATATCTGAAACGCCTATCGGGACCTATATCTGAAATGCCTATCGGATTATATATCTGAAATGCCTATCGGCACTTATTTTTAAAATGCCAATCGGCAACTATATCTGAAATGCCTATCGGCACCTATATCTGAAATGCCTATCGGCACCTATTTTTGAAATGCCTATCGGAAACTACATCTGAAATGCCTATCAGCACCTATATTTGAAATGCCTATCGGCAACCATATCTGGAATGCCTATCGGCACCTATATTTGAAATGCCTATTGGCTTCTATATCTGAAATGCCTATCGACACCTATTTTTAAAATGCCAATTGGCAATTATATCTGTAATGCCTATCGGCACCTATATCTGAAATGCCTATCGGTACCTATTTTTGAAATGCCTATCGGAAACTACATCTGACATGCCTATCAGCACTTATATATGAAATGCCTATCGGCAAAAATATCTGGAATGCCTATCGGCACCTATATTTGAAATGCCTATCGGCTTATATATCTGAAATGCCTATCGACACCTATTTTTAAAATGCCAATCGGCAACTATATCTGAAATGCCTATCGGCACCTATATCTGAAATGCCTATCGGCACCTATTTTTGAAATGCCTATCGGCTTCAATATCTGAAATGCCTATCGGCACCTATATTTGAAATGCCTATCGGCAACCATATCTGGAATGCCTATCGGCACCTATATTTGAAATGCCTATCGGCTTCTATATCTGAAATGCCTATCGGCACCTATATCTGAAATGTCTTTCGGCATTTATATCTGAAATGCCTATCGACACCTATATTTGAAATGCCTATCGGCACCTATATTTTAAATGCCTATCGGCATTTATATCTGATATGCCTATCGACACCTATATTTGAAATACCTATCGGCTTCTATATCTGAAATGCCTATCGGCACCTATATCTGAAATGCCTATCGGCACCTATTTTTGAAATTCCTATCGGAAGCTACATCTTAAATGCCTATCGGCACCTATTTTTAAAATGCCAATCGGCAACTCTATCTGGAATGCCTATCAGCACCTATATCTGAAATGCCTATCGGCACCTATTTTTGAAATGCCTATTGGAAACTACATCTGAAATGCCTATCAGCACCTATATTTAAAATGCCTATCGGCAACCACATCAGAAATGCCTATCGGCAGCTATATCTGAAATGCCTTTCGGCATTTATATCTGAAATGCCTATCGACACCTATATTTGAAATGCCTATCGGCACCTATATTTTAAATGCCTATCGGCAACTATATCTGATATGCCTATCGGCACCTATATCTGAAATGCCTATCGGCACCTATTTTTGAAATGCCTATCGAAAACTACATCTAAAATGCCTATCGGCACCTATTTTCACAATGCCAATCGGCAACTATATCTGAAATGCCTATCGGCACTAATATCTGAAATGCCTATCGGCACCTATTTTTGAAATGCCTATCGGAAACTACATCTGAGATGCCTATCAGCACCTATATTTGAAATGCCTATCGGCTTCTATATCTGAAATGCCTATCGACTTCTATATCTGAAATGCCTATCGACACCTATATCTGAAATACCTATCGGCTTCTATATCTGAAATGCCTATCGGCACCTATTTTTAAAATGCCAATCGGAAACTATATCTGAAATGCCTATCAGCACCTATATCTGAAATGCCTATCGGCACCAATTTTTGAAATGCCAATCGGCCACTATATCTGAAATGCCTATCAGCACCTATATCTGAAATGCCTATCGGCACCAATTTTTGAAATGCCTATCGGCTTCTATATCTAAAATGCCTATCGACATCTATTTTTAAAATGCCAATCGGCAACTATATCTAAAATGCCTATCGGCATATATATCTGAAATGCCTATCGACACCTATGTTTGAAATGCCTATCGGAAACTACATCTGAAATGCCTATCAGCACCTATATTTGAACTGCCTATCGGCAACCATATCTGGGTTGCTTACCGGCACCTATATTTGAAATGCCTATCGGCTTCTATATCTGAAATGCCTATCGGCACCTATATTTGAAATGCCTACCGGCAACCATATCTGGAATTCCTATCAGCACCTATATTTGAAATGCCTATCGGCTTCTATATCTGAAATGCCTATCGGCACCTATTTTTAAAATTCCAATCGGCAACTATATCTGAAATGCCTATCGGCACCTATATCTGAAATGCCTATCGGCACCTATTTTTGAAATGCCTATCGGAAACTACATCTGAATTGCCTATCAGCACCTATATTTGAAATGCCTATCGGCAATCATATTTGGAATGCCAATCGGGACCTATATTTGAAATGCCTATCGGCAACCACATCAGAAATGCCTATCGGCACCTATATCTGAAATGTCTTTCGGCATTTATATCTGAAATGCCTATCGACACCTATATTTGAAATGCCTATCGGCACCTATATTTTAAATGCCTATCGGCATTTATATCTGATATGCCTATCGGCACCTATATCTGAAATGCACATCGGCACCTATTTTTGAAATGCCTATCGGAAGCTACATCTTAAATGCCTATCGGCACCTATTTTTAAAATGCCAATCGGCAACTCTATCTGAAAAGCCTATCGGCACCTATATCTGAAATGCCTATCGGCACCTATTTTTGAAATGCCTATCGGAAACTACATCTGAAATGCCTATCAGCACCTATATTTGAAATGCCTATCGGCAACCATATCTGAAATGCCTATCGACACCTATATTTGAAATACCTATCGGCTTCTATATCTGAAATGCCTATTGGCACATATTTTTAAAATGCCAATCGGCCACTATATCTGAAATGCCTATCAGCACCTATATCTGAAATGCCTATCGGCACCAATATTTGAAATGCCTATCGGAAACTACATCTGAAATGCCTATCAGCACCTATATTTGAAATGCCTATCGGCAACCATATCTAGAATGCCTATCGGCACCTATATTTGAAATGCTTATTGGCTTCTATATCTGAAATGCCTATCGACAGCTATTTTTAAAATGCCAATTGGCAACTATATCTGTAATGCCTATCGGCACCTATATCTGAAATGCCTATCGGTACCTATTTTTGAAATGCCTATCGGAAACTACATCTGACATGCCTATCAGCACTTATATTTGAAATGCCTATCGGCAACCATATCTGGAATGCCTATCGGCACCAATATTTGAAATGCCTATCGGCTTATATATCTGAAATGCCTATCGACACCTATTTTTAAAATGCCAATTGGCAACTATATCTGAAATGCTATCGGCACCTATATCTGAAATGCCTATCGGCACCTATTTTTGAAATGCCTATCGGCTTCTATATCTGAAATGCCTATCGGCACCTATTTTTAAAATGCCAATCGGCAACTATATCCGAAATGCCTATCGACACCTATATCTGAAATGCCTATCGGCACCTATTTTTGAAATGCCTATCGGAAACCACATCTGAAATGCCTATTAGCACCTATATTTGAAATGCCTATCGGTAAACATATCTGAAATGCCTATCGACACCTATATTTGAAATACCTATCGACTTCTATATCTGAAATGCCTATCGGCACCTATTTTTAAAATGCCAATCGGTGACTATATCTGAAATGCCTATCGGCACCTATATCTGAAATGCCTATCGGCACCAATTTTTGAAATGCCTATCGGAAACTACATCTGGAATGCCTATCAGCACCTATATTTGAAATGCCTATCGGCAACCATATCTGGAATGCCTATCGGCACCTATATTTGAAATGCCTATCGGCTTCTATATCTGAAATGCCTATCCACACCTATTTTCAAAACGCCAATTGGCAACTATATCTGAAATGCCTATCGGCACCTATATCTGAAATGCCTATCGGTACCTATTTTTGAAATGCCTATTGGAAAATACATCTGAAATGCCTATCAGCACTTATATTTGAAATGCCTGTCGGCAACCATATCTGGAATGCCTATCGGCACCTATATTTGAAATGCCTATCGGCTTATATATCTGAAATGCCTATCGGCACCTATTTTTAAATTGCCAATAGGCAACTATATCTGAAATGCCTATCGGCACCTATATCTGGAATGCCTATCGGCACCTATATTTGAAATGTCTATCGGCTTCTATATCTGAAATGCCTATCGGCACTTATTTTTAAAATGCCAATCGGCAACTATATCTGAAATGCCTATCGGCACCTATATCTGAAATGCCTATCGGCACCTATTTTTGAAATGCCTATCGGAAACTACATGTGAAATGCCTATCAGCACCTATATTTGTAATGCCTATCGGCAACCATATCTGGAATGCCTATCGGCACCTATATTTGAAATGCCTATCGGCTTCTATATCTGAAATGCCTATCGGCACCAATTTTTAAAATGCTAATCGGCGACTATATCTGTAATGCCTATCGGCACCTATATCTGAAATGCCTAACGGCACCTACTTTTGAATTGCCTATCGGAAACTACATCTGAAATGCCTATCAGCACCTATATTTGAAATGCCTATCGGCAACCATATCTGAAATGCCTATCGACACCTATATTTGAAATACCTATCGGCTTCTATATCTGAAATGCCTATCGGCACCTATTTTTAAAATGCCAATCGGTAACTATATCTGAAATGCCTATCGGCACCTATATCTGAAATCCCTATCGGCACCAATTTTTAAAATGCCTATCGGAAACTACATCTGGAATGCCTATCAGCACCTATATTTGAAATGCCTATCGGCAACCGTATCTGGAATGCCTATCGGCACCTATATTTGAAATGCCTATCGGCTTCTATATCTAAAATGCCTATCGACATCTATTTTTAAAATGCCAATCGGCAACTATATCTGAAATGCCTATCGGCACATATATCTGAAATGCCTATCGACACCTATTTTTGAAATGCCTATCGGAAACTACATCTGGAATGCCTATCAGCACCTATATTTGAAATGCGTTACGGCAAACATCTGAAATGCCTATCGACACCTATATCTGAAATACCTATCGGCTTCTATATCTGAAATGCCTATCGGCACCTATTTTTAAAATGCCAATCGGAAACTATATCTGAAATGCCTATCAACACCTTTATCTGAAATGCCCATCATAACCAATTTTTGAAATGCCTATCGGAAACTACATCTGAAATGCCTATCAGCACCTATATTTAAAATGCCTATCGGCAACCATATCTGGGTTACTTATCGGCACCTATATTTGAAATGCCTATCGGCTTCTATATCTGAAATGCCTATCGGCACCTATTTTTAAAATGCCAATCGGCAACTATATCTGAAATGCCTATCGGCACCTATATATGAAATGCCTATCAGCACCAATTTTTGAAATGCCTATCGGAAACTACAACTGAAATGCCTATCAGCACCTATATTTGAAATGCCTACCGGCAACCATATCTGGAATTCCTATCTGCACCTATATTTGAAATGCCTATCGGCTTCTATATCTGAAATGCCTATCGGCACCTATTTTTAAAATTCCAATCGGCAACTATATCTGAAATGCCTATCGGCACCTATATCTGAAATGCCTATCGGCACTTATTTTTGAAATGCCTATCGGAAACTACATCTAAAATGCCTATTAGCACCTATATTTAGAATGCTTATCGGCAACCATATTTGGAATGCCGATCGGGACCTATATTTGAAATGCCTATCGGCAACCACATCAGAAATGCCTTTCGGCACCTATATCTGAAATGTCTTTCGGCATTTATATCTGAAATGCCTATCGACACCTATATTTGAAATGCCTATCGGCACCTATATTTTAAATGCCTATCGGCATCTATATCTGTTATGCCTATCGGCACCTATATCTAAAATGCCTATCGGCACCTATTTTTGAAATGCCTATCGGAAGCTACATCTAAAATGCCTATCGGCACCTATTTTTAAAATGCCAATCGGCAACTCTATCTGAAAAGCCTATCGGCACCTATATCTGAAATGCCTATCGGCACCTATTTTTGAAATGCCTATCGGAAACTACATCTGAAATGCCTATCAGCACCTATATTTGAAATGCCTATCGGCAAACATATCTGAAATGCCTATCGACACCTATATTTGAAATACCTATCGGCTTCTATATCTGAAATGCCTATCGGCACCTATTTTTGAAATGCCAATAGGCCACTATATCTGAAATGCCTATCAGCACCTATATCTGAAATGCCTATCGGCACCAATTTTTGAAATGCCTATCGGAAACTACATCTGAAATCCCTATCAGCACCTATATTTAAAATGCCTATCGGCAACCATATCTGGAATGCCTATCGGCACCTATATTTGAAATGCCTATTGGCTTCTATATCTGAAATGCCTATCGACACCTATTTTTAAAATGCCTATTGGCAACTATATCTGAAATGCCTATCGGCACCTATATCTGAAATGCCTATCGGCACCTATTTTTGAAATGCCTATCGGAAACTACATCTGAAATGCCTATCAGCACCTATATTTGAAATGCCTATCGGCAACCATATCTGAAATGCCTATCGACACCTATATTTGAAATACCTATCGGCTTCTATATCTGAAATGCCTATCGGCACCTATTTTTAAAATGCCAATCGGCCACTATATCTGAAATGCCTATCAGCACCTATATCTGAAATGCCTATCGGCACCAATTTTTGAAATGCCTATCGGAAACTACATCTGAAATGCCTATCAGCCCCTATATTTGAAATGCCTATCGGCAACTATATCTGGAATGCCTATCGGCACCTATATTTGAAATGCCTATTGGCTTCTATATCTGAAATGCCTATCGACACCTATTTTTAAAATGCCAAGTGGCAACTATATCTGTAATGCCTATCGGCAACTATATCTCAAATGCCTATCGGTACCTATTTTTGAAATGCCTATCGGAAACTACATCTGACATGCCTATCAGCACTTATATTTGAAATGCCTATCGGCAGCCATATCTGGAATGCCTATCGGCACCTATATTTGAAATGCCTATCGGCTTATATATCTGAAATGCCTATCGACACCTATTTTTAAAATGCCAATTGGCAACTATATCTGAAATGTCTATCGGCACCTATATCTGAAATGCCTATCGGCACCTATTTTTGAAATGCCTATCGGCTTCTATATCTGAAATGCCTATCGGCACCTATATTTAAAATGCCTATCGGCTTCTATATCTGAAATGCCTATCGGCACCTATTTTTAAAATGCCAATCGGCAACTATATCTGAACTGCCTATCGACACCTATATCTAAAAAGCCTATCGGCACCTATTTTTGAAATGCCTATCGGAAACTACATCTAAAATGCCTATTAGCACATATATTTGAAATGCCTATCGGTAAACATATCTGAAATGCCTATCGACACCTATATTTGAAATACCTATCGGCTTCTATATCTGGAATGCCTATCGACACCTATTTTTAAAATGCCAATCGGTGACTATATCTGAAATGCCTATCGGCAGCTATATCTGAAATGCCTATCGGCACCAATTTTTGAAATGCCTATCGGAAACTACATCTGGAATGCCTATCAGCACCTATATTTGAAATGAATATCGGCAACCATATCTGGAATGTATATCGGCACCTATATTTGAAATGCCTATCGGCTTCTATATCTGAAATGCCTATCCACACCTATTTTTAAAACGCCAATTGGCAACTATATCTGAAATGCCTATCGGCACCTATATCTGAAATGCCTATCGGTACCTATTTTTGAAATGCCTATCGAAAACTACATCTAAAATGCCTATCAGCACTTATATTTGAAATGCCTATCGGCAACCATATCTGGAATGCCTATCGGCACATATATTTGAAATGCCTATCGGCTTATATATCTGAAATGCCTATAGGCACCTATTTTTAAAATGCCAATAGGCAACTATATCTGGAATGCCTATCGGCACCTATATCTGGAATGCCTATCGGCACCTATATTTGAAATGTCTATCGGCTTCTATATCTGAAATGCCTATCGGCACTTATTTTTTAAATGCCAATCGGCAATTATATCTGAAATGCCTATCGGCACCTATATCTGAAATGCCTATCGGCACCTATTTTTTAAATGCTTATCGGAAACTACATGTGAAATGCCTATCAGCACCTATATTTGAAATGCCTATCGGCAACCATATCTGGAATGCCTATCGGCACCTATATTTGAAATGCCTATCGGCTTCTATATCTGAAATTCCTATCGGCACCAACTTTTAAAATGCCAATCGGCAACTATATCTGAAATGCCTATCGGCAACTATATCTGAAATGCCTATCGGCACCAATTTTTGAAATGCCTATCGGAAACTACATCTGAAATGCCTATCAGCACCTATATTTGAAATGCCTATCGGCAACCATATCTGGAATGCCTATCGGCACCTATATTTGAAATGTCTATCGGCTTCTATATCTGAAAAGCCTATCGGCACTTATTTTTAAAATGCCAATCGGCAACTATATCTGAAACGCCTATCGGGACCTATATCTGAAATGCCTATCGGATTATATATCTGAAATGCCTATCGGCACTTATTTTTAAAATGCCAATCGGCAACTATATCTGAAATGCCTATCGGCACCTATATCTGAAATGCCTATCGGCACCTATTTTTGAAATGCCTATCGGAAACTACATCTGAAATGCCTATCAGCACCTATATTTGAAATGCCTATCGGCAA
This sequence comes from Venustoraphidia nigricollis, assembly GCA_034508555.1. NCBI lineage: Eukaryota > Metazoa > Arthropoda > Insecta > Raphidioptera > Raphidiidae > Venustoraphidia > Venustoraphidia nigricollis. The sequence continues at coordinate 109,487 of JAVRKA010000292.1, forward strand.
CCATATCTGGAATGCCTATCGGCACCTATATTTGAAATGCCTATTGGCTTCTATATCTGAAATGCCTATCGACACCTATTTTTAAAATGCCAATTGGCAATTATATCTGTAATGCCTATCGGCACCTATATCTGAAATGCCTATCGGTACCTATTTTTGAAATGCCTATCGGAAACTACATCTGACATGCCTATCAGCACTTATATATGAAATGCCTATCGGCAAAAATATCTGGAATGCCTATCGGCACCTATATTTGAAATGCCTATCGGCTTATATATCTGAAATGCCTATCGACACCTATTTTTAAAATGCCAATCGGCAACTATATCTGAAATGCCTATCGGCACCTATATCTGAAATGCCTATCGGCACCTATTTTTGAAATGCCTATCGGCTTCAATATCTGAAATGCCTATCGGCACCTATATTTGAAATGCCTATCGGCAACCATATCTGGAATGCCTATCGGCACCTATATTTGAAATGCCTATCGGCTTCTATATCTGAAATGCCTATCGGCACCTATTTTTAAAATGCCAATCGGCAACTATATATGAAATGCCTATCGACACCTATATCTGAAATGCCTATCGGCACCTATTTTTGAAATGCCTATCGGAAACTACATCTAAAATGCCTATTAGCACCTATATTTGAAATGCCTATCGGTAAACATATCTGAAATGCCTATCGACACCTATATTTAAAATACCTATCGGCTTCTATATCTGGAATGCCTATCGGCACCTATTTTTAAAATGCCAATCGGTGACTATATCTGAAATGCCTATCGGCACCTATATCTGAAATGCCTATCGGCACCAATTTTTGAAATGCCTATCGGAAACTACATCTGGAATGCCTATCAGCACCTATATTTGAAATGCCTATCGGCAACCATATCTGGAATGCCTATCGGCACCTATATTTGAAATGCCTATCGGCTTCTATATTTGAAATGCCTATCCACACCTATTTTTAAAACGCCAATTGGCAACTATATCTGAAATGCCTATCGGCACCTATATCTGAAATGCCTATCGGTACCTATTTTTGAAATGCCTATCGGGAACTACATCTGAAATGCCTATCAGCACTTATATTTGAAATGCCTATCGGCAACCATATCTGGAATGCCTATCGGCACCTATATTTGAAATGCCTATCGGCTTATATATCTGAAATGCCTATCGGCACCTATTTTTATAATGCCAATAGGCAACTATATCTGAAATGCCTATCGTCACCTATATCTGAAATGCCTATCGGCACCTATTTTTGAAATGCCTATCGGAAACTACATGTGAAATGCCTATCAGTACCTATATTTGTAATGCCTGTCGGCAACCATATCTGGAATGCCTATCGGCACCTATATTTGAAATGCCTATCGGCTTCTATATCTGAAATGCCTATCGGCACCAATTTTTAAAATGCTAATCGGCAACTATATCTGTAATGCCTATCGGCACCTATATCTGAAATGCCTATCGGCCCCTTCTTTTGAATTGGCTATCGGAAACTACATCTGAAATGCCTATCAGCACCTATATTTGAAACGCCTTTCGGCAACCATATCTGAAATGCCTATCGACACCCATATTTGAAATACCTAGTGACTTCTATATCTGAAATGCCTATCGGCACCTATTTTTAAAATGCCAATCGGTAACTATATCTGAAATGCCTATCGGCACCTATATCTGAAATGCCTATCGGCACCAATTTTTGAAATGCCTATCGGAAACTACATCTGTAATGAATATCAGCACCTATATTTGAAATGCCTATCGGGAACCATATCTGGAATGCCTATCGGCACCTATATTTGAAATGCCTATCGGCTTCTATATCTAAAATGCCTATCGACATCTATTTTTAAAATGCCAATCGGCAACTATATCTGAAATGCCTATCGGCGCATATATCTGAAATGCCTATCGACACCTATTTTTGAAATGCCTATCGGAAACTACATCTGGAATGCCTATCAGCACCTATATTTGAAATGCCTATCGGCAAACATCTGAAATGCCTATCGACACCTATATCTGAAATACCTATCGGCTTCTATATCTGAAATGCCTATCGGCACCTATTTTTAAAATGCCAATCGGAAACTATATCTGAAATGCCTATCAGCACCTATATCTGAAATGCCTATCGGCACCAATTTTTGAAATGCCTATCGGAAACTACATCTGAAATGCCTATCAGCACCTATATTTGAAATGCCTACCGGCAACTATATCTGGAATTCCTATCAGCTCCTATATTTGAAATGCCTATCGGCTTCTATATCTGAAATGCCTATCGGCACCTATTTTTAAAATTCCAATCGGCAACTATATCTGAAATGCCTATCGGCACCTATATCTGAAATGCCTATCGGCACCTATTTTTGAAATGCCTATCGGAAACTACATCTGAAATGCCTATCAGCACCTATATTTGAAATGCCTATCGGCAACCATGTCTGGAATGCCTATCGGCACCTATATTTGAAATGTCTATCGGCTTCTATATCTGAAATGCCTATCGGCACTTATTTTTAAAATGCCAATCGGCAACTATATCTGAAATGCCTATCGGCACCTATATCTGAAATGCCTATCGGCACCTATTTTTGAAATCCGTATCGGAAACTACATGTGAAATGCCTATCAGCACCTATATTTGTAATGCCTGTCGGCAAACATATCTGGAATGCCTATCGGCACCTATATTTGAAATGCCTATCGGCTTCTATATCTGAAATGCCTGTCGGCACCAATTTTTAAAATGCTAATCGGCAACTATATCTGTAATGCCTATCGGCACCTGTATCTGAAATGCCTATCGGCACCTACTTTTGAATTGCCTATCGGAAACTACATCTGAAATGCCTATCAGCACCTATATTTGAAATGCCTATCGGCAACCATATCTGAAATGCCTATCGACACCTATATTTGAAATACCTATAGGCTTCTATATCTGAAATGCCTATCAGCACCTATTTTTAAAATGCCAATCGGTAACTATATCTGAAATGCCTATCGGCACCTATATCTGAAATGCCTATCGGCACCAATTTTTGAAATGCCTATCGGAAACTACATCTGGAATGAATATCAGCACCTATATTTGAAATGCCTATCGGGAACTATATCTTGAATGCCTATCGGCACCTATATTTGAAATACCTATCGGCTTCTATATCTAAAATGCCTATCGACATCTATTTTTAAAATGCCAATCGGCAACTACATCTGAAATGCCTATCGGCACATATATCTGAAATGCCTATCGACACCTATTTTTTAAATGCCTATCGGAAACTACATCTGAAATGCCTATCAGCACCTATATTTGAAATGCCTATCGGCAAACATCTGAAATGCCTATCGACACCTATATCTTAAATACCTATAGGCTTCTATATCTGAAATTCCTATCGGCACCTATTTTTAAAATGCCAATCGGAAACTATATCTGAAATGCCTATCAGCACCTATATCTGAAATGCCTATCGGCACCAATTTTTGAAATGCCTATCGGAAACTACTTCTGAAATGCCTATCAGCACCTATATTTGAAATGCCTATCGTCAACCATATCTGGGTTGCTTATCGGCACCTATATTTGAAATGCCTATCGGCTTCTATATCTGAAATGCCTATCGGCACCTATTTTTAAAATGCCAATCGGTAACTATATCTGAAATGCCTATCGGCACCTATATCTGAAATGCCTATCGGCACCAATTTTTAAAATGCCTATCGGAAACTACATCTGGAATGCCTATCAGCACCTATATTTGAAATGCCTGTCGGCAACCATATCTGGAATGCCATCGGCACCTATATTTGAAATGCCTATCGGCTTATATATCTAAAATGCCTATCGGCACCTATTTTTAAAATGCCAATAGGCAACTATATCTGAAATGCCTATCGGCACCTATTTTTGAAATGCCTATCGGAAACTACATGTGAAATGCCTATCAGCACCTATATTTGTAATGCCTGTCGGCAAACATATCTGGAATGCCTATCGGCACCTATATTTGAAATGCCTATCGGCTTCTATATCTGAAATGCCTATCGGCACCAATTTTTAAAATGCTAATCGGCAACTATATCTGTAATGCCTATCGGCACCTATATCTGAAATGCCTATCGGCCCCTTCTTTTGAATTGGCTATCGGAAACTACATCTGAAATGCCTATCAGCACCTATATTTGAAATGCCTTTCGGCAACCATATCTGAAATGCCTATCGACACCTATATTTGAAATACCTAGTGACTTCTATATCTGAAATGCCTATCGGCACCTATTTTTAAAATGCCAATCGGTAACTATATCTGAAATGCCTATCGGCACCTATATCTGAAATGCCTATCGGCAACAATTTTTGAAGTGCCTATCGGAAACTACATCTGGAATGAATATCAGCACCTATATTTGAAATGCCTATCGGGAACCATATCTGGAATGCCTATCGGCACCTATATTTGAAATGCCTATCGGCTTCTATATCTAAAATGCCTATCGACATCTATTTTTAAAATGCCAATCGGCAACTATATCTGAAATGCCTATCGGCACATATATCTGAAATGCCTATCGACACCTATTTTTGAAATGCCTATCGGATACTACATCTGGAATGCCTATCAGCACCTATATTTGAAATGCCTATCGGCAAACATCTGAAATGCCTATCGACACCTATATCTGAAATACCTATCGGCTTCTATATCTGAAATGCCTATCGGCACCTATTTTTAAAATGCCAATCGGAAACTATATCTGAAATGCCTATCAGCACCTATATCTGAAATGCCTATCGGCACCAATTTTTGAAATGCCTATCGGAAACTACATCTGAAATGCCTATCAGCCCCTATATTTGAAATGCCTATCGGCAACCATATCTGGGTTGCTTATCGGCACCTATATTTGAAATGCCTATCGGCTTCTATATCTGAAATGCCAATCGGCACCTATTTTAAAATGCCAATCGGCAACTATATCTGAAATGCCTATCGGCACCTATATATGAAATGCCTATCGGCACCAATTTTTGAAATGCCTATCGGAAACTACATCTGAAATGCCTATCAGCACCTATATTTGAAATGCCTACCGGCAAACATATCTGGAATTCCTATCAGCACCTATATTTGAAATGCCTATCGGCTTCTATATCTGAAATGCCTATCGGCACCTATTTTTAAAATTCCAATCGGCAACTATATCTGAAATGCCTATCGGCACCTATATCTGAAATGCCTATCGGCACCTATTTTTGAAATGCCTATAGGAAACTACATCTGAAATGCCTATCAGCACCTATATTTGAAATGCCTATCGGCAACCATGTCTGGAATGCCTATCGGCACCTATATTTGAAATGTCTATCGGCACTTATTTTTAAAATGCCAATCGGCAACTATATCTGAAATGCCTATCGGCACCTATATCTGAAATGCCTATCGGCACCTATTTTTGAAATCCGTATCGGAAACTACATGTGAAATGCCTATCAGCACCTATATTTGTAATGCCTGTCGGCAACCATATCTGGAATGCCTATCGGCACCTATATTTGAAATGCCTATCGGCTTCTATATCTGAAATGCCTGTCGGCACCAATTTTTAAAATGCTAATCGGCAACTATATCTGTAATGCCTATCGGCACCTATATGTGAAATGCCTATCGGCACCTACTTTTGAATTGCCTATCGGAAACTACATCTGAAATGCCTATCAGCACCTATATTTGAAATGCCTATCGGCAACCATATCTGAAATGCCTATCGACACCTATATTTGAAATACGTATAGGCTTCTATATCTGAAATGCCTATCGGCACCTATTTTTAAAATGCCAATCGGTAACTATATCTGAAATGCCTATCGGCACCTATATCTGAAATGCCTATCGGCACCAATTTTTGAAATGCCTATCGGAAACTACATCTGGAATGAATATCAGCACCTATATTTGAAATGCCTATCGGGAACCATATCTGGAATGCCTATCGGCACCTATATTTGAAATGCCTATCGGCTTCTATATCTAAAATGCCTATCGACATCTATTTTTAAAATGCCAATCGGCAACTACATCTGAAATGCCTATCGGCACATATATCTGAAATGCCTATCGACACCTATTTTTGAAATGCCTATCGGAAACTACATCTGGAATGCCTATCAGCACCTATATTTGAAATGCCTATCGGCAAACATCTGAAATGCCTATCGACACCTATATCTTAAATACCTATCGGCTTCTATATCTGAAATTCCTATCGGCACCTATTTTTAAAATGCCAATCGGAAACTATATCTGAAATGCCTATCAGCACCTATATCTGAAATGCCTATCGGCACCAATTTTTGAAATGCCTATCGGAAACTACTTCTGAAATGCCTATCAGCACCTATATTTGAAATGCCTATCGGCAACCATATCTGGGTTGCTTATCGGCACCTATATTTGAAATGCCTATCGGCTTCTATATCTGAAATGCCTATCGGCACCTATTTTTAAAATGCCAATCGGCAACTATATCTGAAATGCCTATCGGCACCTATATATGAAATGCCTATCGGCACCAATTTTTGAAATGCCTATCGGAAACTACATCTGAAATGCCTATCAGCACCTATATTTAAAATGCCTATCGGCAACCATATTTGGAATGCCAATCGGGACCTATATTTGAAATGCCTATCGGCAACCACATCAGAAATGCCTATCGGCACCTATATTTGAAATGCCTATCGGCACCTATATTTTAAATGCCTATCGGCATCTACATCTGATATGCCTATCGGCACCTATATTTGAAATGCCTATCGGCACCTATATTTTAAATGCCTATCGGCATCTACATCTGATATGCCTATCAGCACCTATATTTGAAATGCCTATCGGCAACCATATCTGAAATGCCTATCGGCACCTATTTTTGAAATGCCTATCGGAAACTACATCTGAAATGCCTATCAGCACCTGTATTTGAAATGCCTATCGGCAACCATATCTGAAATGCCTATCGACACCTATATTTGAAATACCTATCGGCTTCTATATCTGAAATGCCTATCGGCACCTATTTTTAAAATGCCAATCGGCCACTATATCTGAAATGCCTACCAGCACCTATATCTGAAATGCCTATCGGCACCAATTTTTGAAATGCCTATCGGAAACTACATCTGAAATACCTATCAGCACCTATATTTGAAATGCCTATCGGCAACCATATCTGGAATGCCTATCGGCACCTATATTTGAAATGCCTATTGGCTTCTATATCTGAAATGCCTATCGACACCTATTTTTAAAATGCCAATCGGCAATTATATCTGAAATGCCTATCGGCACCTATATCTGAAATGCCTATCGGCACCAATTTTTGAAATGCCTGTCGGAAACTACATCTGAAATGCCTATCAGCACCTATATTTGAAATGCCTATCGGCACCCATATCTGGGATGCTTATCGGCACCTATATTTGAAATGCCTATCGGCTTCTATATCTGAAATGCCTATCGGCACCTATTTTTAAAATGCCAATCGGCAAATATATCTGAAATGCCTATCGGCGCCTATATCTGAAATGCCTATCGGCACCTATTTTTGAAATGCCTATCGGAAACTACATCTGAAATGCCTATCAGCACCTATATTTGAAATGCCTATCGGCAACCATATCTGGAATGCCTATCGGCACCTATATTTGAAATGCCTATCGGCTTCTATATCTAAAATGCCTATCGGCACCTATTTTTAAAATGCCAATCGGCAACTATATCTGAAATGCCTATCAGCACCTATATCTGAAATGCCTATCGGCACCTATTTTTGAAATGCCTATCGGAAACTACATCTGAAATGCCTATCAGCACCTATATTTGAAATGCCTATCGGCAAACATATCTGGAATGCCTATAGCACCTATGTTTGAAATGCCTATCGGCTTTTATATCTGAAATGCCTATCGGCACCTATTTTTAAAATGCCAATCGGCAACTATATCTGTAATGCCTATCAGCACCTATATCTGAAATGCCGATCGGCACCTATTTTTGAAATGCCTATCGGAAACTACATCTGAAATGCCTATCGGCACCTATATTTGAAATGCCTATCGGCTTCTATATCTGAAATGCCTATCGACACCTATTTTTAAAATGCCAATCGGTAACTATATCTGAAATGCATATCGGCAGCTATATCTGAAATGCCTATCGGCACCAATTTTTGAAATGCCTATCGGAAACTACATCTGGAATGCCTATCAGCACCTATATTTGAAATGCCTATCGGCAACCATATCTGGAATGCCTATCGGCACCTATATTTGAAATGCCTATCGGCTTCTATATCTGAAATGCCAATCGGCACCTATTTTTAAAATGCCAATCGGCAACTATATCTGAAATGCCTATCGGCACCTATATCTGAAATGCCTATAGGCACCTATTTTTGAAATGCCTTTTTGAAACTACATCTGAAATGCCTATCTGCTCCTAAATTTGAAATGCCTATCGGCAACCATATCTGGAATGCCTATCGGCACCTATATTTGAAATGCCTATCGGCTTCTATATCTGAAATGCCTATCGGCAACTATTTTTAAAATGCCAATTGGCAACTATATCTGAAATGCCTATCGGCACCTATATCTGAAATGCCTATCGGCACCTATTTTTGAAATGCCTATCGGAAACTACATCTGAAATGCCTATCAGCACCTATATTTGAAATGCCTATCGGCAACCATATCTGGAATGCCTATCGGCACCTATATTTGAAATGCATATCGGCTTCTATATCTGAAATGCCTATCGGCACCTATTTTAAAAATGCCAATCGGCAACTATATCTGAAATGCCTATCAGCACCTATATCTGAAATGCCTATCGGCACCTATATCTGAAATGCCTATCGGCACCTATTTTTGAAATACCTATCGGAAACTACATCTGATGTGCCTATCAGCACCTATATTTGAAATGCCTATCGGCAACCATATCTGGAATGCATATCGGCACCTATATTTGAAATGCCTATCGGCTTCTACATCTGAAATGCCTATCGGCACCTATTTTTAAAATGTAAATCGGCAACTATATCTGAAATGCCTATCGGCACCTATTTTTAAAATGCCAATCGGCAACTCTATCTGAAAAGCCTATCGGCACCTATATCTGAAATGCCTATCGGCACCTATTTTTGAAATGCCTATCGGAAACTACATCTGAAATGCCTATCAGCACCTATATTTGAAATGCCTATCGGCAACCATATCTGAAATGCCTATCGACACCTATATTTGAAATACCTATCGGCTTCTATATCTGAAATGCCTATCGGCACCTATTTTTAAAATGCCAATCGGCCACTATATCTGAAATGCCTACCAGCACCTATATCTGAAATGCCTATCGGCACCAATTTTTGAAATGCCTATCGGAAACTACATCTGAAATACCTATCAGCACCTATATTTGAAATGCCTATCGCCAAACATATCTGGAATGCCTATCGGCACCTATATTTGAAATGCCTATTGGCTTCTATATCTGAAATGCCTATCGACACCTATTTTTAAAATGCCAATCGGCAATTATATCTGAAATGCCTATCGGCACCTATATCTGAAATGCCTATCGGCACCAATTTTTGAAATGCCTGTCGGAAACTACATCTGAAATGCCTATCAGCACCTATATTTGAAATGCCTATCGGCACCCATATCTGGGATGCTTATCGGCACCTATATTTGAAATGCCTATCGGCTTCTATATCTGAAATGCCTATCGGCACCTATTTTTAAAATGCCAATCGGCAAATATATCTGAAATGCCTATCGGCACCTATATCTGAAATGCCTATCGGCACCTATTTTTGAAATGCCTATCGGAAACTACATCTGAAATGCCTATCAGCACCTATATTTGAAATGCCTATCGGCAACCATATCTGGAATGCCTATCGGCACCTATATTTGAAATGCCTATCGGCTTCTATATCTGAAATGCCTATCGGCACCTATTTTTAAAATGCCAATCGGCAACTATATCTGAAATGCCTATCAGCACCTATATCTGAAATGCCTATCGGCACCTATTTTTGAAATGCCTATCGGAAACTACATCTGAAATGCCTATCAGCACCTATATTTGAAATGCCTATCGGCAAACATATCTGGAATGCCTATAGCACCTATATTTGAAATGCCTATCGGCTTTTATATCTGAAATGCCTATCGGCACCTATTTTTAAAATGCCAATCGGCAACTATATCTGTAATGCCTATCAGCACCTATATCTGAAATGCCGATCGGCACCTATTTTTGAAATGCCTATCGGAAACTACATCTGAAATGCCTATCGGCACCTATATTTGAAATGCCTATCGGCTTCTATATCTGAAATGCCTATCGACACCTATTTTTAAAATGCCAATCGGCAACTATATCTGAAATGCCTATCGGCACCTATATCTGAAATGCCTATCGGCACCTATTTTTGAAATGCCTATCGGAAACTACATCTGAAATGCCTATCAGAACCTATATTTGAAATGCCTATCGGCAACCATATCTAGAATGCCTATCGGCACCTATATTTGAAATGCCTATCGGATTCTATATCTGAAATGCCTATCGACACCTATTTTTAAAATGCCAATCGGTAACTATATCTGAAATGCATATCGGCAGCTATATCTGAAATGCCTATCGGCACCAATTTTTGAAATGCCTATCGGAAACTACATCTGGAATGCCTATCAGCACCTATATTTGAAATGCCTATCGGCAACCATATCTGGAATGCCTATCGGCACCTATATTTGAAATGCCTATCGGCTTCTATATCTGAAATGCCAATCGGCACCTATTTTTAAAATGCCAATCGGCAACTATATCTGAAATGCCTATCGGCACCTATATCTGAAATGCCTATCGGCACCTATTTTTGAAATGCCTTTTTGAAACTACATCTGAAATGCCTATCTGCTCCTAAATTTGAAATGCCTATCGGCAACCATATCTGGAATGCCTATCGGCACCTATATTTGAAATGCCTATCGGCTTCTATAACTGAAATGCCTATCGGCAACTATTTTTAAAATGCCAATTGGCAACTATATCTGAAATGCCTATCGGCACCTATATCTGAAATGCCTATCGGCACATATATTTGAAATACCTATCGGCTTCTATATCTGAAATGCCTATCGACACCTATTTTTAAAATGCCAATCGGCAACTATATCTGAAATGCTTATCAGCACCTATATCTGAAATGCCTATCGGCACCAGTTTTTGAACTGCCTATCGGAAACTACATCTGAAATGCCTATCAGCACCTGTATTTGAAATGCCTATCGGCAACCATATCTGGAATGCTTATCGGCACCTATATTTGAAATGCCTATCGGCTTCTATATCTAAAATGCCCATCGGCACCTATTTTTAAAATGCCAATCGGCAACTATATCTGAAATGCCTATCGGCACCTATATCTGAAATGCCTATCGGCACCTATTTTTGAAATGCCTATCGGAAACTACATCTGAAATGCCTATCAGCACCTATATTTGAAATGCCTATCGGCAAACATATCTGAAATGCCTATAGCACCTATATTTGATATGCCTATCGGCTTTTATATCTGAAATGCCTATCGGCACCTATTTTTAAAATGCCAATCGGCAACTATATCTGTAATGCCTATCAGCACCTATATCTGAAATGCCGATCGGCACCTATTTTTGAAATGCCTATCGGAAACTACATCTGAAATGCCTATCGGCACCTATATTTGAAATGCCTATCGGCTTCTATATCTGAAATGCCTATCGACATCTATTTTTAAAATGCCAATCGGCAACTATATCTGAAATGCCTATCGGCACCTATATCTGAAATGCCTATCGGCACCTATTTTTGAAATGCCTATCGGAAACTACATCTGAAATGCCTATCAGAACCTATATTTGAAATGCCTATCGGCAACCATATCTAGAATGCCTATCGGCACCTATATTTGAAATGCCTATCGGATTCTATATCTGAAATGCCTATCGACACCTATTTTTAAAATGCCAATCGGTAACTATATCTGAAATGCATATCGGCAGCTATATCTGAAATGCCTATCGGCACCAATTTTTGAAATGCCTATCGGAAACTACATCTGAAATGCCTATCAGCACCTATATTTGAAATGCCTATCGGCAACCATATCTGGAATGCCTATCGGCACCTATATTTGAAATGCCTATCGGCTTCTATATCTGAAATGCCTATCGGCAACTATTTTTAAAATGCCAATCGGCAACTATATCTGAAATGCCTATCGGCACCTATATCTGAAATGCCTATCGGCACCTATTTTTGAAATGCCTTTTTGAAACTACATCTGAAATGCCTATCTGCTCCTAAATTTGAAATGCCTATCGGCAACCATATCTGGAATGCCTATCGGCACCTATATTTGAAATGCCTATCGGCTTCTATATCTGAAATGCCTATCGGCAACTATTTTTAAAATGCCAATTGGCAACTATATCTGAAATGCCTATCGGCACCTATATCTGAAATGCCTATCGGCACCTATTTTTGAAATGCCTATCGGAAACTACATCTGAAATGCCTATCAGCACCTATATTTGAAATGCCTATCGGCAACCATATCTGGAATGCCTATCGGCACCTATATTAGAAATGCATATCGGCTTCTATATCTGAAATGCCTATCGGCACCTATTTTAAAAATGCCAATCGGCAACTATATCTGAAATGCCTATCAGCACCTATATCTGAAATGCCTATCGGCACCTATATCTGAAATGCCTATCGGCACCTATTTTTGAAATACCTATCGGAAACTACATCTGATGTGCCTATCAGCACCTATATTTGAAATGCCTATCGGCAACCATATCTGGAATGCCTATCGGCACCTATATTTGAAATGCCTATCGGCTTCTACATCTAAAATGCCTATCGGCACCTATTTTTAAAATGTAAATCGGCAACTATATCTGAAATGCCTATCGGCACCTATTTTTAAAATGCCTATCGGAAACTACATCTGAAATGCCTATCAGCACCTATATTTGAAATGCCTATCGGCAACCATATCTGAAATGCCTATCGACACCTCTATTTGAAATACCTATCGGCTTCTATATCTGAAATGCCTATCGGCACCTATTTTTAAAATGCCAATCGGCAACTATATCTGAAATGCCTATCGGCACCTATATCTGAAATGCCTATCGGCACCAATTTTTGAAATGCCTATCGGAAACTACATCTGGAATGCCTATCAGCACCTATATTTGAAATGCCTATCGGCAACCATATCTGGAATGCCTATCGGCACCTATATTGAAATGCCTATCGGCTTCTATATCTGAAATGCCTATCGACACCTATTTTTAAAATGTCAATCGGCAACTATATCTGAAATGCCTATCAGCACCTATATCTGAAATGCCTATCGGCACCAATTTTTGAAATGCCTATCGGAAACTACATCTGAAATGCCTATCAGCACTTGTATTTGAAATGCCTATCGGCAACAACATCTGGAATGCTTATCGGCACCTGTATTTAAAATGCCTATCGGCTTCTATATCTGAAATGCCCATCGGCACCTATTTTTAAAATGCCAATCGGCAACTATATCTGAAATGCCTATCGGCACCTATATCTGAAATGCCTATCGGCACCTATTTTTGAAATGCCTATCGGAAACTACATCTGAAATGCCTATCAGCACCTATATTTGAAATGCCTATCGGCAACCATATCTGGAATGCCTATCGGCACCTATATTTGAAATGCCTATCGGCTTCTATATCTGAAATGCCTATCGGCACCTATTTTTAAAATGCCAATCGGCAACTATATCTGAAATGCCTATCGGCACCTATTTTTGAAATGCCTATCGGAAACTACATCTGAAATGCCTATCAGCACCTATATTTGAAATGCCTATCGGCAACCATATCTGAAATGCCTATCGACACCTATATTTGAAATACCTATCGGCTTCTATATCTGAAGTGCCTATCGGCACCTATATCTGAAATGCCTATCGGCACCAATTTTTGAAATGCCTATCGGAAACTACATCTGGAATGCCTATCAGCACCTATATATGAAATGCCTATCGGCAACCATATCTGGAATGCCTATCGGCACCTATATTGAAATGCCTATCGGCTTCTATATCTGAAATGCCTATCGACACCTATTTTTAAAATGTCAATCGGCAACTATATCTGAAATGCCTATCAGCACCTATATCTGAAATGCCTATCGGCAACCATATCTGGAATGCTTATCGGCACCTATATTTAAAATGCCTATCGGCTTCTAAATCTGAAATGCCCATCGGCACCTATTTTCAAAATGCCAATCGGCAACTATATCTGTAATGCCTATCAGCACCTATATCTGAAATGCCTATCGGCACCTATTTTTGAAATGCCCATCGGAAACTACATCTGAAATGCCTATCGGCACCTATATTTGAAATGCCTATCGGCTTCTATATCTGAAATGCCTATCGACACCTATTTTTGAAATGCCAATCGGCAACTATATCTCAAATGCCTATCGGCACCTATATCTGAAATGCCTATCGGCACCAATTTTTGAAATGCCTATCGGAAACTACATCTGAAATGCCTATCAGCACCTATATTTGAAATGCCTATCGGCAAACATATCTGGAATGCTTATCGGCACCTATATTTGAAATGCCTATCGGCTTCTATATCTGAAATGCCTATCGACACCTATTTTTAAAATGCCAATCGGCAACTATATCTGAAATGCCTATCGGCACCTATATCTGAAATGCCTATCGGCACCAATTTTTGAAATGCCTATCGAAAACTACATCTGAAATGCCTATCAGCACCTATATTTGAAATGCCTATCGGCAACCATATCTGGAATGCCTATCGACACCTATATTTGAAATGCCTAGCGGATTCTATATCTGAAATGCCTATCGACACCTATTTTTAAAATGCCAATCGGTAACTATATCTAAAATGCATATCGGCAGCTATATCTGAAATGCCTATCGGCACCAATTTTTGAAATGCCTATCGGAAACTACATCTGGAATGCCTATCAGCACCTTTATTGGAAATGCCTATCGGCAACCATATCTGGAATGCCTATCGGCACCTATATTTGAAATGCCTATCGGCTTCTATATCTGAAATGCCTATCGACACCTATTTTAAAATGCCAATCGGCAATTATATCTGAAATGCCTATCGGCACCTATATCTGAAATGCCTATCGGCACCAATTTTTGAAATGCCTGTCGGAAACTACATCTGAAATGCCTATCAGCACCTATATTTGAAATGCCTATCGGCACCCATATCTGGGATGCTTATCGGCACCTATATTTGAAATGCCTATCGGCTTCTATATCTGAAATGCCTATCGGCACCTATTTTTAAAATGCCAATCGGCAAATATATTTGAAATGCCTATCGGCACCTGTATCTGAAATGCCTATCGGCACCTATTTTTGAAATGCCTATCGGAAACTACATCTGAAATGCCTATCAGCACCTATATTTGAAATGCCTATCGGCAACCATATCTGGAATGCCTATCAGCACCTATATTTGAAATGCCTATCGGCTTCTATATCTGAAATGCCTATCGGCACCTATTTTTAAAATGCCAATCGGCAACTATATCTGAAATGCCTATCAGCACCTATATCTGAAATGCCTATCGGCACCTATTTTTGAAATGCCTATCGGAAACTACATCTGAAATGCCTATCAGCACCTATATTTGAAATATATTAGAATATTAGAACCCGATAAGCATTTCAAATATAGGTGCCGATAAGCATTCCAGATATGGTTGCCGATAGGCATTTCAAATACAAGTGCTGATAGGCATTTCAGATGTAGTTTCCGATAGGCATTTCAAAAATTGGTGCCGATAGGCATTTCAGATATAGGTGCTGATAGGCATTTCAGATATAGTTGCCGATTGGCATTTTAAAAATAGGTGTCGATAGTCATTTCAGATATAGAAGCCGATAGGCATTTCAATATAGGTGCCGATAGGCATTCCAGATATGGTTGCCGATAGGCATTTCAAATATAGGTGCTGATAGGCATTCCAGATGTAGTTTCCCATAGGCATTTCAAAAATTGGTGCCGATAGGCATTTCAGATATAGGTGCCGATAGGCATTTCAGATATAGTTACTGATTGGCATTTTATAAATAGGTGCCGATAGGCATTTCAGATATAGAAGCCGATAGGTATTTCAAATATAGGTGTCGATAGGCATTTCAGATATGGTTGCCGATAGGCATTTCAAATATAGGTGCTGATAGGCATTTCAGATGTAGTTTCCGATAGGCATTTCAAAAATAGGTGCCGATAGGCATTTCAGATATAGTTGCCGATTGGCATTTTAAAAATAGGTGCCGATAGGCATTTCAGATATAGAAGCCGATATGCATTTCAAATATAGGTGCCGATAGGCATTCCAGATATAGTTGCCGATAGGCATTTCAAATATAGGTGCTGATAGGCACATCAGATGTAGTTTCCGATAGGTATTTCAAAAATAGGTGCCGATAGGCATTTCAGATATAGGTGCCGATAGGCATTTCAGATATAGGTGCTGATAGGCATTTCAGATAAAGTTGCCGATTGGCATTTTTAAAATAGGTGCCGATAGGCATTTCAGATATAGAAGCCGATATGCATTTCAAATATAGGTGCCGAGAGGCATTCCAGATATGGTTGCCGATAGGCATTTCAAATATAGGTGCTGATAGGCATTTCAGATGTAGTTTCCGATAGGCATTTCAAAAATAGGTGCCGATAGGCATTTCAGATATAGTTGCCAATTGGCATTTTAAAAATAGTTGCCGATAGGCATTTCAGATATAGAAGCCGATAGGCATTTCAAATATAGGTGCCGATAGGCATTCCAGATATGGTTGCCGATAGGCATTTCAAATATAGGAGCAGATAGGCATTTCAGATGTAGTTTCCGAAAGGCATTTCAAAAATAGGTGCCGATAGGCATTTCAGATATAGGTGCCGATAGGCATTTCAGATATAGTTGCCGATTGGCATTTTAAAAATTGGTGCCGATAGGCATTTCAGATATAGAAGCCGATAGGCATTTCAAATATAGGTGCCGATAGGCATTCCAGATATGGTTGCCGATAGGCATTTCAAATATAGGTGCTGATAGGCATTCCGGATGTAGTTTCCGATAGGCATATTAAAAATTGGTGCCGATAGGCATTTCAGATATTGCTGCCGATATGCATTTCAGATATAGTTACTGATTGGCATTTTAAAAATAGGTGTCGATAGGCATTTCAGATATAGAATCCGATAGGCATTTCAAATATAGGTGCCGATAGGCATTCTAGATATGGTTGCCGATAGGCATTTCAAATATAGGTGCTGATAGGCATTTCAGATGTAATTTCCGATAGGCATTTCAAAAATTGGTGCCGATAGGCATTTCAGATATAGGTGCCGATAGGCATTTCAGATATAGTTGCCGATTGGCATTTTAAAAATAGGTGCCGATAGGCATTTCAGATATAGAAGCCGATAGGCATTTCAAATATAGGTGCCGATAAGCATTCCAGATATGTTTGCCGATAGGCATTTCAAATATAGGTGCTGATAGGCATTTCAGATGTAGTTTCCGATAGGCATTTCAAAAATTGGTGCCGATAGGCATTTCAGATATAGGTGCCGATAGGCATTTCAGATATAGTTGCCGATTGGCATTTTAAAAATAGGTGTCGATAGGCATTTCAGATATAGAAGCCGATAGGCATTTCAAATATATGTGCCGATAGGCATTTCAGATGTAGTTTCCGATAGGCATTTCAAAAATAGGTGCCGATAGGCATTTCAGATATAGGTGCCGATAGGCATTTCAGATATAGTTGCCAATTGGCATTTTAAAAATAGGTGCCGATAGGCATTTCAGATATAGAAGCCGATAGGTATTTCAAATATAGGTGTCGATAGGCATTTCAGATATGGTTGCCGATAGGCATTTCAAATATAGGAGCAGATAGGCATTTCAGATGTAGTTTCCGATAGGCATTTCAAAAATAGGTGCCGATAGGCATTTCAGAAATAGTTGCCGATTGGCATTTTAAAAATAGGTGCCGATAGGCATTTAAGATATAGAAGCCGATAGGCATTTCAAATATAGGTGCCGATAGGCATTCCAGATATGGTTGCCGATAGGCATTTCAAATATAGGAGCAGATAGGCATTTCAGATGTAGTTTCCGATAGGCATTTCAAAAATAGGTGCCGATAGGCATTTCAGATATAGGTGCCGATAGGCATTTCAGATATAGTTGCCAATTGGCATTTTAAAAATAGGTGCCGATAGGCATTTCAGATATAGAAGCCGATAGGCATTTCAAATATAGGTGCCGATAGGCATTCCAGATATGGTTGCCGATAAGCATTTCAAATATAGGAGCAGATAGGCATTTCAGATGTAGTTTCCAAAAGGCATTTCAAAAATAGGTGCCAATAGGCATTTCAGATATAGGTGCCGATAGGCATTTCAGATATAGTTGCCGATTGGCATTTTAAAAATAGGTGCCGAAAGGCAATTCAGATATAGAAACCGATAGGCATTTCAAATATAGGTGCCGATAAGCATTCCAGATATGGTTGCCGATAGGCATTTCAAATATAGGTGCTGATAGGCATTTCAGATATAGTTTCCGATAGGCATTTCAAAAATAGGTGTCGATAGGCATTTCAGATATAGGTGCCGATAGGCAATTCAGATATAGTTGCCGATTGGCATTTTAAAAATAGGTGCCTATAGGCATTTTAGATGTAGTTTCCGAAAGGCATTTCAAAAATAGGTGCCGATAGGCATTTCAGATATAGGTGTCGATAGGCATATCAGATATAGTTGCCGATAGGCATTTAAAATATAGGTGCCGATAGGCATTTCAAATATAGGTGTCGATAGGCATTTCAGATATAAATGCCGAAAGGCATTTCAGATATAGGTGCCGATAGGCATTTCTGATGTGGTTGCTGATAGGCATTTCAAATATAGGTGCTGATAGGCATTTCAGATGTAGTTTCGGATAGGCATTTCAAAAAAAGATGCCGATAGGCATTTCAGATATAGGTGCCGATAGGCATTTCAGATATAGTTGCCAATTGGCATTTTAAAAATAGTTGCCGATAGGCATTTCAGATATAGAAGCCGATAGGCATTTCAAATATAGGTGCCGATAGGCATTCCAGATATGGTTGCCGATAGGCATTTCAAATATAGGAGCAGATAGGCATTTCAGATGTAGTTTCCGAAAGGCATTTCAAAAATAGGTGCCGATAGGCATTTCAGATATGGTTGCCGATAGGCATTTCAAAAATAGGTGCCGATAGGCATTTCAAAAATAGGTGCCGATAGGCATTTCAGATATAGGTGCCGATAGGCATTTCAGATATAGTTGCCAATTGGCATTTTAAAAATAGGTGCCGATAGGCATTTCAGATATAGAAGCCGATAGGTATTTCAAATATAGGTGTCGATAGGCATTTCAGATATGGTTGCCGGTAGGCATTTCAAATATAGGTGCTGATAGGCATTTCAGATGTAGTTTCCGATAGGCATTTCAAAAATAGGTGCCGATTGGCATTTCAGATATAGTTGCCGATTGGCATTTTAATAAATAGGTGCCGATAGGCATTTAAAATATAGAAGCCGATAGGCATTTCAAATATAGGTGCCGATAGGCATTCCAGATATGGTTGCCGATAGGCATTTCAAATATAGGAGCAGATTGGCATTTCAGATGTAGTTTCCGATAGGCATTTCAAAAATAGGTGCCGATAGGCATTTCAGATATAGGTGCCGATAGGCATTTCAGATATAGTTGCCATTTGGAATTTTAAAAATAGGTGCCGATAGGCATTTCAGATATAGATGCCGATTGGCATTTTAAAAATAGGTGTCTATAGGCATTTTTGATGTAGTTTCCGAAAGGAATTTCAAAAATAGGTGCCAATAGGCATTTCAGATATAGGTGCCGATAGGCATATCAGATATAGTTGCCGATAGGCATTTAAAATATAGGTGCCGATGGGCATTTCAAATATAGGTGTCGATAGGCATTTCAGATATAAATGCCGAAAGGCATTTCAGATATAGGTGCGGATAGGCATTTCTGATGTGGTTGCTGATAGGCATTTCAAATATAGGTGCTGATAGGCATTTCAGATGTAGTTTCGGATAGGCATTTCAAAAAAAGGTGCCGATAGGCATTTCAGATATAGGTGACGATAGGCATTTCAGATATAGTTGCCGATTGGCGTTTTAAAAATAGGTGCCGATAGGCATTTCAGATATAGAAGCCGATAGGCATTTCAAACATAAGTGCCGATAGGCATTCCAGATATGGTTGCCGATAGGCATTTCAAATATAGGTGCTGATAGGAATTCCAGATGTAGTTTCCGATAGGCATTTCAAAAATTGGTGCCGATAGGCATTTCAGATATAGCTGCCGATATGCATTTCAGATATAGTTACCGATTGGCATTTTAAAAATAGGTGTCGATAGGCATTTCAGATATAGAATCCGATAGGCATTTCAAATATAGGTGCCGATAGGCATTCCAGATATGGTTGCCGATAGGCATTCCTAATATAGGTGCTGATAGGCATTTCAGATGTACTTTCCGTTAGGCATTTCAAAAATTGGTGCCGATAGGCATTTCAGATATAGAAGCCGATAGGCATTTCAAATATAGGTGCCGATAGGCATTCCAGATATGGTTGCCGATAGGCATTTCAAATATAGGTGCTGATAGGCAATTCAGATGTAGTTTCCGATAGGCATTTCAAAAATAGGTGCCGATAGGCATTTCAGATATAGGTGCCGATAGGCATTTCAGATATAGTTGCCGATTGGCATTTTAAAAATAGGTGCCAATGGGCATTTCAGATATAGAAGCCGATAGGCATTTCAAATATAGGTGCCGATAAGCATTCCAGATATGGTTGCCGATAGGCATTTCAAATACAGGTGCTGATAGGCATTTCAGATGTAGTTTCCGATAGGCATTTCAGAAATTGGTGCCGATAGGCATTTCAGATATAGGTGCTGACAGGCGTTTCAGATATAGTTGCCGATTGGCATTTTAAAAATAGGTGTCGATAGGCATTTCAGATATAGAAGCCGATAGGCATTTCAAATATAGGTGCCGATAGGCATTTCAGATATGGTTGCCGATAGGCATTTCAAATATAGGTGCTGATAGGCATTCCAGATGTAGTTTCCGATAGGCATTTCAAAAATTGGTGCCGATAGGCATTTCAGATATAGGTGCCGATAGGCATTTCAGATATAGTTACCGATTGGCATTTTATAAATAGGTGCCGATAGGCATTTCAGATATAGAAGCCGATAGGTATTTCAAATATAGGTGTCGAAAGGCATTTCAGATATGGTTGACGATAGGCATTTCAAATATAGGTGCTGATAGGCATTTCAGATGTAGTTTCCGATAGGCATTTCAAAAATAGGTGCCGATAGGCATTCCAGATATGGTTGCCGATAGGCTTTTCAAATATAGGTGCTGGTAGGCATTTTCAGATGTAGTTTCCGATAGGCATTTCTAAAATTGGTGTCGATAGGCATTTCAGATATAGGTGCCGATTGGCATTTTAAAAATAGGTTTTGATAGGCATTTCAGATATAGAAGCCGATAGGCATTTCAAATATAGATGCCGATTGGCATTCCAGATATGGTTGCCGATAGGCATTTCAAATATAGGAGCAGATAGGCATTTCAGATGTAGTTTCCGAAAGGCATTTCAAAAATAGGTGCCGATAGGCATTTCAGATATAGGTGCCGATAGGCATTTCAGATATAGTTGCCGATTGGCATTTCAAATATAGGTGCTGATAGGCATTCCAGATGTAGTTTCCGATAGGCATTTCAAAAATTGGTGCCGATAGGCATTTCAGATATAGCTGCCGATATGCATTTCAGATATGGTTACTGATTGGCATTTCAAATATAGGTGCTGATAGGCATTCCAGATGTAGTTTCCGATAGGCATTTCAAAAATAGGTGTCAATAGGCATTTTAGATATAGAATCCGATAGGCATTTCAAATATAGGTGCCGATAGGCATTCCAGATAGAGAAGCCGATAGGCATTTCAAATATAGGTGCTGATATGCATTTCCTATATTTGAAATGCCTATCGGCAAACATATCTGGAATGCTTATCGGCACCTATATTTGAAATGCCTATCGGCTTCTATATCTGAAATGCCTATCGGCACCTATTTTTGAAATGCCAATCATCAACTATATCTGAAATGCCTATCGGCACCTATATCTGAAATGCCTATCGGCACCAATTTTTGAAATGCCTATCGGAAACTACATCTGGAATGCCTATCAGCACCTATATTTGAAATGCCTATCGGCAACCATATCTGGAATGCCTATCGGCACCTATATTTGAAATGCCTATCGGCTTCTATATCTGAAATGCCTATCCACACCTATTTTTAAAACGCCAATTGGCAACTATATCTGAAATGCCTATCGGCACCTATATCTGAAATGCCTATCGGTACCTATTTTTGAAATGCTTATCGGAAACTACATCTGAAATGCCTATCAGCACTTATATTTGAAATGCCTAACGGCAACCATATCTGGAATACCTATCGGCACCGATATTTGAAATGCCTATCGGCTTATATGTCTGAAATGCCTATCGGCACCTATTTTTAAAATGCCAATAGGCAACTATATCTGAAATGCCTATCGGCACCTATATGTGGAATGCCTATCGGCACCTATATTTGAAATGTCTATCGGCTTCTATATCTGAAATGCCTATCGGCACTTATTTTTAAAATGCCAATCGGCAACTATATCTGAAATGCCTATCGGCACCTATATCTGAAATGCCTATCGGCACCTATTTTTGAAATGCCTATCGGAAACTACATGTGAAATGCCTATCAGCACCTATATTTGAAATGCCTATCGGCAACCATATCTGGAATGCCTATCGGCACCTATATTTGAAATGCCTATCGGCTTCTATATCTGAAATTCCTATCGACACCAATTTTTAAAATGCCAATCGGCAACTATATCTGAAATGCCTATCAGCAACTATATCTGAAATGCCTATCGGCACCAATTTTTGAAATGCCTATCGGAAACTACATCTGAAATACCTATCAGCAACTATATTTGAAATGCCTATCGGCAACCATATCTGGAATGCCTACCGGCACCTATATTTAAAATGTCTATCGGCTTCTATATCTGAAATGCCTATTAGCACTTATTTTTAAAATGCCAATCGGCAACTATATCTGAAATGCCTATCGGCACCTATATCTGAAATGCCTATCGGCACCTATTTTTGAAATGCCTATTGGAAACTACATGTGAAATGCCTATCAGCACCTATATTTGTAATGCCTATCGGCAACCATATCTGGAATGCCTATCGGCACCTATATTTGAAATGCCTATCGGCTTCTATATCTGAAATGCCTATCGGCACCAATTTTTAAAATGCTAATCGGCAACTATATCTGTAATGCCTATCGGCACCTATATCTGAAATGCCTATCGGCACCTACTTTTGAATTGCCTATCGGAAACTACATCTGAAATGCCTATCAGCACCTATATTTGAAATGCCTATCGGCAACCATATCTGAAATGCCTATCGACACCTATATTTGAAATACCTATCGGCTTCTATATCTAAAATGCCTATCGGCACCTATTTTTAAAATGCCAATCGGTAACTATATCTGAAATGCCTATCGGCACCTATTTTTAAAATGCCAATTGGAAACTATATCTGAAATGCCTATCAGCACCTATATCTGAAATGCGTATCGGCACCAATTTTTGAAATGCCTATCGGAAACTACATCTGAAATGCCTATCAGCACCTATATTTGAAATGCCTATCGGCAACCATATCTGGGTTGCTTATCGGCACCTATATTTGAAATGCCTATCGGCTTCTATATCTGAAATGCCTATCGGCACCTATTTTTAAAATGCCAATCGGCATCTATATCTGAAATGCCTATCGGCACCTATATATGAAATGCCTATCGGCACCAATTTTTAAAATGCCTATCGGAAACCACATCTGAAATGCCTATCAGCACCTATATTTGAAATGCCTACCGGCAACCATATCTGGAATTCCTTTCAGCACCTATATTTGAAATGCCTATCGGCTTCTATATCTGAAATGCCTATCGGCACCTATTTTTAAAATTCCAATCGGCAACTATATCTAAAATGCCTATCGGCACCTATATCTGAAATGCCTATCGGCACCTATTTTTGAAATGCCTGTCGGAAACTACATCTGAAATGCCTATCAGCACCTATATTTGAAATGCCTATCGGCAACCATATTTGGAATGCCAATCGGGACCTATATTTGAAATACCTATCAGCAACCACATCAGAAATGCCTATCGGCACCTATATCTGAAATGTCTTTCGGCATTTATATCTGAAATGCCTATCGACACCTATATTTGAAATGCCTATCGGCACCTATATTTTAAATGCCTATCGGCATTTATATCTGATATGCCTATCGGCACCTATATCTGAAATGCCTATCGGCACCTATTTTTGAAATGCCTATCGGAAGCTACATCCTAAATGCCTATCGGCACCAATTTTTAAAATGCCAATCGGCAACTATATCTGAAATGCCTATCGGCACATATATCTGAAATGCCTATCGACACCTATTTTTGAAATGCCCATCGGAAACTACATCTGGAATGCCTATCAGCACCTATATTTGAAATGCCTATCGGCAACCATATCTGGAATGCCTATCGGCACCTATATTTGAAATGCCTATCAGGTTCTATATCTAAAATGCCTATCGACATCTATTTTTAAAATGCCAATCGGCAACTATATCTGAAATGCCTATCGGCACATATATCTGAAATGCCTATCGACACCTATTTTTGAAATGCCTATCGGAAACAACATCTGAAATGCCTATCAGCACCTATATTTGAAATGCCTATCGGCAAACATCTGAAATGCCTATCGACACCTATATCTGAAATACCTATCGGCTTCTATATCTGAAATGCCTATCGGCACCTATTTTTAAAATGCCAATCGGAAACTATATCTGAAATGCCTATCAGCACCTTTATCTGAAATGCCCATCGGCACCAATTTTTGAAATGCCTATCGGAAACTACATCTGAAATACCTATCAGCACCTATATTTGAAATGCCTATCGGCAACCATATCTGGGTTGCTTATCGGCACCTATATTTGAAATGCCTATCGGAAGCTACATCTAAAATGCCTATCGGCACCTATTTTTAAAATGCCAATCGGCAACTCTATCTGAAAAGCCTATCGGCACCTTTATCTGAAATGCCTATCGGCACCTATTTTTGAAATGCCTATCGGAAACTACATCTGAAATGCCTATCAGCACCTATATTTGAAATGCCTATCGGCAAACATATCTGAAATGCCTATCGACACCTATATTTGAAATACCTATCGGCTTCTATATCTGAAATGCCTATCGGCACCTATTTTTAAAATGCCATCGGCCACTATATCTGAAATGCCTATCAGCACCTATATCTGAAATGCCTATCGGCACCAATTTTTGAAATGCCTATCGGAAACTACATCTGAAATCCCTATCAGCACCTATATTTAAAATGCCTATCGCAACCATATCTGGAATGCCTATCGGCACCTATATTTGAAATGCCTATTGGCTTCTATATCTGAAATGCCTATCGACACCTATTTTTAAAATGCCTATTGGCAACTATATCTGAAATGCCTATCGGCACCTATATCTGAAATGCCTATCGGCACCTATTTTTGAAATGCCTATCGGAAACTACATCTGAAATGCCTATCAGCACCTATATTTGAAATGCCTATCGGCAACCATATCTGAAATGCCTATCGACACCTATATTTGAAATACCTATCGGCTTCTATATCTGAAATGCCTATCGGCACCTATTTTTAAAATGCCAATCGGCCACTATATCTGAAATGCCTATCAGCACCTA
Source organism: Venustoraphidia nigricollis (assembly GCA_034508555.1). Taxonomy (NCBI): domain Eukaryota; kingdom Metazoa; phylum Arthropoda; class Insecta; order Raphidioptera; family Raphidiidae; genus Venustoraphidia; species Venustoraphidia nigricollis. The sequence continues at coordinate 135,691 of JAVRKA010000292.1, forward strand.
TATCTGAAATGCCTATCGGCACCAAGTTTTGAAATGCCTATCGGAAACTACATCTGAAATGCCTATCAGCCCCTATATTTGAAATGCCTATCGGCAACTATATCTGGAATGCCTATCGGCACCTATATTTGAAATGCCTATTGGCTTCTATATCTGAAATGCCTATCGACACCTATTTTTAAAATGCCAATTGGCAACTATATCTGTAATGCCTATCGGCAACTATATCTCAAATGCCTATCGGTACCTATTTTTGAAATGCCTATCGGAAACTACATCTGACATGCCTATCAGCACTTATATTTGAAATGCCTATCGGCAACCATATCTGGAATGCCTATCGGCACCTATATTTGAAATGCCTATCGGCTTATATATCTGAAATGCCTATCGACACCTATTTTTAAAATGCCAATTGGCAACTATATCTGAAATGTCTATCGGCACCTATATCTGAAATGCCTATCGGCACCTATTTTTGAAATGCCTATCGGCTTCTATATCTGAAATGCCTATCGGCACCTATATTTGAAATGCCTATCGGCAACCATATCTGGAATGCCTATCGGCACCTATATTTGAAATGCCTATCGGCTTCTATATCTGAAATGCCTATCGGCACCTATTTTTAAAATGCCAATCGGCAACTATATCTGAAATGCCTATCGACACCTATATCTAAAAAGCCTATCGGCACCTATTTTTGAAATGCCTATCGGAAACTACATCTAAAATGCCTATTAGCACATATATTTGAAATGCCTATCGGCAAACATATCTGAAATGCCTATCGACACCTATATTTGAAATACCTATCGGCTTCTATATCTGAAATGCCTATCGGCACCTATTTTTAAAATGCCAATCGGCCACTATATCTGAAATGCCTATCAGCACCTATATCTGAAATGCCTATCGGCACCAATTTTTGAAATGCCTATCGGAAACTACATCTGAAATCCCTATCAGCACCTATATTTAAAATGCCTATCGGCAACCATATCTGGAATGCCTATCGGCACCTATATTTGAAATGCCTATTGGCTTCTATATCTGAAATGCCTATCGACACCTATTTTTAAAATGCCTATTGGCAACTATATCTGAAATGCCTATCGGCACCTATATCTGAAATGCTTATCGGCACCTATTTTTGAAATGCCTATCGGAAACTACATCTGAAATGCCTATCAGCACCTATATTTGAAATGCCTATCGGCAACCATATCTGAAATGCCTATCGACACCTATATTTGAAATACCTATCGGCTTCTATATCTGGAATGCCTATCGACACCTATTTTTAAAATGCCAATCGGTGACTATATCTGAAATGCCTATCGGCAGCTATATCTGAAATGCCTATCGGCACCAATTTTTGAAATGCCTATCGGAAACTACATCTGGAATGCCTATCAGCACCTATATTTGAAATGAATATCGGCAACCATATCTGGAATGTATATCGGCACCTATATTTGAAATGCCTATCGGCTTCTATATCTGAAATGCCTATCCACACCTATTTTTAAAACGCCAATTGGCAACTATATCTGAAATGCCTATCGGCACTTATATCTGAAATGCCTATCGGTACCTATTTTTGAAATGCCTATCGAAAACTACATCTAAAATGCCTATCAGCACTTATATTTGAAATGCCTATCGGCAACCATATCTGGAATGCCTATCGGCACATATATTTGAAATGCCTATCGGCTTATATATCTGAAATGCCTATCGGCACCTATTTTTAAAATGCCAATAGGCAACTATATCTGGAATGCCTATCGGCACCTATATTTGAAATGTCTATCGGCTTCTATATCTGAAATGCCTATCGGCACTTATTTTTAAAATGCCAATCGGCAATTATATCTGAAATGCCTATCGGCACCTATATCTGAAATGCCTATCGGCACCTATTTTTGAAATGCTTATCGGAAACTACATGTGAAATGCCTATCAGCACCTATATTTGAAATGCCTATCGGCAACCATATCTGGAATGCCTATCGGCACCTATATTTGAAATGCCTATCGGCTTCTATATCTGAAATTCCTATCGGCACCAACTTTTAAAATGCCAATCGGCAACTATATCTGAAATGCCTATCGGCAACTATATCTGAAATGCCTATCGGCACCAATTTTTGAAATGCCTATCGGAAACTACATCTGAAATGCCTATCAGCACCTATATTTGAAATGCCTATCGGCAACCATATCTGGAATGCCTATCGGCACCTATATTTGAAATGTCTATCGGCTTCTATATCTGAAAAGCCTATAGGCACTTATTTTTAAAATGCCAATCGGCAACTATATCTGAAATGCCTATCGGGACCTCTATCTGAAATGCCTATCGGATTATATATCTGAAATGCCTATCGGCACTTATTTTTAAAATGCCAATCGGCAACTATATCTGAAATGCCTATCGGCACCTATATCTGAAATGCCTATCGGCACCTATTTTTGAAATGCCTATCGGAAACTACATCTGAAATGCCTATCAGCACCTATATTTGAAATGCCTATCGGCAACCATATCTGGAATGCCTATCGGCACCTATATTTGAAATGCCTATTGGCTTCTATATCTGAAATGCCTATCGACACCTATTTTTAAAATGCCAATTGGCAATTATATCTGTAATGCCTATCGGCGCCTATATCTGAAATGCCTATCGGTACCTATTTTTGAAATGCCTATCGGAAACTACATCTGACATGCCTATCAGCACTTATATATGAAATGCCTATCGGCAAACATATCTGGAATGCCTATCGGCACCTATATTTGAAATGCCTGTCGGCTTATATGTCTGAAATGCCTATCGACACCTATTTTTAAAATGCCAATCGGCAATTATATCTGAAATGCCTATCGGCACCTATATCTGAAATGCCTATCGGCACCTATTTTTGAAATGCCTATCGGCTTCTATATCTGAAATGCCTATCGGCACCTATATTTGAAATGCCTATCGGCAACCATATCTGGAATGCCTATTGGCACCTATATTTGAAATGCCTATCGGCTTCTATATCTGAAATGCCTATCTGCACCTATTTTTAAAATGCCAATCGGCAACTATATATGAAATGCCTATCGACACCTATATCTGAAATGCCTATCGGCACCTATTTTTGAAATGCCTATCGGAAACTACATCTAAAATGCCTATTAGCACCTATATTTGAAATGCCTATCGGTAAACATATCTGAAATGCCTATCGACACCTATATTTGAAATACCTATCGGCTTCTATATCTGGAATGCCTATCGGCACCTATTTTTAAAATGCCAATCGGTGACTATATCTGAAATGCCTATCGGCATCTATGTCTGAAATGCCTATCGGCACCAATTTTTGAAATGCCTATCGGAAACTACATCTGGAATGCCTATCAGCACTTATATTTGAAATGCCTATCGGCAACCATATCTGGAATGCCTATCGGCACCTATATTTGAAATGCCTATCGGCTTCTATATCTGAAATGCCTATCCACACCTATTTTTAAAACGCCAATTGGCAACTATATCTGAAATGCCTATCGGCACCTATATCTGAAATGCCTATCGGTACCTATTTTTGAAATGCCTATCGGGAACTACATCTGAAATGCCTATCAGCACTTATATTTGAAATGCCTATCGGCAACCATATCTGGAATGCCTATCGGCACCTATATTTGAAATGCCTATCGGCTTATATATCTGAAATGCCTGTCGGCACCTATATCTGAAATGCCTATCGGTACCTATTTTTGAAATGCCTATCGGGAACTACATCTGAAATGCCTATCAGCACTTATATTTGTAATGCCTATCGGCAACCATATCTGGAATGCCTATCGGCACCTATATTTGAAATGTCTATCGGCTTCTATATCTGAAATGCCTATCGGCACTTATTTTTAAAATGCCAATCGGCAACTATATCTGAAATGCCTATCGGCACCTATATCTGAAATGCCTATCGGCACATATTTTTGAAATGCCTATCGGAAACTACATGTGAAATGCCTATCAGCACCTTTATTTGAAATGCCTATCGGCAACCATATCTGAAATGGCTATCGGCACCTATATTTGAAATGCCTATCGGCTTCTATATCTGAAATTCCTATCGGCACCAATTTTTAAAATGCCAATCAGCAACTATATCTGAAATGCCTATCGGCAACTATATCTGAAATGCCTATCGGCACCAATTTTTGAAATGCCTATCGGAAACAACATCTGAAATGCCTATCAGCACCTATATTTGAAATGCCTATCGGCAACCATATCTGGAATGCCTATCGGCACCTATATTTGAAATGTCTATCGGCTTCTATATCTGAAATGCCTATCGGCACTTATTTTTAAAATGCCAATCGGCAACTATATCTGAAATGCCTATCGGCACCTATATCTGAAATGCCTATCGGCACCTATTTTTGAAATGCCTATCGGAAACTACAAGTGAAATGCCTATCAGTACCTATATTTGTAATGCCTGTCGGCAACCATATCTGGAATGCCTATCGGCACCTATATTTGAAATGCCTATCGGCTTCTATATCTGAAATGCCTATCGGCACCAATTTTTAAAATGCTAATCGGCAACTATATCTGTAAATCCTATCGGCACCTATATCTGAAATGCCTATCGGCCCCTTCTTTTGAATTGGCTATCGGAAACTACATCTGAAATGCCTATCAGCACCTATATTTGAAATGCCTTTCGGCAACCATATCTGAAATGCCTATCGACACCCATATTTGAAATACCTAGTGACTTCTATATCTGAAATGCCTATCGGCACGTATTTTTAAAATGCCAATCGGTAACTATATCTGAAATGCCTATCGGCACCTATATCTGAAATGCCTATCGGCACCAATTTTTGAAATGCCTATCGGAAACTACATCTGGAATGAATATCAGCACCTATATTTGAGATGCCTATCGGGAACCATATCTGGAATGCCTATCGGCACCTATATTTGAAATGCCTATTGGCTTCTATATCTGAAATGCCTATCGACACCTATTTTTAAAATGCCAATTGGCAACTATATCTGAAATGCCTATTGGCACCTATAACTGAAATGCCTATCGGCACCTATTTTTGAAATGCCTATCGGCTTCTATATCTGAAATGCCTATCGGCCCCTATATTTGAATTGCCTATCGGCAACCATATCTGAAATGCCTATCGGCACCTATATTTGAAATGCCTATCGGCTTCTATATCTGAAATGCCTATCGGCACCTATTTTTAAAATGCCAATCGGCAACTATATCTGAAATGCCTATCGACACCTATATCTGAAATGCCTATCAGCACTTATATTTGAAATGCCTATCGGCAACCATATCTGGGATGCCTATCGGCACCTATATTTGAAATGTCTATCGGCTTCTATATCTGAAATGCCTATCGGCACTTATTTTTAAAATGCCAATCGGCAACTATATCTGAAATGCCTATCGGCACCTATATCTGAAATGCCTATCGGCACCTATTTTTGAAATGCCTATCGGAAACTACATGTGAAATGCCTATCAGCACCTATATTTGTAATGCTTATCGGCAACCATATCTGGAATGCCTATCGGCACCTATATTTGAAATGCCTATCGGCTTCTATATCTGAAATGCCTATCGGCACCAATTTTTAAAATGCTAATCGGCAACTATATCTGTAATGCCTATCGGCACCTATATCTGAAATGCCTATCGGCACCTACTTTTGAATTGCCTATCGGAAACTACATCTGAAATGCCTATCAGCACCTATATTTGAAATGCCTATCGGCAACCATATCTGAAATGCCTATCGACACCTATATTTGAAATACCTATCGGCTTCTATATCTAAAATGCCTATCGGCACCTATTTTTAAAATGCCAATCGGTAACTATATCTGAAATGCCTATCGGCACCTATATCTGAAATGCCTATCGGCACCAATTTTTGAAATGCCTATCGGAAACTACATCTGGAATGAATATCAGCACCTATATTTGAAGTGCCTATCGGCAACCATACCTGGAATGCCTATCGGCACCTATATTTGAAATGCCTATCGGCTTCTATATCTAAAATGCCTATCGACATCTATTTTTAAAATGCCAATCGGCAACTATATCTGAAATGCCTATCGGCATATATATCTGAAATGCCTATCGACACCTATTTTTGAAATGCCTATCGGAAACTACATCTGGAATGCCTATCAGCACCTATATTTGAAATGCCTATCGGCAAACATCTGAAATGCCTATCGACACCTATATCTGAAATACCTATCGGCTTCTATATCTGAAATGCCTATCGGCACCTATTTTTAAAATGCCAATCGGAAACTATATCTGAAATGCCTATCAGCACCTATATCTGAAATGCCTATCGGCACCAATTTTTGAAATGCCTATCGGAAACTACATCTGAAATGCCTATCAGCACCTATATTTGAAATGCCTATCGGCAAACATATCTGGGTTGCTTACCGGCACCTATATTTGAAATGCCTATCGGCTTCTATATCTGAAATGCCTATCGGCACCTATTTTTAAAATGTTAATCGGCAACTATATCTGAAATGCCTATCGGCACCTATATATGAAATGCCTATCGGCACCAATTTTTGAAATGCCTATCGGAAACTACATCTGAAATGCCTATCAGCACCTATATTTGAAATGCCTACCGGCAACCATATTTGGAATTCCTATCAGCACCTATATTTGAAATGCCTATCGGCTTCTATATCTGAAATGCCTATCGGCACCTATTTTTAAAATTCCAATCGGCAACTATATCTGAAATGCCTATCGGCACCTATATCTGAAATGCCTATCGGCACCTATTTTTGAAATGCCTATCGGAAACTACATCTGAATTGCCTATCAGCACCTATATTTGAAATGCCTATCGGCAATCATATTTGAAATGCCAATCGGGACCTATATTTGAAATGCCTGTCGGCAACCATATCAGAAATGCCTATCGGCACCTATATCTGAAATGTCTTTCGGCATTTATATCTGAAATGCCTATCGACACCTATATTTGAAATGCCTATCGGCACCTATATTTTAAATGCCTATCGGCATTTATATCTGATATGCCTATCGACACCTATATTTGAAATACCTATCGGCTTCTATATCTGAAATGCCTATCGGCACCTATATCTGAAATGCCTATCGGCACCTATTTTTGAAATTCCTATCGGAAGCTACATCTTAAATGCCTATCGGCACCTATTTTTAAAATGCCAATCGGCAACTCTATCTGAAAAGCCTATCGGCACCTATATCTGAAATGCCTATCGGCACCTATTTTTGAAATGCCTATCGGAAACTACATCTGAAATGCCTATCAGCACCTATATTTGAAATGCCTATCGGCAACCATATCTGGAAATGCCTATCGACACCTCTATTTGAAATACCTATCGGCTTCTATATCTGAAATGCCTATCGGCACATATTTTTAAAATGCCAATCGGCCACTATATCTGAAATGCCTATCAGCACCTATATCTGAAATGCCTATCGGCACCAATTTTTGAAATGCCTATCGGCTTCTATATCTAAAATGCCTATCGACATCTATTTTTAAAATGCCAATCGGCAACTATATCTAAAATGCCTATCGGCATATATATCTGAAATGCCTATCGACACCTATTTTTGAAATGCCTATCGGAAACTACATCTGAGATGCCTATCAGCACCTATATTTGAACTGTCTATCGGCAACCATATCTGGGTTGCTTACCGGCACCTATATTTGAAATGCCTATCGGCTTCTATATCTGAAATGCCTATCGGCTTCTATATCTGAAATGCCTATCGACACCTATATCTGAAATACCTATCGGCTTCTATATCTGAAATGCCTATCGGCACCTATTTTTAAAATGCCAATCGGAAACTATATCTGAAATGCCTATCAGCACCTATATCTGAAATGCCTATCGGCACCAATTTTTGAAATGCCAATCGGCCACTATATCTGAAATGCCTATCAGCACCTATATCTGAAATGCCTATCGGCACCAATTTTTGAAATGCCTATCGGCTTCTATATCTAAAATGCCTATCGACATCTATTTTTAAAATGCCAATCGGCAACTATATCTAAAATGCCTATCGGCATATATATCTGAAATGCCTATCGACACCTATGTTTGAAATGCCTATCGGAAACTACATCTGAAATGCCTATCAGCACCTATATTTGAACTGCCTATCGGCAACCATATCTGGGTTGCTTATCGGCACCTATATTTGAAATGCCTATCGGCTTCTATATCTGAAATGCCTATCGGCACCTATATTTAAAATGCCTACCGGCAACCATATCTGGAATTCCTATCAGCACCTATATTTGAAATGCCTATCGGCTTCTATATCTGAAATGCCTATCGGCACCTATTTTTAAAATTCCAATCGGCAACTATATCTGAAATGCCTATCGGCACCTATATCTGAAATGCCTATCGGCACCTATTTTTGAAATGCCTATCGGAAACTACATCTGAATTGCCTATCAGCACCTATATTTGAAATGCCTATCGGCAATCATATTTGGAATGCCAATCGGGACCTATATTTGAAATGCCTATCGGCAACCACATCAGAAATGCCTATCGGCACCTATATCTGAAATGTCTTTCGGCATTTATATCTGAAATGCCTATCGACACCTATATTTGAAATGCCTATCGGCACCTATATTTTAAATGCCTATCGGCATTTATATCTGATATGCCTATCGGCACCTATATCTGAAATGCACATCGGCACCTATTTTTGAAATGCCTATCGGAAGCTACATCTTAAATGCCTATCGGCACCTATTTTTAAAATGCCAATCGGCAACTCTATCTGAAAAGCCTATCGGCACCTATATCTGAAATGCCTATCGGCACCTATTTTTGAAATGCCTATCGGAAACTACATCTGAAATGCCTATCAGCACCTATATTTGAAATGCCTATCGGCAACCATATCTGAAATGCCTATCGACACCTATATTTGAAATACCTATCGGCTTCTATATCTGAAATGCCTATTGGCACATATTTTTAAAATGCCAATCGGCCACTATATCTGAAATGCCTATCAGCACCTATATCTGAAATGCCTATCGGCACCAATATTTGAAATGCCTATCGGAAACTACATCTGAAATGCCTATCAGCACCTATATTTGAAATGCCTATCGGCAACCATATCTAGAATGCCTATCGGCACCTATATTTGAAATGCTTATTGGCTTCTATATCTGAAATGCCTATCGACAGCTATTTTTAAATGCCAATTGGCAACTATATCTGTAATGCCTATCGGCACCTATAATCTGAAATGCCTATCGGTACCTATTTTTGAAATGCCTATCGGAAACTACATCTGACATGCCTATCAGCACTTATATTTGAAATGCCTATCGGCAACCATATCTGGAATGCCTATCGGCACCAATATTTGAAATGCCTATCGGCTTATATATCTGAAATGCCTATCGACACCTATTTTTAAAATGCCAATTGGCAACTATATCTGAAATGCTATCGGCACCTATATCTGAAATGCCTATCGGCACCTATTTTTGAAATGCCTATCGGCTTCTATATCTGAAATGCCTATCGGCACCTATATTTGAAATGCCTATCGGCAACCATATCTGAAATGCCTATTAACACCTATATTTGAAATGCCTATCGGCTTCTATATCTGAAATGCCTATCGGCACCTATTTTTAAAATGCCAATCGGCAACTATATCCGAAATGCCTATCGACACCTATATCTGAAATGCCTATCGGCACCTATTTTTGAAATGCCTATCGGAAACCACATCTGAAATGCCTATTAGCACCTATATTTGAAATGCCTATCGGTAAACATATCTGAAATGCCTATCGACACCTATATTTGAAATACCTATCGACTTCTATATCTGAAATGCCTATCGGCACCTATTTTTAAAATGCCAATCGGTGACTATATCTGAAATGCCTATCGGCACCTATATCTGAAATGCCTATCGGCACCAATTTTTGAAATGCCTATCGGAAACTACATCTGGAATGCCTATCAGCACCTATATTTGAAATGCTATCGGCAACCATATCTGGAATGCCTATCGGCACCTATATTTGAAATGCCTATCGGCTTCTATATCTGAAATGCCTATCCACACCTATTTTCAAAACGCCAATTGGCAACTATATCTGAAATGCCTATCGGCACCTATATCTGAAATGCCTATCGGTACCTATTTTTGAAATGCCTATTGGAAAATACATCTGAAATGCCTATCAGCACTTATATTTGAAATGCCTGTCGGCAACCATATCTGGAATGCCTATCGGCACCTATATTTGAAATGCCTATCGGCTTATATATCTGAAATGCCTATCGGCACCTATTTTTAAATTGCCAATAGGCAACTATATCTGAAATGCCTATCGGCACCTATATCTGGAATGCCTATCGGCACCTATATTTGTAATGTCTATCGGCTTCTATATCTGAAATGCCTATCGGCACTTATTTTAAAATGCCAATCGGCAACTATATCTGAAATGCCTATCGGCACCTATATCTGAAATGCCTATCGGCACCTATTTTTGAAATGCCTATCGGAAACTACATGTGAAATGCCTATCAGCACCTATATTTGTAATGCCTATCGGCAACCATATCTGGAATGCCTATCGGCACCTATATTTGAAATGCCTATCGGCTTCTATATCTGAAATGCCTATCGGCACCAATTTTTAAAATGCTAATCGGCGACTATATCTGTAATGCCTATCGGCACCTATATCTGAAATGCCTAACGGCACCTACTTTGAATTGCCTATCGGAAACTACATCTGAAATGCCTATCAGCACCTATATTTGAAATGCCTATCGGCAACCATATCTGAAATGCCTATCGACACCTATATTTGAAATACCTATCGGCTTCTATATCTGAAATGCCTATCGGCACCTATTTTTAAAATGCCAATCGGTAACTATATCTGAAATGCCTATCGGCACCTATATCTGAAATCCCTATCGGCACCAATTTTTAAAATGCCTATCGGAAACTACATCTGGAATGCCTATCAGCACCTATATTTGAAATGCCTATCGGCAACCATATCTGGAATGCCTATCGGCACCTATATTTGAAATGCCTATCGGCTTCTATATCTAAAATGCCTATCGACATCTATTTTTTAAAATGCCAATCGGCAACTATATCTGAAATGCCTATCGGCACATATATCTGAAATGCCTATCGACACCTATTTTTGAAATGCCTATCGGAAACTACATCTGGAATGCCTATCAGCACCTATATTTGAAATGCGTTACGGCAAACATCTGAAATGCCTATCGACACCTATATCTGAAATACCTATCGGCTTCTATATCTGAAATGCCTATCGGCACCTATTTTTAAAATGCCAATCGGAAACTATATCTGAAATGCCTATCAACACCTTTATCTGAAATGCCCATCATAACCAATTTTTTAAATGCCTATCGGAAACTACATCTGAAATGCCTATCAGCACCTATATTTAAAATGCCTATCGGCAACCATATCTGGGTTACTTATCGGCACCTATATTTGAAATGCCTATCGGCTTCTATATCTGAAATGCCTATCGGCACCTATTTTTTAAAATGCCAATCGGCAACTATATCTGAAATGCCTATCGGCACCTATATATGAAATGCCTATCAGCACCAATTTTTGAAATGCCTATCGGAAACTACAACTGAAATGCCTATCAGCACCTATATTTGAAATGCCTACCGGCAACCATATCTGGAATTCCTATCTGCACCTATATTTGAAATGCCTATCGGCTTCTATATCTGAAATGCCTATCGGCACCTATTTTTAAAATTCCAATCGGCAACTATATCTGAAATGCCTATCGGCACCTATATCTGAAATGCCTATCGGCACTTATTTTTGAAATGCCTATCGGAAACTACATCTAAAATGCCTATTAGCACCTATATTTAGAATGCTTATCGGCAACCATATTTGGAATGCCGATCGGGACCTATATTTGAAATGCCTATCGGCAACCACATCAGAAATGCCTTTCGGCACCTATATCTGAAATGTCTTTCGGCATTTATATCTGAAATGCCTATCGACACCTATATTTGAAATGCCTATCGGCACCTATATTTTAAATGCCTATCGGCATCTATATCTGTTATGCCTATCGGCACCTATATCTAAAATGCCTATCGGCACCTATTTTTGAAATGCCTATCGGAAGCTACATCTAAAATGCCTATCGGCACCTATTTTTAAAATGCCAATCGGCAACTCTATCTGAAAAGCCTATCGGCACCTATATCTGAAATGCCTATCGGCACCTATTTTTGAAATGCCTATCGGAAACTACATCTGAAATGCCTATCAGCACCTATATTTGAAATGCCTATCGGCAAACATATCTGAAATGCCTATCGACACCTATATTTGAAATACCTATCGGCTTCTATATCTGAAATGCCTATCGGCACCTATTTTTGAAATGCCAATAGGCCACTATATCTGAAATGCCTATCAGCACCTATATCTGAAATGCCTATCGGCACCAATTTTTGAAATGCCTATCGGAAACTACATCTGAAATCCCTATCAGCACCTATATTTAAAATGCCTATCGGCAACCATATCTGGAATGCCTATCGGCACCTATATTTGAAATGCCTATTGGCTTCTATATCTGAAATGCCTATCGACACCTATTTTTAAAATGCCTATTGGCAACTATATCTGAAATGCCTATCGGCACCTATATCTGAAATGCCTATCGGCACCTATTTTTGAAATGCCTATCGGAAACTACATCTGAAATGCCTATCAGCACCTATATTTGAAATGCCTATCGGCAACCATATCTGAAATGCCTATCGACACCTATATTTGAAATACCTATCGGCTTCTATATCTGAAATGCCTATCGGCACCTATTTTTAAAATGCCAATCGGCCACTATATCTGAAATGCCTATCAGCACCTATATCTGAAATGCCTATCGGCACCAATTTTTGAAATGCCTATCGGAAACTACATCTGAAATGCCTATCAGCCCCTATATTTGAAATGCCTATCGGCAACTATATCTGGAATGCCTATCGGCACCTATATTTGAAATGCCTATTGGCTTCTATATCTGAAATGCCTATCGACACCTATTTTTAAAATGCCAAGTGGCAACTATATCTGTAATGCCTATCGGCAACTATATCTCAAATGCCTATCGGTACCTATTTTTGAAATGCCTATCGGAAACTACATCTGACATGCCTATCAGCACTTATATTTGAAATGCCTATCGGCAGCCATATCTGGAATGCCTATCGGCACCTATATTTGAAATGCCTATCGGCTTATATATCTGAAATGCCTATCGACACCTATTTTTAAAATGCCAATTGGCAACTATATCTGAAATGTCTATCGGCACCTATATCTGAAATGCCTATCGGCACTTATTTTTGAAATGCCTATCGGCTTCTATATCTGAAATGCCTATCGGCACCTATATTTAAAATGCCTATCGGCTTCTATATCTGATATGCCTATCGGCACCTATTTTTAAAATGCCAATCGGCAACTATATCTGAACTGCCTATCGACACCTATATCTAAAAAGCCTATCGGCACCTATTTTTGAAATGCCTATCGGAAACTACATCTAAAATGCCTATTAGCACATATATTTGAAATGCCTATCGGTAAACATATCTGAAATGCCTATCGACACCTATATTTGAAATACCTATCGGCTTCTATATCTGGAATGCCTATCGACACCTATTTTTAAAATGCCAATCGGTGACTATATCTGAAATGCCTATCGGCAGCTATATCTGAAATGCCTATCGGCACCAATTTTTGAAATGCCTATCGGAAACTACATCTGGAATGCCTATCAGCACCTATATTTGAAATGAATATCGGCAACCATATCTGGAATGTATATCGGCACCTATATTTGAAATGCCTATCGGCTTCTATATCTGAAATGCCTATCCACACCTATTTTTAAAACGCCAATTGGCAACTATATCTGAAATGCCTATCGGCACCTATATCTGAAATGCCTATCGGTACCTATTTTTGAAATGCCTATCGAAAACTACATCTAAAATGCCTGTCAGCACTTATATTTGAAATGCCTATCGGCAACCATATCTGGAATGCCTATCGGCACATATATTTGAAATGCCTATCGGCTTATATATCTGAAATGCCTATAGGCACCTATTTTTAAAATGCCAATAGGCAACTATATCTGGAATGCCTATCGGCACCTATATCTGGAATGCCTATCGGCACCTATATTTGAAATGTCTATCGGCTTCTATATCTGAAATGCCTATCGGCACTTATTTTTTAAATGCCAATCGGCAATTATATCTGAAATGCCTATCGGCACCTATATCTGAAATGCCTATCGGCACCTATTTTTTAAATGCTTATCGGAAACTACATGTGAAATGCCTATCAGCACCTATATTTGAAATGCCTATCGGCAACCATATCTGGAATGCCTATCGGCACCTATATTTGAAATGCCTATCGGCTTCTATATCTGAAATTCCTATCGGCACCAACTTTTAAAATGCCAATCGGCAACTATATCTAAATGCCTATCGGCAACTATATCTGAAATGCCTATCGGCACCAATTTTTGAAATGCCTATCGGAAACTACATCTGAAATGCCTATCAGCACCTATATTTGAAATGCCTATCGGCAACCATATCTGGAATGCCTATCGGCACCTATATTTGAAATGTCTATCGGCTTCTATATCTGAAAAGCCTATCGGCACTTATTTTTAAAATGCCAATCGGCAACTATATCTGAAACGCCTATCGGGACCTATATCTGAAATGCCTATCGGATTATATATCTGAAATGCCTATCGGCACTTATTTTTAAAATGCCAATCGGCAACTATATCTGAAATGCCTATCGGCACCTATATCTGAAATGCCTATCGGCACCTATTTTTGAAATGCCTATCGGAAACTACATCTGAAATGCCTATCAGCACCTATATTTGAAATGCCTATCGGCAACCATATCTGGAATGCCTATCGGCACCTATATTTGAAATGCCTATTGGCTTCTATATCTGAAATGCCTATCGACACCTATTTTTAAAATGCCAATTGGCAATTATATCTGTAATGCCTATCGGCACCTATATCTGAAATGCCTATCGGTACCTATTTTTGAAATGCCTATCGGAAACTACATCTGACATGCCTATCAGCACTTATATATGAAATGCCTATCGGCAAAAATATCTGGAATGCCTATCGGCACCTATATTTGAAATGCCTATCGGCTTATATATCTGAAATGCCTATCGACACCTATTTTTAAAATGCCAATCGGCAACTATATCTGAAATGCCTATCGGCACCTATATCTGAAATGCCTATCGGCACCTATTTTTGAAATGCCTATCGGCTTCAATATCTGAAATGCCTATCGGCACCTATATTTGAAATGCCTATCGGCAACCATATCTGGAATGCCTATCGGCACCTATATTTGAAATGCCTATCGGCTTCTATATCTGAAATGCCTATCGGCACCTATTTTTAAAATGCCAATCGGCAACTATATATGAAATGCCTATCGACACCTATATCTGAAATGCCTATCGGCACCTATTTTTGAAATGCCTATCGGAAACTACATCTAAAATGCCTATTAGCACCTATATTTGAAATGCCTATCGGTAAACATATCTGAAATGCCTATCGACACCTATATTTAAAATACCTATCGGCTTCTATATCTGGAATGCCTATCGGCACCTATTTTTAAAATGCCAATCGGTGACTATATCTGAAATGCCTATCGGCACCTATATCTGAAATGCCTATCGGCACCAATTTTTGAAATGCCTATCGGAAACTACATCTGGAATGCCTATCAGCACCTATATTTGAAATGCCTATCGGCAACCATATCTGGAATGCCTATCGGCACCTATATTTGAAATGCCTATCGGCTTCTATATTTGAAATGCCTATCCACACCTATTTTTAAAACGCCAATTGGCAACTATATCTGAAATGTCTATCGGCACCTATATCTGAAATGCCTATCGGTACCTATTTTTGAAATGCCTATCGGGAACTACATCTGAAATGCCTATCAGCACTTATATTTGAAATGCCTATCGGCAACCATATCTGGAATGCCTATCGGCACCTATATTTGAAATGCCTATCGGCTTATATATCTGAAATGCCTATCGGCACCTATTTTTATAATGCCAATAGGCAACTATATCTGAAATGCCTATCGTCACCTATATCTGAAATGCCTATCGGCACCTATTTTTGAAATGCCTATCGGAAACTACATGTGAAATGCCTATCAGTACCTATATTTGTAATGCCTGTCGGCAACCATATCTGGAATGCCTATCGGCACCTATATTTGAAATGCCTATCGGCTTCTATATCTGAAATGCCTATCGGCACCAATTTTTAAAATGCTAATCGGCAACTATATCTGTAATGCCTATCGGCACCTATATCTGAAATGCCTATCGGCCCCTTCTTTTGAATTGGCTATCGGAAACTACATCTGAAATGCCTATCAGCACCTATATTTGAAACGCCTTTCGGCAACCATATCTGAAATGCCTATCGACACCCATATTTGAAATACCTAGTGACTTCTATATCTGAAATGCCTATCGGCACCTATTTTTAAAATGCCAATCGGTAACTATATCTGAAATGCCTATCGGCACCTATATCTGAAATGCCTATCGGCACCAATTTTTGAAATGCCTATCGGAAACTACATCTGTAATGAATATCAGCACCTATATTTGAAATGCCTATCGGGAACCATATCTGGAATGCCTATCGGCCCCTATATTTGAAATGCCTATCGGCTTCTATATCTAAAATGCCTATCGACATCTATTTTTAAAATGCCAATCGGCAACTATATCTGAAATGCCTATCGGCGCATATATCTGAAATGCCTATCGACACCTATTTTTGAAATGCCTATCGGAAACTACATCTGGAATGCCTATCAGCACCTATATTTGAAATGCCTATCGGCAAACATCTGAAATGCCTATCGACACCTATATCTGAAATACCTATCGGCTTCTATATCTGAAATGCCTATCGGCACCTATTTTTAAAATGCCAATCGGAAACTATATCTGAAATGCCTATCAGCACCTATATCTGAAATGCCTATCGGCACCAATTTTTGAAATGCCTATCGGAAACTACATCTGAAATGCCTATCAGCACCTATATTTGAAATGCCTACCGGCAACTATATCTGGAATTCCTATCAGCTCCTATATTTGAAATGCCTATCGGCTTCTATATCTGAAATGCCTATCGGCACCTATTTTTAAAATTCCAATCGGCAACTATATCTGAAATGCCTATCGGCACCTATATCTGAAATGCCTATCGGCACCTATTTTTGAAATGCCTATCGGAAACTACATCTGAAAGGCCTATCAGCACCTATATTTGAAATGCCTATCGGCAACCATGTCTGGAATGCCTATCGGCACCTATATTTGAAATGTCTATCGGCTTCTATATCTGAAATGCCTATCGGCACTTATTTTTAAAATGCCAATCGGCAACTATATCTGAAATGCCTATCGGCACCTATATCTGAAATGCCTATCGGCACCTATTTTTGAAATCCGTATCGGAAACTACATGTGAAATGCCTATCAGCACCTATATTTGTAATGCCTGTCGGCAAACATATCTGGAATGCCTATCGGCACCTATATTTGAAATGCCTATCGGCTTCTATATCTGAAATGCCTGTCGGCACCAATTTTTAAAATGCTAATCGGCAACTATATCTGTAATGCCTATCGGCACCTGTATCTGAAATGCCTATCGGCACCTACTTTTGAATTGCCTATCGGAAACTACATCTGAAATGCCTATCAGCACCTATATTTGAAATGCCTATCGGCAACCATATCTGAAATGCCTATCGACACCTATATTTGAAATACCTATAGGCTTCTATATCTGAAATGCCTATCAGCACCTATTTTTAAAATGCCAATCGGTAACTATATCTGAAATGCCTATCGGCACCTATATCTGAAATGCCTATCGGCACCAATTTTTGAAATGCCTATCGGAAACTACATCTGGAATGAATATCAGCACCTATATTTGAAATGCCTATCGGGAACTATATCTTGAATGCCTATCGGCACCTATATTTGAAATACCTATCGGCTTCTATATCTAAAATGCCTATCGACATCTATTTTTAAAATGCCAATCGGCAACTACATCTGAAATGCCTATCGGCACATATATCTGAAATGCCTATCGACACCTATTTTTTAAATGCCTATCGGAAACTACATCTGAAATGCCTATCAGCACCTATATTTGAAATGCCTATCGGCAAACATCTGAAATGCCTATCGACACCTATATCTTAAATACCTATAGGCTTCTATATCTGAAATTCCTATCGGCACCTATTTTTAAAATGCCAATCGGAAACTATATCTGAAATGCCTATCAGCACCTATATCTGAAATGCCTATCGGCACCAATTTTTGAAATGCCTATCGGAAACTACTTCTGAAATGCCTATCAGCACCTATATTTGAAATGCCTATCGTCAACCATATCTGGGTTGCTTATCGGCACCTATATTTGAAATGCCTATCGGCTTCTATATCTGAAATGCCTATCGGCACCTATTTTTAAAATGCCAATCGGCAACTATATCTGAAATGCCTATCGGCACCTATATATGAAATGCCTATCGGCACCAATTTTTGAAATGCCTATCGGAAACTACATCTGGAATGCCTATCAGCACCTATATTTGAAATGCCTACTGGCAACCATATCTGGAATTCCTATCAGCACCTATATTTGAAATGCCTATCGGCTTCTATATCTGAAATGCCTATCGGCACCTATTTTTAACATTCCAATCGGCAACTATATCTGAAATGCCTATCGGCACCTATATCTGAAATGCCTATCGGCACCTATTTTTGAAATGCCTATCGGAAACTACATCTGAAATGCCTATCAGCACCTATATTTGAAATGCCTATCGGCAACCATATTTGGAATGCCAATCGGGACCTATATTTGAAAAGCCTATCGGCAACCACATCAGAAATGCCTATCGGCACCTATATCTGAAATGTTTTTCGGCATTTATATCTGAAATGCCTATCGACACCTATATTTGAAATGCCTATCGGCACCTATATTTTAAATGCCTATCGGCATCTATATCTGATATGCCTATCGGCACCTATATCTGAAATGCCTATCGGCACCTATTTTTGAAATGCCTATCGGAAGCTACATCTTAAATGCCTATCGGCACCTATTTTTAAAATGCCAATCGGCAACTCTATCTGAAAAGCCTATCGGCACCTATATCTGAAATGCCAATAGGCACCTATTTTTGAAATGCCTATCGGAAACTACATCTGAAATGCCTATCAGCACCTATATTTGAAATGCCTATCGGCAACCATATCTGAAATGCCTATCGACACCTATATTTGAAATACCTATCGGCTTCTATATCTGAAATGCCTATCGGCACCTATTTTTAAAATGCCAATCGGCCACTATATCTGAAATGCCTATCAGCACCTATATCTGAAATGCCTATCGGCACCAATTTTTGAAATGCCTATCGGAAACTACATCTGAAATGCCTATCAGCACCTATATTTGAAATGCCTATCGGCAACCATATCTGGAATGCCTATCGGCACCTATATTTGAAATGCCTATTGGCTTCTATATCTGAAATGCCTATCGACACCTATTTTTAAAATGCCAATTGGCAACTATATCTGAAATGCCTATTGGCACCTATATCTGAAATGCCTATCGGCACCTATTTTTGAAATGCCTATCGGCTTCTATATCTGAAATGCCTATCGGCACCTATATTTGAAATGCCTATCGGCAACCATATCTGAAATGCCTATCGACACCTATATTTGAAATGCCTATCGGCTTCTATATCTGAAATGCCTATCGGCACCTATTTTTAAAATGCCAATCGGCAACTATATCTGAAATGCCTATCGACACCTATATCTGAAATGCCTATCGGCACCTATTTTTGAAATGCCTATCGGAAACTACATCTAAAATGCCTATTAGCACCTATATTTGAAATGCCTATCGGTAAACATATCTGAAATGCCTATCGACACCTATATTTGAAATACCTATCAGCTTCTATATCTGAAATGCCTATCGGCACCTATTTTTAAAATGCCAATCGGTGACTATATCTGAAATGCCTATCGGCACCTATATCTGAAATGCCTATCGGCAGCAATTTTTGAAATGCCTATCGGAAACTACATCTGGAATGCCTATCAGCACCTATATTTGAAATGCCTATCGGCAACCATATCTGGAATGCCTATCGGCACCTATATTTGAAATGCCTATCGGCTTCTATATCTGAAATGCCTATCCACACCTATTTTCAAAACGCCAATTGGCAACTATATCTGAAATGCCTATCGGCACCTATATCTGAAATGTCTATCGGTACCTATTTTTGAAATGCCTATCGGAAACTACATCTGAAATGCCTATCAGCACTTATATTTGAAATGCCTATCGGCAACCATATCTGGGATGCCTATCGGCACCTATATTTGAAATGTCTATCGGCTTCTATATCTGAAATGCCTATCGGCACTTATTTTTAAAATGCCAATCGGCAACTATATCTTAAATGCCTATCGGCACCTATATCTGAAATGCCTATCGGCACCTATTTTTGAAATGCCTATCGGAAACTACATGTAAATTGCCTATCAGCACCTATATTTGTAATGCCTATCGGCAACCATATCTGGAATGCCTATCGGCACCTTTATTTGAAATGCCTATCGGCTTCTATATCTGAAATGCCTAACGGCACCAATTTTTAAAATGCTAATCGGCAACTATATCTGTAATGCCTATCGGCACCTATATCTAAAATGCCTATCGGCACCTACTTTTGAATTGCCTATCGGAAACTACATCTGAAATGCCTATCAGCACCTATATTTGAAATGCCTATCGGCAACCATATCTGAAATGCCTATCGACACCTATATTTGTAATACCTATCGGCTTCTATATCTGAAATGCCTATCGGCACCTATTTTTAAAATGCCAATCGGTAACTATATCTGAAATGCCTATCGGCACCTATATCTGAAATGCCTATCGGCACCAATTTTTGAAATGCCTATCAGAAACTACATCTGGAATGAATATCAGCACCTATATTTGAAATGCCTATCGGCAACCATATCTGGAATACCTATCGGCACCTATATTTGAAACGCCTATCGGCTTCTATATCTAAAATACCTATCGACATATATTTTTAAAATGCCAATCGGCAACTATATCTGAAATGCCTATCGGCATATATATCTGAAATGCCTATCGACACCTATTTTTGAAATGCCTATCAGAAACTACATCTGGAATGCCTATCAGCACCTATATTTGAAATGCCTATCGGCAAACATCTGAAATGCCTATCGACACCTATATCTGAAATACCTATCGGCTTCTATATCTGAAATGCCTATCGGCACCTATTTTTAAAATGCCAATCGGAAACTATATCTGAAATGCCTATCGGCACCTATATCTGAAATGCCTATCGGCACATATTTTTGAAATGCCTATCGGAAACTACATGTGAAATGCCTATCAGCACCTTTATTTGAAATGCCTATCGGCAACCATATCTGAAATGGCTATCGGCACCTATATTTGAAATGCCTATCGGCTTCTATATCTGAAATTCCTATCGGCACCAATTTTTAAAATGCCAATCAGCAACTATATCTGAAATGCCTATCGGCAACTATATCTGAAATGCCTATCGGCACCAATTTTTGAAATGCCTATCGGAAACAACATCTGAAATGCCTATCAGCACCTATATTTGAAATGCCTATCGGCAACCATATCTGGAATGCCTATCGGCACCTATATTTGAAATGTCTATCGGCTTCTATATCTGAAATGCCTATCGGCACTTATTTTTAAAATGCCAATCGGCAACTATATCTGAAATGCCTATCGGCACCTATATCTGAAATGCCTATCGGCACCTATTTTTGAAATGCCTATCGGAAACTACAAGTGAAATGCCTATCAGTACCTATATTTGTAATGCCTGTCGGCAACCATATCTGGAATGCCTATCGGCACCTATATTTGAAATGCCTATCGGCTTCTATATCTGAAATGCCTATCGGCACCAATTTTTAAAATGCTAATCGGCAACTATATCTGTAAATCCTATCGGCACCTATATCTGAAATGCCTATCGGCCCCTTCTTTTGAATTGGCTATCGGAAACTACATCTGAAATGCCTATCAGCACCTATATTTGAAATGCCTTTCGGCAACCATATCTGAAATGCCTATCGACACCCATATTTGAAATACCTAGTGACTTCTATATCTGAAATGCCTATCGGCACGTATTTTTAAAATGCCAATCGGTAACTATATCTGAAATGCCTATCGGCACCTATATCTGAAATGCCTATCGGCACCAATTTTTGAAATGCCTATCGGAAACTACATCTGGAATGAATATCAGCACCTATATTTGAGATGCCTATCGGGAACCATATCTGGAATGCCTATCGGCACCTATATTTGAAATGCCTATTGGCTTCTATATCTGAAATGCCTATCGACACCTATTTTTAAAATGCCAATTGGCAACTATATCTGAAATGCCTATTGGCACCTATAACTGAAATGCCTATCGGCACCTATTTTTGAAATGCCTATCGGCTTCTATATCTGAAATGCCTATCGGCCCCTATATTTGAATTGCCTATCGGCAACCATATCTGAAATGCCTATCGGCACCTATATTTGAAATGCCTATCGGCTTCTATATCTGAAATGCCTATCGGCACCTATTTTTAAAATGCCAATCGGCAACTATATCTGAAATGCCTATCGACACCTATATCTGAAATGCCTATCAGCACTTATATTTGAAATGCCTATCGGCAACCATATCTGGGATGCCTATCGGCACCTATATTTGAAATGTCTATCGGCTTCTATATCTGAAATGCCTATCGGCACTTATTTTTAAAATGCCAATCGGCAACTATATCTGAAATGCCTATCGGCACCTATATCTGAAATGCCTATCGGCACCTATTTTTGAAATGCCTATCGGAAACTACATGTGAAATGCCTATCAGCACCTATATTTGTAATGCTTATCGGCAACCATATCTGGAATGCCTATCGGCACCTATATTTGAAATGCCTATCGGCTTCTATATCTGAAATGCCTATCGGCACCAATTTTTAAAATGCTAATCGGCAACTATATCTGTAATGCCTATCGGCACCTATATCTGAAATGCCTATCGGCACCTACTTTTGAATTGCCTATCGGAAACTACATCTGAAATGCCTATCAGCACCTATATTTGAAATGCCTATCGGCAACCATATCTGAAATGCCTATCGACACCTATATTTGAAATACCTATCGGCTTCTATATCTAAAATGCCTATCGGCACCTATTTTTAAAATGCCAATCGGTAACTATATCTGAAATGCCTATCGGCACCTATATCTGAAATGCCTATCGGCACCAATTTTTGAAATGCCTATCGGAAACTACATCTGGAATGAATATCAGCACCTATATTTGAAATGCCTATCGGCAACCATACCTGGAATGCCTATCGGCACCTATATTTGAAATGCCTATCGGCTTCTATATCTAAAATGCCTATCGACATCTATTTTTAAAATGCCAATCGGCAACTATATCTGAAATGCCTATCGGCATATATATCTGAAATGCCTATCGACACCTATTTTTGAAATGCCTATCGGAAACTACATCTGGAATGCCTATCAGCACCTATATTTGAAATGCCTATCGGCAAACATCTGAAATGCCTATCGACACCTATATCTGAAATACCTATCGGCTTCTATATCTGAAATGCCTATCGGCACCTATTTTTAAAATGCCAATCGGAAACTATATCTGAAATGCCTATCAGCACCTATATCTGAAATGCCTATCGGCACCAATTTTTGAAATGCCTATCGGAAACTACATCTGAAATGCCTATCAGCACCTATATTTGAAATGCCTATCGGCAAACATATCTGGGTTGCTTACCGGCACCTATATTTGAAATGCCTATCGGCTTCTATATCTGAAATGCCTATCGGCACCTATTTTTAAAATGCCAATCGGCAACTATATCTGAAATGCCTATCGGCACCTATATATGAAATGCCTATCGGCACCAATTTTTGAAATGCCTATCGGAAACTACATCTGAAATGCCTATCAGCACCTATATTTGAAATGCCTACCGGCAACCATATTTGGAATTCCTATCAGCACCTATATTTGAAATGCCTATCGGCTTCTATATCTGAAATGCCTATCGGCACCTATTTTTAAAATTCCAATCGGCAACTATATCTGAAATGCCTATCGGCACCTATATCTGAAATGCCTATCGGCACCTATTTTTGAAATGCCTATCGGAAACTACATCTGAATTGCCTATCAGCACCTATATTTGAAATGCCTATCGGCAATCATATTTGAAATGCCAATCGGGACCTATATTTGAAATGCCTGTCGGCAACCACATCAGAAATGCCTATCGGCACCTATATCTGAAATGTCTTTCGGCATTTATATCTGAAATGCCTATCGACACCTATATTTGAAATGCCTATCGGCACCTATATTTTAAATGCCTATCGGCATTTATATCTGATATGCCTATCGACACCTATATTTGAAATACCTATCGGCTTCTATATCTGAAATGCCTATCGGCACCTATATCTGAAATGCCTATCGGCACCTATTTTTGAAATTCCTATCGGAAGCTACATCTTAAATGCCTATCGGCACCTATTTTTAAAATGCCAATCGGCAACTCTATCTGAAAAGCCTATCGGCACCTATATCTGAAATGCCTATCGGCACCTATTTTTGAAATGCCTATCGGAAACTACATCTGAAATGCCTATCAGCACCTATATTTGAAATGCCTATCGGCAACCATATCTGGAAATGCCTATCGACACCTCTATTTGAAATACCTATCGGCTTCTATATCTGAAATGCCTATCGGCACATATTTTTAAAATGCCAATCGGCCACTATATCTGAAATGCCTATCAGCACCTATATCTGAAATGCCTATCGGCACCAATTTTTGAAATGCCTATCGGCTTCTATATCTAAAATGCCTATCGACATCTATTTTTAAAATGCCAATCGGCAACTATATCTAAAATGCCTATCGGCATATATATCTGAAATGCCTATCGACACCTATTTTTGAAATGCCTATCGGAAACTACATCTGAGATGCCTATCAGCACCTATATTTGAACTGTCTATCGGCAACCATATCTGGGTTGCTTACCGGCACCTATATTTGAAATGCCTATCGGCTTCTATATCTGAAATGCCTATCGGCTTCTATATCTGAAATGCCTATCGACACCTATATCTGAAATACCTATCGGCTTCTATATCTGAAATGCCTATCGGCACCTATTTTTAAAATGCCAATCGGAAACTATATCTGAAATGCCTATCAGCACCTATATCTGAAATGCCTATCGGCACCAATTTTTGAAATGCCAATCGGCCACTATATCTGAAATGCCTATCAGCACCTATATCTGAAATGCCTATCGGCACCAATTTTTGAAATGCCTATCGGCTTCTATATCTAAAATGCCTATCGACATCTATTTTTAAAATGCCAATCGGCAACTATATCTAAAATGCCTATCGGCATATATATCTGAAATGCCTATCGACACCTATGTTTGAAATGCCTATCGGAAACTACATCTGAAATGCCTATCAGCACCTATATTTGAACTGCCTATCGGCAACCATATCTGGGTTGCTTACCGGCACCTATATTTGAAATGCCTATCGGCTTCTATATCTGAAATGCCTATCGGCACCTATATTTGAAATGCCTACCGGCAACCATATCTGGAATTCCTATCAGCACCTATATTTGAAATGCCTATCGGCTTCTATATCTGAAATGCCTATCGGCACCTATTTTTAAAATTCCAATCGGCAACTATATCTGAAATGCCTATCGGCACCTATATCTGAAATGCCTATCGGCACCTATTTTTGAAATGCCTATCGGAAACTACATCTGAATTGCCTATCAGCACCTATATTTGAAATGCCTATCGGCAATCATATTTGGAATGCCAATCGGGACCTATATTTGAAATGCCTATCGGCAACCACATCAGAAATGCCTATCGGCACCTATATCTGAAATGTCTTTCGGCATTTATATCTGAAATGCCTATCGACACCTATATTTGAAATGCCTATCGGCACCTATATTTTAAATGCCTATCGGCATTTATATCTGATATGCCTATCGGCACCTATATCTGAAATGCACATCGGCACCTATTTTTGAAATGCCTATCGGAAGCTACATCTTAAATGCCTATCGGCACCTATTTTTAAAATGCCAATCGGCAACTCTATCTGAAAAGCCTATCGGCACCTATATCTGAAATGCCTATCGGCACCTATTTTTGAAATGCCTATCGGAAACTACATCTGAAATGCCTATCAGCACCTATATTTGAAATGCCTATCGGCAACCATATCTGAAATGCCTATCGACACCTATATTTGAAATACCTATCGGCTTCTATATCTGAAATGCCTATTGGCACATATTTTTAAAATGCCAATCGGCCACTATATCTGAAATGCCTATCAGCACCTATATCTGAAATGCCTATCGGCACCAATATTTGAAATGCCTATCGGAAACTACATCTGAAATGCCTATCAGCACCTATATTTGAAATGCCTATCGGCAACCATATCTAGAATGCCTATCGGCACCTATATTTGAAATGCTTATTGGCTTCTATATCTGAAATGCCTATCGACAGCTATTTTTAAAATGCCAATTGGCAACTATATCTGTAATGCCTATCGGCACCTATATCTGAAATGCCTATCGGTACCTATTTTTGAAATGCCTATCGGAAACTACATCTGACATGCCTATCAGCACTTATATTTGAAATGCCTATCGGCAACCATATCTGGAATGCCTATCGGCACCAATATTTGAAATGCCTATCGGCTTATATATCTGAAATGCCTATCGACACCTATTTTTAAAATGCCAATTGGCAACTATATCTGAAATGCTATCGGCACCTATATCTGAAATGCCTATCGGCACCTATTTTTGAAATGCCTATCGGCTTCTATATCTGAAATGCCTATCGGCACCTATATTTGAAATGCCTATCGGCAACCATATCTGAAATGCCTATTAACACCTATATTTGAAATGCCTATCGGCTTCTATATCTGAAATGCCTATCGGCACCTATTTTTAAAATGCCAATCGGCAACTATATCCGAAATGCCTATCGACACCTATATCTGAAATGCCTATCGGCACCTATTTTTGAAATGCCTATCGGAAACCACATCTGAAATGCCTATTAGCACCTATATTTGAAATGCCTATCGGTAAACATATCTGAAATGCCTATCGACACCTATATTTGAAATACCTATCGACTTCTATATCTGAAATGCCTATCGGCACCTATTTTTAAAATGCCAATCGGTGACTATATCTGAAATGCCTATCGGCACCTATATCTGAAATGCCTATCGGCACCAATTTTTGAAATGCCTATCGGAAACTACATCTGGAATGCCTATCAGCACCTATATTTGAAATGCCTATCGGCAACCATATCTGGAATGCCTATCGGCACCTATATTTGAAATGCCTATCGGCTTCTATATCTGAAATGCCTATCCACACCTATTTTCAAAACGCCAATTGGCAACTATATCTGAAATGCCTATCGGCACCTATATCTGAAATGCCTATCGGTACCTATTTTTGAAATGCCTATTGGAAAATACATCTGAAATGCCTATCAGCACTTATATTTGAAATGCCTGTCGGCAACCATATCTGGAATGCCTATCGGCACCTATATTTGAAATGCCTATCGGCTTATATATCTGAAATGCCTATCGGCACCTATTTTTAAATTGCCAATAGGCAACTATATCTGAAATGCCTATCGGCACCTATATCTGGAATGCCTATCGGCACCTATATTTGAAATGTCTATCGGCTTCTATATCTGAAATGCCTATCGGCACTTATTTTTAAAATGCCAATCGGCAACTATATCTGAAATGCCTATCGGCACCTATATCTGAAATGCCTATCGGCACCTATTTTTGAAATGCCTATCGGAAACTACATGTGAAATGCCTATCAGCACCTATATTTGTAATGCCTATCGGCAACCATATCTGGAATGCCTATCGGCACCTATATTTGAAATGCCTATCGGCTTCTATATCTGAAATGCCTATCGGCACCAATTTTTAAAATGCTAATCGGCGACTATATCTGTAATGCCTATCGGCACCTATATCTGAAATGCCTAACGGCACCTACTTTTGAATTGCCTATCGGAAACTACATCTGAAATGCCTATCAGCACCTATATTTGAAATGCCTATCGGCAACCATATCTGAAATGCCTATCGACACCTATATTTGAAATACCTATCGGCTTCTATATCTGAAATGCCTATCGGCACCTATTTTTAAAATGCCAATCGGTAACTATATCTGAAATGCCTATCGGCACCTATATCTGAAATCCCTATCGGCACCAATTTTTAAAATGCCTATCGGAAACTACATCTGGAATGCCTATCAGCACCTATATTTGAAATGCCTATCGGCAACCATATCTGGAATGCCTATCGGCACCTATATTTGAAATGCCTATCGGCTTCTATATCTAAAATGCCTATCGACATCTATTTTTAAAATGCCAATCGGCAACTATATCTGAAATGCCTATCGGCACATATATCTGAAATGCCTATCGACACCTATTTTTGAAATGCCTATCGGAAACTACATCTGGAATGCCTATCAGCACCTATATTTGAAATGCGTTACGGCAAACATCTGAAATGCCTATCGACACCTATATCTGAAATACCTATCGGCTTCTATATCTGAAATGCCTATCGGCACCTATTTTTAAAATGCCAATCGGAAACTATATCTGAAATGCCTATCAACACCTTTATCTGAAATGCCCATCATAACCAATTTTTGAAATGCCTATCGGAAACTACATCTGAAATGCCTATCAGCACCTATATTTAAAATGCCTATCGGCAACCATATCTGGGTTACTTATCGGCACCTATATTTGAAATGCCTATCGGCTTCTATATCTGAAATGCCTATCGGCACCTATTTTTAAAATGCCAATCGGCAACTATATCTGAAATGCCTATCGGCACCTATATATGAAATGCCTATCAGCACCAATTTTTGAAATGCCTATCGGAAACTACAACTGAAATGCCTATCAGCACCTATATTTGAAATGCCTACCGGCAACCATATCTGGAATTCCTATCTGCACCTATATTTGAAATGCCTATCGGCTTCTATATCTGAAATGCCTATCGGCACCTATTTTTAAAATTCCAATCGGCAACTATATCTGAAATGCCTATCGGCACCTATATCTGAAATGCCTATCGGCACTTATTTTTGAAATGCCTATCGGAAACTACATCTAAAATGCCTATTAGCACCTATATTTAGAATGCTTATCGGCAACCATATTTGGAATGCCGATCGGGACCTATATTTGAAATGCCTATCGGCAACCACATCAGAAATGCCTTTCGGCACCTATATCTGAAATGTCTTTCGGCATTTATATCTGAAATGCCTATCGACACCTATATTTGAAATGCCTATCGGCACCTATATTTTAAATGCCTATCGGCATCTATATCTGTTATGCCTATCGGCACCTATATCTAAAATGCCTATCGGCACCTATTTTTGAAATGCCTATCGGAAGCTACATCTAAAATGCCTATCGGCACCTATTTTTAAAATGCCAATCGGCAACTCTATCTGAAAAGCCTATCGGCACCTATATCTGAAATGCCTATCGGCACCTATTTTTGAAATGCCTATCGGAAACTACATCTGAAATGCCTATCAGCACCTATATTTGAAATGCCTATCGGCAAACATATCTGAAATGCCTATCGACACCTATATTTGAAATACCTATCGGCTTCTATATCTGAAATGCCTATCGGCACCTATTTTTGAAATGCCAAT
The DNA here is from genome assembly GCA_034508555.1 of Venustoraphidia nigricollis. NCBI lineage: Eukaryota > Metazoa > Arthropoda > Insecta > Raphidioptera > Raphidiidae > Venustoraphidia > Venustoraphidia nigricollis. The sequence continues at coordinate 166,066 of JAVRKA010000292.1, forward strand.
AGGCCACTATATCTGAAATGCCTATCAGCACCTATATCTGAAATGCCTATCGGCACCAATTTTTGAAATGCCTATCGGAAACTACATCTGAAATCCCTATCAGCACCTATATTTAAAATGCCTATCGGCAACCATATCTGGAATGCCTATCGGCACCTATATTTGAAATGCCTATTGGCTTCTATATCTGAAATGCCTATCGACACCTATTTTTAAAATGCCTATTGGCAACTATATCTGAAATGCCTATCGGCACCTATATCTGAAATGCCTATCGGCACCTATTTTTGAAATGCCTATCGGAAACTACATCTGAAATGCCTATCAGCACCTATATTTGAAATGCCTATCGGCAACCATATCTGAAATGCCTATCGACACCTATATTTGAAATACCTATCGGCTTCTATATCTGAAATGCCTATCGGCACCTATTTTTAAAATGCCAATCGGCCACTATATCTGAAATGCCTATCAGCACCTATATCTGAAATGCCTATCGGCACCAATTTTTGAAATGCCTATCGGAAACTACATCTGAAATGCCTATCAGCCCCTATATTTGAAATGCCTATCGGCAACTATATCTGGAATGCCTATCGGCACCTATATTTGAAATGCCTATTGGCTTCTATATCTGAAATGCCTATCGACACCTATTTTTAAAATGCCAAGTGGCAACTATATCTGTAATGCCTATCGGCAACTATATCTCAAATGCCTATCGGTACCTATTTTTGAAATGCCTATCGGAAACTACATCTGACATGCCTATCAGCACTTATATTTGAAATGCCTATCGGCAGCCATATCTGGAATGCCTATCGGCACCTATATTTGAAATGCCTATCGGCTTATATATCTGAAATGCCTATCGACACCTATTTTTAAAATGCCAATTGGCAACTATATCTGAAATGTCTATCGGCACCTATATCTGAAATGCCTATCGGCACTTATTTTTGAAATGCCTATCGGCTTCTATATCTGAAATGCCTATCGGCACCTATATTTAAAATGCCTATCGGCTTCTATATCTGATATGCCTATCGGCACCTATTTTTAAAATGCCAATCGGCAACTATATCTGAACTGCCTATCGACACCTATATCTAAAAAGCCTATCGGCACCTATTTTTGAAATGCCTATCGGAAACTACATCTAAAATGCCTATTAGCACATATATTTGAAATGCCTATCGGTAAACATATCTGAAATGCCTATCGACACCTATATTTGAAATACCTATCGGCTTCTATATCTGGAATGCCTATCGACACCTATTTTTAAAATGCCAATCGGTGACTATATCTGAAATGCCTATCGGCAGCTATATCTGAAATGCCTATCGGCACCAATTTTTGAAATGCCTATCGGAAACTACATCTGGAATGCCTATCAGCACCTATATTTGAAATGAATATCGGCAACCATATCTGGAATGTATATCGGCACCTATATTTGAAATGCCTATCGGCTTCTATATCTGAAATGCCTATCCACACCTATTTTTAAAACGCCAATTGGCAACTATATCTGAAATGCCTATCGGCACCTATATCTGAAATGCCTATCGGTACCTATTTTTGAAATGCCTATCGAAAACTACATCTAAAATGCCTGTCAGCACTTATATTTGAAATGCCTATCGGCAACCATATCTGGAATGCCTATCGGCACATATATTTGAAATGCCTATCGGCTTATATATCTGAAATGCCTATAGGCACCTATTTTTAAAATGCCAATAGGCAACTATATCTGGAATGCCTATCGGCACCTATATCTGGAATGCCTATCGGCACCTATATTTGAAATGTCTATCGGCTTCTATATCTGAAATGCCTATCGGCACTTATTTTTTAAATGCCAATCGGCAATTATATCTGAAATGCCTATCGGCACCTATATCTGAAATGCCTATCGGCACCTATTTTTTAAATGCTTATCGGAAACTACATGTGAAATGCCTATCAGCACCTATATTTGAAATGCCTATCGGCAACCATATCTGGAATGCCTATCGGCACCTATATTTGAAATGCCTATCGGCTTCTATATCTGAAATTCCTATCGGCACCAACTTTTAAAATGCCAATCGGCAACTATATCTAAATGCCTATCGGCAACTATATCTGAAATGCCTATCGGCACCAATTTTTGAAATGCCTATCGGAAACTACATCTGAAATGCCTATCAGCACCTATATTTGAAATGCCTATCGGCAACCATATCTGGAATGCCTATCGGCACCTATATTTGAAATGTCTATCGGCTTCTATATCTGAAAAGCCTATCGGCACTTATTTTTAAAATGCCAATCGGCAACTATATCTGAAACGCCTATCGGGACCTATATCTGAAATGCCTATCGGATTATATATCTGAAATGCCTATCGGCACTTATTTTTAAAATGCCAATCGGCAACTATATCTGAAATGCCTATCGGCACCTATATCTGAAATGCCTATCGGCACCTATTTTTGAAATGCCTATCGGAAACTACATCTGAAATGCCTATCAGCACCTATATTTGAAATGCCTATCGGCAACCATATCTGGAATGCCTATCGGCACCTATATTTGAAATGCCTATTGGCTTCTATATCTGAAATGCCTATCGACACCTATTTTTAAAATGCCAATTGGCAATTATATCTGTAATGCCTATCGGCACCTATATCTGAAATGCCTATCGGTACCTATTTTTGAAATGCCTATCGGAAACTACATCTGACATGCCTATCAGCACTTATATATGAAATGCCTATCGGCAAAAATATCTGGAATGCCTATCGGCACCTATATTTGAAATGCCTATCGGCTTATATATCTGAAATGCCTATCGACACCTATTTTTAAAATGCCAATCGGCAACTATATCTGAAATGCCTATCGGCACCTATATCTGAAATGCCTATCGGCACCTATTTTTGAAATGCCTATCGGCTTCAATATCTGAAATGCCTATCGGCACCTATATTTGAAATGCCTATCGGCAACCATATCTGGAATGCCTATCGGCACCTATATTTGAAATGCCTATCGGCTTCTATATCTGAAATGCCTATCGGCACCTATTTTTAAAATGCCAATCGGCAACTATATATGAAATGCCTATCGACACCTATATCTGAAATGCCTATCGGCACCTATTTTTGAAATGCCTATCGGAAACTACATCTAAAATGCCTATTAGCACCTATATTTGAAATGCCTATCGGTAAACATATCTGAAATGCCTATCGACACCTATATTTAAAATACCTATCGGCTTCTATATCTGGAATGCCTATCGGCACCTATTTTTAAAATGCCAATCGGTGACTATATCTGAAATGCCTATCGGCACCTATATCTGAAATGCCTATCGGCACCAATTTTTGAAATGCCTATCGGAAACTACATCTGGAATGCCTATCAGCACCTATATTTGAAATGCCTATCGGCAACCATATCTGGAATGCCTATCGGCACCTATATTTGAAATGCCTATCGGCTTCTATATTTGAAATGCCTATCCACACCTATTTTTAAAACGCCAATTGGCAACTATATCTGAAATGTCTATCGGCACCTATATCTGAAATGCCTATCGGTACCTATTTTTGAAATGCCTATCGGGAACTACATCTGAAATGCCTATCAGCACTTATATTTGAAATGCCTATCGGCAACCATATCTGGAATGCCTATCGGCACCTATATTTGAAATGCCTATCGGCTTATATATCTGAAATGCCTATCGGCACCTATTTTTATAATGCCAATAGGCAACTATATCTGAAATGCCTATCGTCACCTATATCTGAAATGCCTATCGGCACCTATTTTTGAAATGCCTATCGGAAACTACATGTGAAATGCCTATCAGTACCTATATTTGTAATGCCTGTCGGCAACCATATCTGGAATGCCTATCGGCACCTATATTTGAAATGCCTATCGGCTTCTATATCTGAAATGCCTATCGGCACCAATTTTTAAAATGCTAATCGGCAACTATATCTGTAATGCCTATCGGCACCTATATCTGAAATGCCTATCGGCCCCTTCTTTTGAATTGGCTATCGGAAACTACATCTGAAATGCCTATCAGCACCTATATTTGAAACGCCTTTCGGCAACCATATCTGAAATGCCTATCGACACCCATATTTGAAATACCTAGTGACTTCTATATCTGAAATGCCTATCGGCACCTATTTTTAAAATGCCAATCGGTAACTATATCTGAAATGCCTATCGGCACCTATATCTGAAATGCCTATCGGCACCAATTTTTGAAATGCCTATCGGAAACTACATCTGTAATGAATATCAGCACCTATATTTGAAATGCCTATCGGGAACCATATCTGGAATGCCTATCGGCCCCTATATTTGAAATGCCTATCGGCTTCTATATCTAAAATGCCTATCGACATCTATTTTTAAAATGCCAATCGGCAACTATATCTGAAATGCCTATCGGCGCATATATCTGAAATGCCTATCGACACCTATTTTTGAAATGCCTATCGGAAACTACATCTGGAATGCCTATCAGCACCTATATTTGAAATGCCTATCGGCAAACATCTGAAATGCCTATCGACACCTATATCTGAAATACCTATCGGCTTCTATATCTGAAATGCCTATCGGCACCTATTTTTAAAATGCCAATCGGAAACTATATCTGAAATGCCTATCAGCACCTATATCTGAAATGCCTATCGGCACCAATTTTTGAAATGCCTATCGGAAACTACATCTGAAATGCCTATCAGCACCTATATTTGAAATGCCTACCGGCAACTATATCTGGAATTCCTATCAGCTCCTATATTTGAAATGCCTATCGGCTTCTATATCTGAAATGCCTATCGGCACCTATTTTTAAAATTCCAATCGGCAACTATATCTGAAATGCCTATCGGCACCTATATCTGAAATGCCTATCGGCACCTATTTTTGAAATGCCTATCGGAAACTACATCTGAAAGGCCTATCAGCACCTATATTTGAAATGCCTATCGGCAACCATGTCTGGAATGCCTATCGGCACCTATATTTGAAATGTCTATCGGCTTCTATATCTGAAATGCCTATCGGCACTTATTTTTAAAATGCCAATCGGCAACTATATCTGAAATGCCTATCGGCACCTATATCTGAAATGCCTATCGGCACCTATTTTTGAAATCCGTATCGGAAACTACATGTGAAATGCCTATCAGCACCTATATTTGTAATGCCTGTCGGCAAACATATCTGGAATGCCTATCGGCACCTATATTTGAAATGCCTATCGGCTTCTATATCTGAAATGCCTGTCGGCACCAATTTTTAAAATGCTAATCGGCAACTATATCTGTAATGCCTATCGGCACCTGTATCTGAAATGCCTATCGGCACCTACTTTTGAATTGCCTATCGGAAACTACATCTGAAATGCCTATCAGCACCTATATTTGAAATGCCTATCGGCAACCATATCTGAAATGCCTATCGACACCTATATTTGAAATACCTATAGGCTTCTATATCTGAAATGCCTATCAGCACCTATTTTTAAAATGCCAATCGGTAACTATATCTGAAATGCCTATCGGCACCTATATCTGAAATGCCTATCGGCACCAATTTTTGAAATGCCTATCGGAAACTACATCTGGAATGAATATCAGCACCTATATTTGAAATGCCTATCGGGAACTATATCTTGAATGCCTATCGGCACCTATATTTGAAATACCTATCGGCTTCTATATCTAAAATGCCTATCGACATCTATTTTTAAAATGCCAATCGGCAACTACATCTGAAATGCCTATCGGCACATATATCTGAAATGCCTATCGACACCTATTTTTTAAATGCCTATCGGAAACTACATCTGAAATGCCTATCAGCACCTATATTTGAAATGCCTATCGGCAAACATCTGAAATGCCTATCGACACCTATATCTTAAATACCTATAGGCTTCTATATCTGAAATTCCTATCGGCACCTATTTTTAAAATGCCAATCGGAAACTATATCTGAAATGCCTATCAGCACCTATATCTGAAATGCCTATCGGCACCAATTTTTGAAATGCCTATCGGAAACTACTTCTGAAATGCCTATCAGCACCTATATTTGAAATGCCTATCGTCAACCATATCTGGGTTGCTTATCGGCACCTATATTTGAAATGCCTATCGGCTTCTATATCTGAAATGCCTATCGGCACCTATTTTTAAAATGCCAATCGGCAACTATATCTGAAATGCCTATCGGCACCTATATATGAAATGCCTATCGGCACCAATTTTTGAAATGCCTATCGGAAACTACATCTGGAATGCCTATCAGCACCTATATTTGAAATGCCTACTGGCAACCATATCTGGAATTCCTATCAGCACCTATATTTGAAATGCCTATCGGCTTCTATATCTGAAATGCCTATCGGCACCTATTTTTAACATTCCAATCGGCAACTATATCTGAAATGCCTATCGGCACCTATATCTGAAATGCCTATCGGCACCTATTTTTGAAATGCCTATCGGAAACTACATCTGAAATGCCTATCAGCACCTATATTTGAAATGCCTATCGGCAACCATATTTGGAATGCCAATCGGGACCTATATTTGAAAAGCCTATCGGCAACCACATCAGAAATGCCTATCGGCACCTATATCTGAAATGTTTTTCGGCATTTATATCTGAAATGCCTATCGACACCTATATTTGAAATGCCTATCGGCACCTATATTTTAAATGCCTATCGGCATCTATATCTGATATGCCTATCGGCACCTATATCTGAAATGCCTATCGGCACCTATTTTTGAAATGCCTATCGGAAGCTACATCTTAAATGCCTATCGGCACCTATTTTTAAAATGCCAATCGGCAACTCTATCTGAAAAGCCTATCGGCACCTATATCTGAAATGCCAATAGGCACCTATTTTTGAAATGCCTATCGGAAACTACATCTGAAATGCCTATCAGCACCTATATTTGAAATGCCTATCGGCAACCATATCTCAAATGCCTATCGACACCTATATTTGAAATACCTATCGGCTTCTATATCTGAAATGCCTATCGGCACCTATTTTTAAAATGCCAATCGGCCACTATATCTGAAATGCCTATCAGCACCTATATCTGAAATGCCTATCGGCACCAATTTTTGAAATGCCTATCGGAAACTACATCTGAAATGCCTATCAGCACCTATATTTGAAATGCCTATCGGCAACCATATCTGGAATGCCTATCGGCACCTATATTTGAAATGCCTATTGGCTTCTATATCTGAAATGCCTATCGACACCTATTTTTAAAATGCCAATTGGCAACTATATCTGAAATGCCTATTGGCACCTATATCTGAAATGCCTATCGGCACCTATTTTTGAAATGCCTATCGGCTTCTATATCTGAAATGCCTATCGGCACCTATATTTGAAATGCCTATCGGCAACCATATCTGAAATGCCTATCGACACCTATATTTGAAATGCCTATCGGCTTCTATATCTGAAATGCCTATCGGCACCTATTTTTAAAATGCCAATCGGCAACTATATCTGAAATGCCTATCGACACCTATATCTGAAATGCCTATCGGCACCTATTTTTGAAATGCCTATCGGAAACTACATCTAAAATGCCTATTAGCACCTATATTTGAAATGCCTATCGGTAAACATATCTGAAATGCCTATCGACACCTATATTTGAAATACCTATCAGCTTCTATATCTGAAATGCCTATCGGCACCTATTTTTAAAATGCCAATCGGTGACTATATCTGAAATGCCTATCGGCACCTATATCTGAAATGCCTATCGGCAGCAATTTTTGAAATGCCTATCGGAAACTACATCTGGAATGCCTATCAGCACCTATATTTGAAATGCCTATCGGCAACCATATCTGGAATGCCTATCGGCACCTATATTTGAAATGCCTATCGGCTTCTATATCTGAAATGCCTATCCACACCTATTTTCAAAACGCCAATTGGCAACTATATCTGAAATGCCTATCGGCACCTATATCTGAAATGTCTATCGGTACCTATTTTTGAAATGCCTATCGGAAACTACATCTGAAATGCCTATCAGCACTTATATTTGAAATGCCTATCGGCAACCATATCTGGGATGCCTATCGGCACCTATATTTGAAATGTCTATCGGCTTCTATATCTGAAATGCCTATCGGCACTTATTTTTAAAATGCCAATCGGCAACTATATCTTAAATGCCTATCGGCACCTATATCTGAAATGCCTATCGGCACCTATTTTTGAAATGCCTATCGGAAACTACATGTAAATTGCCTATCAGCACCTATATTTGTAATGCCTATCGGCAACCATATCTGGAATGCCTATCGGCACCTTTATTTGAAATGCCTATCGGCTTCTATATCTGAAATGCCTAACGGCACCAATTTTTAAAATGCTAATCGGCAACTATATCTGTAATGCCTATCGGCACCTATATCTAAAATGCCTATCGGCACCTACTTTTGAATTGCCTATCGGAAACTACATCTGAAATGCCTATCAGCACCTATATTTGAAATGCCTATCGGCAACCATATCTGAAATGCCTATCGACACCTATATTTGTAATACCTATCGGCTTCTATATCTGAAATGCCTATCGGCACCTATTTTTAAAATGCCAATCGGTAACTATATCTGAAATGCCTATCGGCACCTATATCTGAAATGCCTATCGGCACCAATTTTTGAAATGCCTATCAGAAACTACATCTGGAATGAATATCAGCACCTATATTTGAAATGCCTATCGGCAACCATATCTGGAATACCTATCGGCACCTATATTTGAAACGCCTATCGGCTTCTATATCTAAAATACCTATCGACATATATTTTTAAAATGCCAATCGGCAACTATATCTGAAATGCCTATCGGCATATATATCTGAAATGCCTATCGACACCTATTTTTGAAATGCCTATCAGAAACTACATCTGGAATGCCTATCAGCACCTATATTTGAAATGCCTATCGGCAAACATCTGAAATGCCTATCGACACCTATATCTGAAATACCTATCGGCTTCTATATCTGAAATGCCTATCGGCACCTATTTTTAAAATGCCAATCGGAAACTATATCTGAAATGCCTATCAGCACCTATATCTGAAATGCCTATCGGCACCAATTTTTAAAATGCCTATCGGAAACTACATCTGAAATGCCTATCAGCACCTATATTTGAAATGCCTACCGGCAACCATATCTGGAATTCCTATCAGCACCTATATTTGAAATGCCTATCGGCTTCTATATCTGAAATGCCTATCGGCACCTATTTTTAAAATTCCAATCGGCAACTATATCTGAAATGCCTATCGGCACCTATATCTGAAATGCCTATCGGCACCTATTTTTGAAATGCCTATCGGAAACTACATCTGAATTGCCTATCAGCACCTATATTTGAAATGCCTATCGTTAATCATATTTGGAATGCCAATCGGGACCTATATTTGAAATGCCTATCGGCAACCACATCAGAAATGCCTATCGACACCTATATCTGAAATGTCTTTCGGCATTTATATCTGAAATGCCCATCGACACCTATATTTGAAATGCCTATCGGCACCTATATTTTAAATGCCTATCGGCATTTATATCTGATATGCCTATCGGCACCTATATCTGAAATGCCTATCGGCACCTATTTTTGAAATGCCTATCGGAAGCTACATCTTAAATGCCTATCGGCACCTATTTTTAAAATGCCAATCGGCAACTCTATCTGAAAAGCCTATCGGCACCTATATCTGAAATGCCTATCGGCACCTATTTTTGAAATGCCTATCGGAAACTACATCTGAAATGCCTATCAGCACCTATATTTGAAATGCCTATCGGCAACCATATATGAAATGCCTATCGACACCTATATTTGAAATACCTATCGGCTTCTATATCTGAAATGCCTATCGGCACATATTTTTAAAATGCCAATCGGCCACTATATATAAAATGCCTATCAGCACCTATATCTGAAATGCCTATCGGCACCAATTTTTGAAATGCCTATCGGCTTCTATATCTAAAATGCCTATCGACATCTATTTTTAAAATGCCAATCGGCAACTATATCTGAAGTGCCTATCGGCATATATATCTGAAATGCCTATCGACACCTATTTTTGAAATGCCTATCGGAAACTACATCTGGAATGCCTATCAGCACCTATATTTGAAATGCCTATCGGCAAACATCTGAAATGCCTATCGACACCTATATCTGAAATACCTATCGGCTTCTATATCTGAAATGCCTATCGGCACCTATTTTTAAAATGCCAATCGGAAACTATATCTGAAATGCCTATCAGCACCTATATCTGAAATGCCTATCGGCACCAATTTTTGAAATGCCTATCGGAAACTACATCTGAAATGCCTATCAGCACCTATATTTGAAATGCCTATCGGCAACCATATCTGGGTTGCTTACCGGCACCTATATTTGAAATGCCTATCGGCTTCTATATCTGAAATGCCTATCGGCAAATATTTTTAAAATGCCAATCGGCAACTATATCTGAAATGCCTATCGGCACCTATATATGAAATGCCTATCGGCACCAATTTTTGAAATGCCTATCGGAAACTACATCTGAAAAGCCTATCAGCACCTATATTTGAAATGCCTACCGGCAACCATATCTGGAATTCCTATCAGCACCTATATTTGAAATGCCTATCGGCTTCTGTATCTGAAATGCCTATCGGCACCTATTTTTAAAATTATAATCGGCAACTATATCTGAAATGCCTATCGGCACCTATATCTGAAATGCCTATCGGCACCTATTTTTGAAATGCCTATCGGAAACTGCATCTGAATTGCCTATCAGCACCTATATTTGAAATGCCTATCGGCAATCATATTTGGAATGCCAATCGGGACCTATATTTGAAATGCCTATCGGCAACCACATCAGAAATGCCTATCGGCACCTATATCTGAAATGTCTTTCGGCATTTATATCTGAAATGCCTATCGACACCTATATTTGAAATGCCTATCGGCACCTATATTTTAAATGCCTATCGGCATTTATATCTGATATGCCTATCGGCACCTATATCTGAAATGCTTATCGGCACCTATTTTTGAAATGCCTATCGGAAGCTACATCTTAAATGCCTATCGGCACCTATTTTTAAAATGCCAATCGGCAACTCTATCTGAAAAGCCTATCGGCACCTATATCTGAAATGCCTATCGGCACCTATTTTTGAAATGCCTATCGGAAACTACATCTGAAATGCCTATCAGCACCTATATTTGAAATGCCTATCGGCAACCATATCTAGAATGCCTATCGGCACCTATATTTGAAGTGCCTATTGGCTTCTATATCTGAAATGCCTATCGACACCTATTTTTAAAATGCCAATTGGCAACTATATCTGTAATGCCTATCGGCACCTATATCTGAAATGCCTATCGGTACCTATTTTTGTAATGCCTATCGGAAACTACATCTGACATGCCTATCAGCACTTATATTTGAAATGCCTATCGGCAACCATATCTGGAATGCCTATCGGCACCAATATTTGAAATGCCTATCGGCTTATATATCTGAAATGCCTATCGACACCTATTTTTAAAATGCCAATTGGCAACTATATCTGAAATGCCTATCGGCACCTATATCTGAAATGCCTATCGGCACCTATTTTTGAAATGCCTATCGGCTTCTATATCTGAAATGCCTATCGGCAGCTATATTTGAAATGCCTATCGGCAACCATATCTGGAATGCCTATCAACACCTATATTTGAAATGCCTATCGGCTTCTATATCTGAAATGCCTATCGGCACCTATTTTTAAAATGCCAATCGGCAACTATATTTGAAATGCCTATCGACACCTATATCTGAAATGCCTATCGGCACCTATTTTTGAAATGCCTATCGGAAACTACATCTAAAATGCCTATTAGCATCTATATTTGAAATGCCTATCGGTAAACATATCTGAAATGCCTATCGACAACTATATTTGAAATACCTATCTGCTTCTATATCTGAAATGCCTATCGGCACCTATTTTTAAAATGCCAATCGGTGACTATATCTGAAATGCCTATCGGCACCTATATCTGAAATGCCTATCGGCACCAATTTTTGAAATGCCTATCGGAAACTACATCTGGAATGCCTATCAGCACCTATATTTGAAATGCCTATCGGCAACCATATCTGTAATGCCTATCGGCACCTATATTTGAAATGCCTATCGGCTTCTATATCTGAAATGCCTATCCACACCTATTTTCAAAACGCCAATTGGCAACTATATCTGAAATGCCTATCGGCACCTATATCTGAAATGCCTATCGGTACCTATTTTTGAAATGCCTATTGGAAACTACATCTGAAATGCCTATCAGCACTTATATTTGAAATGCCTATCGGCAACCATATCTGGAATGCCTATCGGCACCTATATTTGAAATGCCTATCGGCTTATATATCTGTAATGCCTATCGGCACCTATTTTTAAATTGCCAATAGGCAACTATATATGAAATGCCTATCGGCACCTATATCTGAAATGCCTATCGGCACCTATATTTGAAATGTCTATCGGCTTCTATATCTGAAATGCCTATCGGCACTTATTTTTAAAATGCCAATCGGCAAGTATATCTGAAATGCCTATCGGCACCTATATCTGAAATGCCTATCGGCACCTATTTTTGAAATGCCTATCGGAAACTACATGTGAAATGCCTATCAGCACCTATATTTGTAATGCCTATCGGCAACCATATCTGGAATGCCTATCGGCACCTATATTTGAAATGCCTATCGGCTTCTATATCTGAAATGCCTATCGGCACCAATTTTTAAAATGCTAATCGGCAACTATATCTGTAATGCCTATCGGCACCTATATCTGAAATGCCTATCGGCACCTACTTTTGAATTGCCTATCGGAAACTACATCTGAAATGCCTATCAGCACCTATATTTGAAATGCCTATCGGCAAGCATATCTGAAATGCCTATCGACACCTATTTTTAAAATGCCAATCGGAAACTATATCTGAAATGCCTATCAGCACCTTTATCTGAAATGCCCATCGGCACCAATTTTTGAAATGCCTATCGGAAACTACATCTGAAATGCCTATCAGCACCTATATTTGAAATGCCTATCGGCAACCATATCTGGGTTGCTTATCGGCACCTATATTTGAAATGCCTATCGGCTTCTATATCTGAAATGCCTATCGGCACCTATTTTTAAAATGCCAATCGGCAACTATATCTGAAAAGCCTATCGGCACCTATATCTGAAATGCCTATCGGCACCTATTTTTGAAATGCCTATCGGAAACTACATCTGAAATGCCTATCAGCACCTATATTTGAAATGCCTATCGGCAAACATATCTGAAATGCCTATCGACACCTATATTTGAAATACCTATCGGCTTCTATATCTGAAATGCCTATTGGCACCTATTTTTAAAATGCCAATCGGCCACTATATCTGAAATGCCTATCAGCACCTATATCTGAAATGCCTATCGGCACCAATTTTTGAAATGCCTATCGGAAACTACATCTGAAATCCCCATCAGCACCTATATTTGAAATGCCTATCGGCAACCATATCTGGAATGCCTATCGGCACCTATATTTGAAATGCCTATTGGCTTCTATATCTGAAATGCCTATCGACATCTATTTTTAAAATGCCTATTGGCAACTATATCTGAAATGCCTATCGGCACCTATATCTGAAATGCCTATCGGCACCTATTTTTGAAATGCCTATCGGAAACTACATCTGAAATGCCTATTAGCACCTATATTTGAAATGCCTATCGGCAACCATATCTGAAATGCCTATCGACACCTATATTTGAAATACCTATCGGCTTCTATATCTGAAATGCCTATCGGCACCTATTTTTAAAATGCCAATCGGCCACTATATCTGAAATGCCTATCAGCACCTATATCTGAAATGCCTATCGGCACCAATTTTTGAAATGCCTATCGGAAACTACATCTGAAATGCCTATCAGCCCCTATATTTGAAATGCCTATCGGCAACTATATCTGGAATGCCTATCGGCACCTATATTTGAAATGCCTATTGGCTTCTATATCTGAAATGCCTATCGACACCTATTTTTAAAATGCCAATTGGCAACTATATCTGTAATGCCTATCGGCAACTATATCTCAAATGCCTATCGGTACCTATTTTTGAAATGCCTATCGGAATCTACATCTGACATGCCTATCAGCACTTATATTTGAAATGCCTATCGGCAACCATATCTGGAATGCCTATCGGCACCTATATTTGAAATGCCTATCGGCTTATATATCTGAAATGCCTATCGACACCTATTTTTAAAATGCCAATTGGCAACTATATCTGAAATGTCTATCGGCACCTATATCTGAAATGCCTATCGGCACCTATTTTTGAAATGCCTATCGGCTTCTATATCTGAAATGCCTATCGACACCTATATTTGAAATGCCTATCAGCAACCATATCTGGAATGCCTATCGGCACCTATATTTGAAATGCCTATCGGCTTCTATATCTGAAATGCCTATCGGCACCTATTTTTAAAATGCCAATCGGCAACTATATCTGAAATGCCTATCGACACCTATATCTAAAAAGCCTATCGGCACCTATTTTTGAAATGCCTATCGGAAACTACATCTAAAATGCCTATTAGCACATATATTTGAAATGCCTATCGGTAAACATATCTGAAATGCCTATCGACACTTATATTTGAAATACCTATCGGCTTCTATATCTGGAATGCCTATCGGCACCTATATTTGAAATGTCTATCGGCTTCTATATCTGAAATGCCTATCGGCACTTATTTTTAAAATGCCAATCGGCAACTATATCTGAAATGCCTATCGGCACCTATATCTGAAATGCCTATCGGCACCTATTTTTGAAATGCCTATCGGAAACTACATGTGAAATGCCTATCAGCACCTATATTTGTAATGCCTATCGGCAACCATATCTGGAATGCCTATCGGCACCTATATTTGAAATGCCTATCGGCTTCTATATCTGAAATGCCTATCGGCACCAATTTTTAAAATGCTAATCGGCAACTATATCTGTAATGCCTATCGGCACCTATATCTGAAATGCCTATCGGCACCTACTTTTGAATTGCCTATCGGAAACTACATCTGAAATGCCTATCAGCACCTATATTTGAAATGCCTATCGGCAACCATATCTGAAATGCCTATCGACACCTATATTTGAAATACCTATCGGCTTCTATATCTGAAATGCCTATCGGCACCTATTTTTAAAATGCCAATCGGTAACTATATCTGAAATGCCTATCGGCACCTATATCTGAAATCCCTATCAGCACCAATTTTTGAAATGCCTATCAAAAACTACATCTGGAATGCCTATCAGCACCCATATTTGAAATGCCTATCGGCAACCATATCTGGAATGCCTATCGGCTCCTATATTTGAAATGCCTATCGGCTTCTATATCTAAAATGCCTATCGACATCTATTTTTAAAATGCCAATCGGCAACTATATCTGAAATGCCTATCGGCACATATATCTGAAATGCCTATCGACACCTATTTTTAAAATGCCTATCGGAAACTACATCTGGAATGCCTATCAGCACCTATATTTGAAATGCCTATCGGCAAACATCTGAAATGCCTATCGACACCTATATCTGAAATACCTATCGGCTTCTATATCTGAAATGCCTATCGGCACCTATTTTTAAAATGCCAATCGGAAACTATATCTGAAATGCCTATCAGCACCTTTATCTGAAATGCCCATCGGCACCAATTTTTGAAATGCCTATCGGAAACTACATCTGAAATGCCTATCAGCACCTATATTTGAAATGCCTATCGGCAACCATATCTGGGTTGCCTATCGGCACCTATATTTGAAATGCCTATCGGCTTCTATATGTGAAATGCCTATCGGCACCTATTTTTAAAATGCCAATCGGCAACTATATCTGAAATGCCTATCGGCACCTATATATGAAATGCCTATCGGCACCAATTTTTGAAATGCCTATCGGAAACTACAACTGAAATGCCTATCAGCACCTATATTTGAAATGCCTACCGACAACCATATCTGGAATTCCTATCTGCACCTATATTTGAAATGCCTATCGGCTTCTATATCTGAAATGCCTATCGGCACCTATTTTTAAAATTCCAATCGGCATCTATATCTGATATGCCTATCGGCACCTATATCTGAAATGCCTATCGGCACCTATTTTTGAAATGCCTATCGGAAGCTACATCTAAAATGCCTATCGGCACCTATTTTTAAAATGCCAATCGGCAACTCTATCTGAAAAGCCTATCGGCACCTATATCTGAAATGCCTATCGGCACCTATTTTTGAAATGCCTATCGGAAACTACATCTGAAATGCCTATCAGCACCTATATTTGAAATGCCTATCGGCAAACATATCTGAAATGCCTATCGACACCTATATTTGAAATACCTATCGGCTTCTATATCTGAAATGCCTATCGGCACCTATTTTTAAAATGCCAATCGGCCACCATATCTGAAATGCCTATCGGCACCTATATCTGAAATGCCTATCGGCACCAATTTTTGAAATGCCTATCGGAAACTACATCTGAAATGCCTATCAGCCCCTATATTTGAAATGCCTATCGGCAACTATATCTGGAATACCTATCGGCACCTATATTTGAAATGCCTATTGGCTTCTATATCTGAAATGCCTATCGACACATATTTTTAAAATGCCAATTGGCAACTATATCTGTAATGCCTATCGGCAACTATATCTCAAATGCCTATCGGTACCTATTTTTGAAATGCCTATCGGAATCTACATCTGACATGCCTATCAGCACTTATATTTGAAATGCCTATCGGCAACCATATCTGGAATGCCTATCGGCACCTATATTTGAAATGCCTATCGGCTTATATATCTGAAATGCCTATCGACACCTATTTTTAAAATGCCAATTGGCAACTATATCTGAAATGTCTATCGGCACCTATATCTGAAATGCCTATCGGCACCTATTTTTGAAATGCCTATCGGCTTCTATATCTGAAATGCCTATCGGCACCTATATTTGAAATGCCTATCGGCAACCATATCTGGAATGCCTATCGGCACCTATATTTGAAAAGCCTATCGGCTTCTATATCTAAATTGCCTATCGGCACCTATTTTTAAAATGCCAATCGGCAACTATATCTGAAATGCCTATCGACACCTATATCTAAAAAGCCTATCGGCACCTATTTTTGAAATGCCTATCGGAAACTACATCTAAAATGCCTATTAGCACATATATTTGAAATGCCTATCGGTAAACATATCTGAAATGCCTATCGACACTTATATTTGAAATACCTATCGGCTTCTATATCTGGAATGCCTATCGACACCTATTTTTAAAATGCCAATCGGTGACTATATCTGAAATGCCTATCGGCACCTATATCTGAAATGCCTATCGGCACCAATTTTTGAAACGCCTATCGGAAACTACATCTGGAATGCCTATCAGCACCTATATTTGAAATGAATATCGGCAACCATATCTGGAATGTATATCGGCACCTATATTTGAAATGCCTATCGGCTTCTATATCTGAAATGCCTATCCACACCTATTTTTAAAACGCCAATTGGCAACTATATCTGAAATGCCTATCGGCACCTATATCTGAAATGCCTATCGGTACCTATTTTTGAAATGCCTATCGAAAACTACATCTGAAATGCCTATCAGCACTTATATTTGAAATGCCTATCGGCAACCATATCTGGAATGCCTATCGGCACATATATTTGAAATGCCTATCGGCTTATATATCTGAAATGCCTATCGGCACCTATTTTTAAAATGCCAATAGGCAACTATATCTGGAATGCCTATCGGCACCTATATCTGGAATGCCTATCGGCACCTATATTTGAAATGTCTATCGGCTTCTATATCTGAAATGCCTATCGGCACTTATTTTTAAAATGCCAATCGGCAACTATATCTGAAATGCCTATCGGCACCTATATCTGAAATGCCTATCGGATTATATATCTGAAATGCCTATCGGCACTTATTTTTAAAATGCCAATCGGCAACTATATCTGAAATGCCTATCGGCACCTATATCTGAAATGCCTATCGGCACCTATTTTTGAAATGCCTATCGGAAACTACATGTGAAATGCCTATCAGCACCTATATTTGAAATGCCTATCGGCAACCATATCTGGAATGCCTATCGGCACATATATTTGAAATGCCTATCGGCTTCTATATCTGAAATTCCTATCGGCACCAATTTTTAAAATGCCAATCGGCAACTATATCTAAAATGCCTATCGGCAACTATATCTGAAATGCCTATCGGCACCAATTTTTGAAATGCCTATCGGAAACTACATCTGAAATGCCTATCAGCACCTATATTTGAAATGCCTATCGGCAACCATATCTGGAATGCCTATCGGCACCTATATTTGAAATGTCTATCGGCTTCTATATCTGAAATGCTTATCGGCACTTATTTTTAAAATGCCAATCGGCAACTATATCTGAAATGCCTATCGGCACCTATATCTGAAATGCCTATCGGCACCTATTTTTGAAATGCCTATTGGAAACTACATGTGAAATGCCTATCAGCACCTATATTTGTAATGCCTATCGGCAAACATATCTGGAATGCCTATCGGCACCTATATTTGAAATGCCTATCGGCTTCTATATCTGAAATGCCTATCGGCACCAATTTTTAAAATGCTAATCGGCAACTATATCTGTAATGCCTATCGGCACCTATATCTGAATTGCCTATCGGCACCTACTTTTGAATTGCCTATCGGAAACTACATCTAAAATGCCTATCAGCACCTATATTTGAAATGCCTATCGGCAACCATATCTGAAATGCCTATCGACACCTATATTTGAAATACCTATCGGCTTCTATATCTGAAATGCCTATCGGCACCAATTTTTGAAATGCCTATCGGAAACTACATCTGGAATGAATATCAGCACCTATATTTGAAATGCCTATCGGCAACCATATCTGGAATGCCTATCGGCATCTATATTTGAAATGCCTATCGGCTTCTATATCTAAAATGCCTATCGACATCTATTTTTAAAATGCCAATCGGCAACTATATCTGAAATGCCTATCGGCACATATATCTGAAATGCCTATCGACACCTATTTTAAAAATGCCTATCGGAAACTACATCTGGAATGCCTATCAGCACCTATATTTGAAATGCCTATCGGCAAACATCTGAAATGCCTATCGACACCTATAACTGAAATACCTATCGGCTTCTATATCTGAAATGCCTATCGGCACTTATTTTTAAAATGCCAATCGGAAACTATATCTGAAATGCCTATCAGCACCTATATCTGAAATGCCTATCGGCACCAATTTTTGAAATGCCTATCGGAAACTACATCTGAAATGCCTATCAGCACCTATATTTGAAATGCCTATCGGCAACCATATCTGGGTTGCTTATCGGCACCTATATTTGAAATGCCTATCGGCTTCTATATCTGAAATGCCTATCGGCACCTATTTTTAAAATGCCAATCGGCAACTATATCTGAAATGCCTATCGGCACCTATATATGAAATGCCTATCGGCACCAATTTTTGAAATGCCTATCGGAAACTACATCTGAAATGCCTATCAGCACCTATATTTGAAATGCCTACCGGCAACCATATCTGGAATTCCTATCAGCACCTATATTTGAAATGCCTATCGGCTTCTATATCTGAAATGCCTATCGGCACCTATTTTTAAAATTCCAATCGGCAACTATATCTGAAATGCCTATCGGCACCTATATCAAAAATGCCTATCGGCACCTATTTTTGAAATGCCTATCGGAAACTACATCTGAAATGCCTATCAGCACCTATATTTGAAATGCCTATCGGCAACCATATTTGGAATGCCAATCGGGACCTATATTTGAAATGCCTATCGGCAACCACATCAGAAATGCCTATCAGCACCTATATCTGAAATGTCTTTCGGCATTTATATCTGAAATGCCTATCGACACCTATATTTGAAATGCCTATCGGCACCTATATTTTAAATGCCTATCGGCATCTATATCTGATATGCCTATCGGCACCTATATCTGAAATGCCTATCGGCACCTATTTTTGAAATGCCTATCGGAAGCTACATCTTAAATGCCTATCGGCACCTATTTTTAAAATGCCAATCGGCAACTCTATCTGAAAAGCCTATCGGCACCTATATCTGAAATGCCTATCGGCACCTATTTTTGAAATGCCTATCGGAAACTACATCTGAAATGCTAATCAGCACCTAAATTTTAAATGCCTATCGGCAACCATATCTGAAATGCCTATCGACACCTATATTTGAAATACCTATCGGCTTCTATATCTGAAATGCCTATCGGCACCTATTTTTAAAATGCCAATCGGCCACTATATCTGAAATGCCTATCAGCACCTATATCTGAAATGCCTTTCGGCACAAATTTTTGAAATGCTTATCGGAAACTACATCTGAAGTGCCTATCAAAACCTATATTTGAAATGCCTATCGGCAACCATATCTGGAATGCCTATCGGCACCTATATTTGAAATGCCTATTGGCTTCAATATCTAAAATGCCTATTGACACCAATTTTTAAAATGCCAATTGGCAACTATATCTATAATGCCTATCGGCACCTATATCTGAAATGCCTATCGGTACCTATTTTTGAAATGCCTATCGGAAACTACATCTGACATGCCTATCAGCACTTATATTTGAAATGCCTATCGGCAACCATATCTGGAATGCCTATCGGCACCTATATTTGAAATGCCTATCAGCTTATATATCTGAAATGCCTATCGACACCTATTTTCAAAATGCCAATTGGCAACTATATCTGAAATGCCTATCGGCACCTATATCTGAAATGCCTATCGGCACCTATTTTTGAAATGCCTATCGGCTTCTATATCTGAAATGCCTATCGGCACCTATATTTGAAATGCCTATCGGCAACCATATCTATAATGCCTATCAACACCTATATTTGAAATGCCTATCGGCTTCTATATCTGAAATGCCTATCGGCACCTATTTTTAAAATGCCAATCGGCAACTATATCTGAAATGCCTATCGACACCTATATCTGAAATGCCTATCGGCACCTATTTTTGAAATGCCTATCGGAAACTACATCTAAAATGCCTATCAGCACCTATATTTGAAATGCCTATCGGCAACCATATCTGGAATGCCTATCGGCACCTATATCTGAAATGCCTATCGGTACCTATTTTTGAAATGCCTATCGGAAACTACATCTGACATGCCTATCAGCACCTATATTTGAAATGCCTATCGGTAAACATATCTGAAATGCCTATCGACACCTATATTTGAAATACCTATCGGCTTTTATATCTAAAATGCCTATCTGCACCTATTTTTAAAATGCCAATCGGTGACTATATCTGAAATGCCTATCGGCACCTATATCTGAAATGCCTATCGGCACCAATTTTTGAACTGCCTGTCGGAAACTACATCTGGAATGCCTACCAGCACCTATATTTGAAATGCCTATCAGCAACCATATCTGGAATGCCTATCGGCACCTATATTTGAAATGCCTATCGGGTTCTATATCTGAAATGCCTATCGGCACCTATATTTGAAATGCCTATCGGCTTCTATATCTGAAATGCCTATCGGCACCTATTTTTAAAACGCCAATTGGCAACTATATCTGAAATGCCTATCGGCACCTATATCTGAAATGCCTATCGGTACCTATTTTTGAAATGCCTATCGGAAACTACATCTGAAATGCCTATCAGCACTTATATTTGAAATGCCTATCGGCAACCATTTCTGGAATGCCTATCGGCACCTATATTTGAAATGCCTATCGGCTGATATATCTGAAATGCCTATCGGCACCTATTTTTAAAATGCCAATAGGCAACTATATCTGAAATGCCTATCGGCACCTATATCTGGAATGGCTATCGGCACCTATATTTGAAATGTCTATCGGCTTCTATATCTGAAATGCCTATCGGCACTTATTTTTAAAATGCCAATCGGCAACTATATCTGAAATGCCTATCGGCACCTATATCTGAAATGCCTATCAGCACCTATTTTTGAAATGCCTATCGGAAACTACATGTGAAATGCCTATCAGCACCTATATTTGAAATGCCTATCGGCAACCATATCTGGAATGCCTATCGGCACCTATATTTGAAATGCCTATCGGCTTCTATATCTGAAATGCCTATCGGCAACAATTTTTAAAATGCTAATCGGCAACTATATCTGTAATGACTATCGGCACCTATATCTGAAATGCCTATCGGCACCTACTTTTGAATTGCCTATCGGAAACTACATCTAAAATGCCTATCAGCACCTATATTTGAAATGCCTATCGGCAACCATATCTGAAATGCCTATCGACACCTATATTTGAAATACCTATCGGCTTCTATATCTGAAATGCCTATCGGCACCTATTTTTAAAATGCCATTCGGTAA
This sequence comes from Venustoraphidia nigricollis, assembly GCA_034508555.1. NCBI lineage: Eukaryota > Metazoa > Arthropoda > Insecta > Raphidioptera > Raphidiidae > Venustoraphidia > Venustoraphidia nigricollis. Next base: position 188,784 of record JAVRKA010000292.1, read on the forward strand.
CTATATCTGAAATGCCTATCGGCACCTATATCTGGAATGCCTATCGGCACCAATTTTTGAAATGCCTATCGGAAACTACATCTGGAATGCCTATCAGCACCTATATTTGAAATGCCTATCGGCAACTATATCTGGAATGCCTATCGGCACCTATATTTGAAATGCCTATCGGCTTCTATATCTAAAATGCCTATCGACATCTATTTTTAAAATGCCAATCGGCAACTATATCTGAAATGCCTATCGGCACATATATCTGAAATGCCTATCGACACCTATTTTTGAAATGCCTATCGGAAACTACATCTGGAATGCCTATCAGCACCTATATTTGAAATGCCTATCGGCAAACATCTGAAATGCCTATCGACACCTATATCTGAAATACCTATCGGCTTCTACATCTGAAATGCCTATCGGCACCTATTTTTAAAATGCCAATCGGAAACTATATCTGAAATGCCTATCAGCACCTATATCTGAAATGCCTATCGGCACCAATTTTTGAAATGCCTATCGGAAACTACATCTGAAATGCCTATCAGCACCTATATTTGAAATGCCTATCGGCAAACATATCTGGGTTGCTTATCGGCACCTATATTTGAAATGCCTATCGGCTTCTATATCTGAAATGCCTATCGGCACCTATTTTTAAAATGCCAATCGGCAACTATATCTGAAATGCCTATCGGCACCTATATATGAAATGCCTATCGGCACCAATTTTTGAAATGCCTATCGGAAACTACATCTGAAATGCCTATCAGCACCTATATTTGAAATGCCTACCGGCAACCATATCTGGAATTCCTATCAGCACCTATATTTGAAATGCCTATCGGCTTCTACATCTGAAATGCCTATCAGCACCTATATTTGAAATGCCTATCGGCAACCATATTTGGAATGCCAATCGGGACTTATATTTGAAATGCCTATCGGCAACCACATCAGAAATGCCCATCGGCACCTATATCTGAAATGTCTTTCGGCATTTATATCTGAAATGCCTATCGACACCTATATTTGAAATGCCTATCGGCACCTATATTTTAAATGCCTATCGGCATCTATATCTGATATGCCTATCGGCACCTATATCTGAAATGCCTATCGGCACCTATTTTTGAAATGCCTATCGGAAGGTACATCTAAAATGCCTATCGGCAACTATTTTTAAAATGCCAATCGGCAACTCTATCTGAAAAGCCTATCGGCACCTATATCTGAAATGCCTATCGGCACCTATTTTTGAAATGCCTATCGGAAACTACATCTGAAATGCCTATCAGCACCTATATTTGAAATGCCTATCGGCAAACAAATCTGAAATGCCTATCGACACCTATATTTGAAATACCTATCGGCTTTTATATTTGAAATGCCTAACGGCACCTATTTTTAAAATGCCAATCGGCCACTATATCTGAAATGCCTATCAGCACCTATATCTGAAATGCCTATCGGCACCAATTTTTGAAATGCCTATCGGAAACTACATCTGAAATGCCTATTAGCACCTATATTTGAAATGCCTATCGGCAACCATATCTGGAATGCCTATCGGCACCTATATTTGAAATGCCTATTGGCTTCTATATCTGAAATGCCTATCGACACCTATTTTTAAATGCCAATTGGCAACTATATCTGAAATGCCTATCGTCACCTATATCTGAAATGCCTATCGGCACCTATTTTTGAAATGCCTATCGGCTTCTATATCTGAAATGCCTATCGGCACCTATATTTGAAATGCCTATCGGCAACCATATCTGGGATGCCTATCGGCACCTATATTTGAAATGCCTATCGGCTTCTATATCTGAAATGCCTATCGGCACCTATTTTTAAAATGCCAATCGGCAACTATATCTGAATTGTCTATCGACACCTATATCTGAAATGCCTATCGGCACCTATTTTTGAAATGCCTATCGGAAACTACATCTAAAATGCCTATTAGCACCTATATTTGAAATGCCTATCGGTAAACATATCTGAAATGCCTATCGACACCTATATTTGAAATACCTATCGGCTTCTATATCTGAAATGCCTATCGGCACCTATTTTTAAAATGCCAATCGGTGACTATATCTGAAATGCCTATCGGCACCTATATCTGAAATGCCTATCGGCACCAATTTTTGAAATGCCTATCGGAAACTACATCTGGAATGCCTATCAGCACCTATATTTGAAATGCCTATCGGCAACCATATCTGGAATGCCTATCGGCACCTATATTTGAAATGCCTTTCGGCTTCTATATCTGAAATGCCTATCCACACCTATTTTCAAAACGCCAATTGGCAACTATATCTGAAATGCCTATCGGCACCTATATCTGAAATGCCTATCGGTACCTATTTTTGAAATGCCTATCGGAAACTACATCTAAAATGCCTATCAGCACTTATATTTGAAATGCCTATCGGCAACCATATCTGGAATGCCTATCGGCACCTATATTTGAAATGCCTATCGGCTTATATATCTGAAATGCCTATCGGCACCTATTTTTAAAATGCCAATAGGCAACTATATCTGAAATGCCTATCGGCACCTATATCTGGAATGCCTATCGGCACCTATATTTGAAATGTCTATCGGCTTCTATATCTGAAATGCCTATCGGCACTTATTTTTAAAATGCCAATCGGCAACTATATCTGAAATGCCTATCGGCACCTATATCTGAAATGCCTATCGGCACCAATTTTTGAAATGCCTATCGGAAACTACACCTGTAATGATTATCAGCACCTATATTTGAAATGCCTATCGGCAACCATATCTGGAATGCCTATCGGCACCTATATTTGAGATGCCTATCAGCTTCTATATCTAAAATGCCTATCGACATCTATTTTTAAAATGCCAATCGGCAACTATATCTGAAATGCCTATCGGCACATATATCTGAAATGCCTATCGACACCTATTTTTGAAAGGCCTATCGGAAACTACATCTGGAATGCCTATCAGCACCTATATTTGAAATGCCTATCGGCAAACATCTGAAATGCCTATCGACACCTATATCTGAAATACCTATCGGCTTCTATATCTGAAATGCCTATCGGCACCTATTTTTAAAATGCCAATCGGAAACTATATCTGAAATGCCTATCAGCACCTATATCTGAAATGCCTATCGGCACCAATTTTTGAAATGCCTATCGGAAACTACATCTGAAATGCCTATCAGCACCTATATTTGAAATGCCTATCGGCAACCATATCTGGGTTGCTTATCGGCACCTATATTTGAAATGCCTATCGGCTTCTATATCTGAAATGCCTATCGGCACCTATTTTTAAAATGCCAATCGGCAACAATATCTGAAATGCCTATCGGCACCTATATATGAAATGCCTATCGGCACCAATTTTTGAAATGCCTATCGGAAACTACATCTGAAATGCCTATCAGCACCTATATTTGAAATGCCTACCGGCAACCATATCTGGAATTCCTATCAGCACCTATATTTGAAATGCCTATCGGCTACTATATCTGAAATGCCTATCGGCACCTATTTTTAAAATTCCAATTGGCAACTATATCTGTAATGCCTATCGGCACCTATATCTGAAATGCCTATCGGTACCTATTTTTGAAATGCCTATCGGAAACTACATCTGACATGCCTATCAGCACTTATATTTGAAATGCCTATCGGCAACCATATCTGGAATGCCTATCGGCACCTATATTTGAAATGCCTATCGGCTTATATATCTGAAATGCCTATCGACACCTATTTTTAAAATGCCAATTGGCAACTATATCTGAAATGCCTATCGGCACCTATATCTGAAATGCCTATCGGCACCTATTTTTGAAATGCCTATCGGCTTCTATATCTGAAATGCCTATCGGCACCTATATTTGAAATGCCTATCGGCAACCATATCTGGAATGCCTATCAACACCTATATTTGAAATGCCTATCGGCTTCTATATCTGAAATGCCTATCGGCACCTATTTTTAAAATGCCAATCGGCAACTATATCTGAAATGCCTATCAACACCTATATCTGAAATGCCTATCGGCACCTATTTTTGAAATGCCTATCGGAAACTACATCTAAAATGCCTATTAGCACCTATATTTGAAATGCCTATCGGTAAACATATCTGAAATGCCTATCGACACCTATATTTGAAATACCTATCGGCTTCTATATCTGAAATGCCTATCGGCACCTATTTTCAAAATGCCAATCGGTGACTATATCTGAAATTCCTATTGGCACCTATATCTAAAATGCCTATCGCTACCAATTTTTGAAATGCCTATCGGAAACTACATCTGGAATGCCTATCAGCACCTATATTTGAAATGCCTATCGGCAACCATATCTGGAATGCCTATCGGCACCTATATTTGAAATGCCTATCGGCTTCTATATCTGAAATGCCTATCCACACCTATTTTCAAAACGCCAATTGGCAACTATATCTGAAATGCCTATCGGCACCTATATCTGAAATGCCTATCGGTACCTATTTTTAGAAATGCCTATCGGAAACTACATCTGAAATGCCTATCAGCACTTATATTTGAAATGCCTAGCGACAACCATATCTGGAATGCCTATCGGCACCTATATTTGAAATGCCTATCGGCTTATATATCTGAAATGCCTATCGGCACCTATTTTTAAAATGCCAATAGGCAACTATATCTGAAATGCGTATCGGCACCTATAACTGAAATGCCTATCGGCACCTATTTTTGAAATGCCTATCGGAAACTACATGTGAAATGCCTATCAGAACCTATATTTGAAATGCCTATCGGCAACCATATCTGGAATGCCTATCGGCACCTATATTTGAAATGCCTATCGGCTTCTATATCTGAAATGCCTATCGGCACCAATTTTTAAAATGCTAATCGGCAACTATATCTGTAATGCCTATCGGCACCTATATCTGAAATGGCTATCGGCACCTACTTTTGAGTTGCCTATCGGAAACTACATCTGAAATGCCTATCAGCACCTATATTTGAAATGCCTATCGGCAACCATATCTGAAATGCCTATCGACACCTATATTTAAAATACCTATCGGCTTCTATATCTGAAATGCCTATCGGCACCTATTTTTAAAATGCCAATCGGTAACTATATCTGAAATGCCTATCGGCACCTATATCTGATATGCCTATCGGCACCAATTTTTGAAATTCCTATTGGAAACTACATCTGGAATGAATATCAGCACCTATATTTGAAATGCCTATCGGCAAACATATCTGGAATGCCTATCGGCACCTATATTTGAAATGCCTATCGGCTTCTATATCTAAAATGCCTATCGACATCTATTTTTAAAATGCCAATCAGCAACTATATCTGAAATGCATATCGGCACATATATCTGAAATTCCTATCGACACCTATTTTTGAAATGCCTATCGGAAACTACATCTGGAATGCCTATCAGCACCGATGTTTGAAATGCCTATCGGCAAACATCTGAAATGCCTATCGACACCTATATCTGAAATACCTATCGGCTTCTATATCTGAAATGCCTATCGGCACCTATTTTTAAAATGCCAATCAAAAACTATATCTGAAATGCCTATCAGCATCTATATCTGAAATGCCTATCGGCACCAATTTTAGAAATGCCTATCGGAAAATACATCTGAAATGCCTATCAGCACCTATATTTGAAATGCCTATCGGCAACCATATCTGGGTTGCTTATCGGCACCTATATTTGAAATGCCTATCGGCTTCTATATCTGAAATGCCTATCGGCACCTATTTTTAAAATGCCAATCGGCAACTATATCTGAAATGCCTATCGGCACCTATATATGAAATGCCTATCGGCACCAATTTTTGAAATGCCTATCGGAAACTACATCTGAAATGCCTATCAGCACCTATATTTGAAATGCCTACCGGCAACCATATCTGGAATTCCTATCAGCACCTATATTTGAAATGCCTATCGGCTTCTATATCTGAAATGCCTATCGGCACCTATTTTTAAAATTTCAATCGGCAACTATATCTGAAATGCCTATCGGCACCTATATCTGAAATGCCTATCAGCACCTATTTTTGAAATGCCTATCGGCTTCTATATCTAAAATGCCTATCGGCACCTATTTTTAAAATGCCAATCGGCAACTATATCTGAAATGCCTATGGACACCTATATCTGAAATGCCTATCGGCACCTATTTTTGAAATGCCTATCGGAAACTACATCTAAAATGCCTATTAGCACCTATATTTGAAATGCCTATCGGTAAACATATCTGAAATGCCTATCGTCACCTATATTTGAAATGCCTATCGGCAGCCATATCTGGAATGCCTATCAACACCTATATTTGAAATGCCTATCGGCTTCTATATCTGAAATGCCTATCGGCACCTATTTTTAAAATGCCAATCGGCAACTCTATCTGAAAAGCCTATCGGCACCTATATCTGAAATGCCTATCAGCACCTATTTTTGAAATGCCTATCGGAAACTACATCTGAAATGCCTATCAGCACCTATATTTGAAATGCCTATCGGCAACCATATCTGAAATGCCTATCGACACCTATATTTGAAACACTTATCGGCTTTTATATCTGAAATGCCTATCGGCACCTATTTTTAAAATGCCAATCGGCCACTATATCTGAAATGCCTATCAGCACCTATATCTGAAATGCCTATCGGCACCAATTTTTGAAATGCCTATCGGAAACTACATCTGAAATGCCTATCAGCACCTATATTTGAAATGCCTATCGGCAACCATATCTGGAATGCCTATCGGCACCTATATTTGAAATGCCAATTGGCTTCTATATCTGAAATGCCTATCGACACCTATTTTTAAAATGCCAATTGGCAACTATATCTGTAATGCCTATCGGCACCTATATCTGAAATGCCTATCGGTACCTATTTTTGAAATGCCTATCGGAAACTACATCTGACATGCCTATCAGCACTTATATTTGAAATGCCTATCGGCAACCATATCTGGAATGCCTATCGGCACCTATATTTGAAATTCCTATCGGCTTATATATCTGAAATGCCTATCGACACCTATTTTTAAAATGCCAATTGGCAACTATATCTGAAATGCCTATCGGCACCTATATCTGAAATGCCTATCGGCACCTATTTTTGAAATGCCTATCGGCTTCTATATCTGAAATGCCTATCGGCACCTATATTTAAAATGCCTATCGGCAACCATATCTGGAATGCCTATCAACACCTATATTTGAAATGCCTATCGGCTTCTATATCTGAAATGCCTATCGGCACCTATTTTTAAAATGCCAATCGGCTACTATATCTGAAATGCCTATCAACACCTATATCTGAAATGCCTATCGGCACCTATTTTTGAAATGCCTATCGGAAACTACATCTAAAATGCCTATTAGCACCTATATTTGAAATGCCTATCGGTAAACATATCTGAAATGCCTATCGACACCTATATTTGAAATACCTATCGGCTTCTATATCTGAAATGCCTATCGGCACCTATTTTCAAAATGCCAATCGGTGACTATATCTGAAATTCCTATCGGCACCTATATCTGAAATGCCTATCGCCACCAATTTTTGAAATGCCTATCGGAAACTACATCTGGAATGCCTATCAGCACCTATATTTGAAATGCCTATCGGCAACCATATCTGGAATGCCTATCGGCACCTATATTTGAAATGCCTATCGGCTTCTATATCTGAAATGCCTATCCACACCAATTTTCAAAACGCCAATTGGCAACTATATCTGAAATGCCTATCGGCACCTATATCTGAAATGCCTATCGGTACCTATTTTTAGAAATGCCTATCGGAAACTACATCTGAAATGCCTATCAGCACTTATATTTGAAATGCCTAGCGACAACCATATCTGGAATGCCTATAGGCACCTATATTTGAAATGCCTATCGGCTTATATATCTGAAATGCCTATCGGCACCTATTTTTAAAATGCCAATAGGCAACTATATCTGAAATGCCTATCAGCACCTATTTTTGAAATGCCTATCGGAAACTACATCTAAAATGCCTATTAGCACCTATATTTGAAATGCCTATCGGTAAACATATCTGAAATGCCTATCGACACCTATATTTGAAATACCTATCGGCTTCTATATCTGAAATGCCTATCGGCACCTATTTTTAACATGCCAATCGGTGACTATATCTGAAATGCCTATCGGCACCTATATCTGAAATGCCTATCGGCACTAATTTTTGAAATGCCTATCGGAAACTACATCTGGAATGCCTATCAGCACCTATATTTGAAATGCCTATCGGCAACCATATCTGGAATGCCTATCGGCACCTATATTTGAAATGCCTATCGGCTTATATATCTGAAATGCCTATCGACACCTATTTTTAAAATGGCAATTGGCAACTATATCTGAAATGCCTATCAGCACCTATATCTGAAATGCCCATCGGCACCAATTTTTGAAATGCCTATCGGAAACTACATCTGAAATGCCTATCAGCACCGATATTTGAAATGCCTATCGGTAACCATATCTGGGTTGCTTATCAGCACCTATATTTGAAATGCCTATCGGCTTCTATATCTTAAATGCCTATCGGCACCTATTTTTAAAATGCCAATCGGCAACTATATCTGAAATGCCTATCGGCACCTATATATGAAATGCCTATCGGCATAAATTTTTGAAATGCCTATCGGAAACTACATCTGAAATGCCTATCAGCACCTATATTTGAAATGCCTACCGGCAACCATATCTGGAATTCCTATCAGCACCTATATTTGAAATGCCTATCGGCTTCTATATCTGAAATGCCTATCGGCACCTATTTTTAAAATTCCAATCGGCAACTATATCTGAAATGCCTATCGGCACCTATATCTGAAATGCCTATCGGCACCTATTTTTGAAATGCCTACCGGAAACTACATCTGAAATGCCTATCAGCACCTATATTTGAAATGCCTATCGGCAACCATATCTGAAATGCCTATCGACACCTATATTTGAAATACCTATCGGCTTCTATATCTGAAATGCCTATCGGCACCTATTTTTAAAATGCCAATCGGCCACTACATCTGAAATGCCTATCAGCACCTATATCAGAAATGCCTATCGGCACCAATTTTTGAAATGCCTATCGGAAACTACATCTGAAATGCCTATCAGCACCTATATTTGAAATGCCTATCGGCAACCATATCTGGAATGCCTATCGGCACCTTTATTTGAAATGCCTATTGGCTTCTATATCTGAAATGCCTATCGACACCTATTTTTAAAATGCCAATTGGCAACTATATCTGTAATGCCTATCGGCACCTATATCTGAAATGCCTATCGGTACCTATTTTTGAAATGCCTATCGGAAACTACATCTGACATGCCTATCAGCACTTATATTTGAAATGCCTATCGGCAACCATATCTGAAATGCCTATCGGCACCTATATTTAAAATGCCTATCGGCTTATATATCTGAAATGCCTATCGGCACCTGTTTTTGATATGCCTTTCGGAAACTACATCTGAAATGCCTATCTGCTCCTATATTTAAAATGCCTATCGGCAACCATATCTAGAATGCCTATCGGCACCTATATTTGAAATGCCTATCGGCTTCTATATCTGAAACGCCTATCGGCACCTATTTTTAAAATGCCAATCGGTAACTATATCTGAAATGCCTATCGGCACCAATTTTTGAAATGCCTATCGGAAACTACATCTGGAAAGCCTATCAGCACCTATATTTGAAATGTTTATCGGCAACCATATCTGGAATGCCTATCGGCACCTATATTTAAAATGCCTATCGGCTTCTATATCTGAAATGCCTATCGGCACCTATTTTTGAAATGCCTATCGGAAACTACATCCTAAATGCCTATCAGCACCTATATTTGTAATGCCTATCGGCAACCATATATGGAATGCCTATCGGCTTCTATATCTGAAATGCCTATCGGCACCTATTTTTAAAATGCCAATCGGCAACCATATCTGAAGTGCCTATCGGCACCTATATCTGAAATGCCTATCGGCACCTATTTTTGAAATGCCTATCGAAAACTACATCTGAAATGCCTATCAGCACCTATATTTGAAATGCCTATCGGCACCTATATCTGAAATGCCTTTCGGCATTTATATCTGAAATGCCTATTGACACCTATATTTGAAATGCCTATCGGCACCTATATTTTTAATGCCTATCGGCAACTATATCTGATATGCCTATAGGCACCTATATCTGAAATGCCTATCGGCACCTATTTTTGAAATGCCTATCGGAAACTACATCTAAAATGCCTATCGGCATCTATTTTTAAAATGCCAATCGGCAAATATATCTGAAATGCCTATCGGCACCTATATCTGAAATGCCTATCGGCACCAATTTTTGAAATGCCTATCGGAAACTACATCTGAAATGCCTATCAGCACCTATATTTGAAATGCCTATCGGCAACCATATCTGGAATGCCTATCGACACCTATATTTGAAATGCCTATCGGCTTTTATATCTGAAATGCCTATCGGCACCTATTTTTAAAATGCCAATTGGCAACTATATCTGAAATGCCTATCGGCACCTATATCTAAAATGCCCATCGGCACTTATTTTTGAAATGCCAATTGGAAACTACATCTGAAATGCCTATCAGCACCTATATTTGAAATACCTATCAGCAAACATATCTGGAATGCCTATCGGCACCTATATTTGAAATGCCTATCGGCTTCTATATCTGAAATGCCTATCGGCTCCTATTTTTAAAATGCCAATCGGCAACTATATCTGAAATGCCTATCGGCACATATATCTAAAATGCCTATCGGCACCTATTTTTGAAATGCCTATCGGAAACTACATCTGAAATGCCTATCAGCACCTATATTTGTAATGCCTATCGGCAACCATATCTGAAATGCCTATCGACACCTATATTTGAAATACCTATCGGCTTCTATATCTGAAATGCCTATCGGCACCTATTTTTAAAATGCCAATCGGTAACTATATCTGAAATGCCTATCGGCACCTATATCTGAAATGCCTATCGGCACCAATTTTTGAAATGCCTATCGGAAACTACATCTGGAATGCCTATCAGCACCTATATTTGAAATGCCTATCGGCAACCATATCTGGAATGCCTATCGGCACATATATTTAAAATGCCTATCGGCTTCTATATCTGAAATGCCTATCGACACCAATTTTTAAAATGCCAATCGGCAACTATATCTTAAATGCCTATCGACACCTATATCTGAAATGCCTAACGGCACCAATTTTTGAAATGCCTACCGGAAACTACATCTGAAATTCCTATCAGCACCTATATTTGAAATGCCTATCGGCAACCATATCTGGAATGCTTATCGGCACCTATTTTTGAAATGCCTATCGGCTTCTGTATCTGAAATGCCTATCGGCACCTATTTTTAAAATGCCAATCGGCAACTATATCTGAAATGCCTATCGGCACCTATATCTGAAATGCCTATCGGCACCTATTTTTAAAATGCCAATCGGCAACTATATCTGAAATGCCTATCGGCACCTATATCTGAAATGCCTATCGCCACCAATTTTTGAAATGCCTATCGGAAACTACATCTGGAATGCCTATCAGCACCTATATTTGAAATGCCTATCGGCAACCATATCTGGAATGCCTATCGGCACCTATATTTGAAATGCCTATCGGCTTCTATATCTGAAATGCCTATCCACACCAATTTTCAAAACGCCAATTGGCAACTATATCTGAAATGCCTATCGGCACCTATATCTGAAATGCCTATCGGTACCTATTTTTAGAAATGCCTATCGGAAACTACATCTGAAATGCCTATCAGCACTTATATTTGAAATGCCTAGCGACAACCATATCTGGAATGCCTATAGGCACCTATATTTGAAATGCCTATCGGCTTATATATCTGAAATGCCTATCGGCACCTATTTTTAAAATGCCAATAGGCAACTATATCTGAAATGCCTATCAGCACCTATTTTTGAAATGCCTATCGGAAACTACATCTAAAATGCCTATTAGCACCTATATTTGAAATGCCTATCGGTAAACATATCTGAAATGCCTATCGACACCTATATTTGAAATACCTATCGGCTTCTATATCTGAAATGCCTATCGGCACCTATTTTTAACATGCCAATCGGTGACTATATCTGAAATGCCTATCGGCACCTATATCTGAAATGCCTATCGGCACTAATTTTTGAAATGCCTATCGGAAACTACATCTGGAATGCCTATCAGCACCTATATTTGAAATGCCTATCGGCAACCATATCTGGAATGCCTATCGGCACCTATATTTGAAATGCCTATCGGCTTATATATCTGAAATGCCTATCGACACCTATTTTTAAAATGGCAATTGGCAACTATATCTGAAATGCCTATCAGCACCTATATCTGAAATGCCCATCGGCACCAATTTTTGAAATGCCTATCGGAAACTACATCTGAAATGCCTATCAGCACCGATATTTGAAATGCCTATCGGTAACCATATCTGGGTTGCTTATCAGCACCTATATTTGAAATGCCTATCGGCTTCTATATCTTAAATGCCTATCGGCACCTATTTTTAAAATGCCAATCGGCAACTATATCTGAAATGCCTATCGGCACCTATATATGAAATGCCTATCGGCATAAATTTTTGAAATGCCTATCGGAAACTACATCTGAAATGCCTATCAGCACCTATATTTGAAATGCCTACCGGCAACCATATCTGGAATTCCTATCAGCACCTATATTTGAAATGCCTATCGGCTTCTATATCTGAAATGCCTATCGGCACCTATTTTTAAAATTCCAATCGGCAACTATATCTGAAATGCCTATCGGCACCTATATCTGAAATGCCTATCGGCACCTATTTTTGAAATGCCTACCGGAAACTACATCTGAAATGCCTATCAGCACCTATATTTGAAATGCCTATCGGCAACCATATCTGAAATGCCTATCGACACCTATATTTGAAATACCTATCGGCTTCTATATCTGAAATGCCTATCGGCACCTATTTTTAAAATGCCAATCGGCCACTACATCTGAAATGCCTATCAGCACCTATATCAGAAATGCCTATCGGCACCAATTTTTGAAATGCCTATCGGAAACTACATCTGAAATGCCTATCAGCACCTATATTTGAAATGCCTATCGGCAACCATATCTGGAATGCCTATCGGCACCTTTATTTGAAATGCCTATTGGCTTCTATATCTGAAATGCCTATCGACACCTATTTTTAAAATGCCAATTGGCAACTATATCTGTAATGCCTATCGGCACCTATATCTGAAATGCCTATCGGTACCTATTTTTGAAATGCCTATCGGAAACTACATCTGACATGCCTATCAGCACTTATATTTGAAATGCCTATCGGCAACCATATCTGAAATGCCTATCGGCACCTATATTTAAAATGCCTATCGGCTTATATATCTGAAATGCCTATCGGCACCTGTTTTTGATATGCCTTTCGGAAACTACATCTGAAATGCCTATCTGCTCCTATATTTAAAATGCCTATCGGCAACCATATCTAGAATGCCTATCGGCACCTATATTTGAAATGCCTATCGGCTTCTATATCTGAAACGCCTATCGGCACCTATTTTTAAAATGCCAATCGGTAACTATATCTGAAATGCCTATCGGCACCAATTTTTGAAATGCCTATCGGAAACTACATCTGGAAAGCCTATCAGCACCTATATTTGAAATGTTTATCGGCAACCATATCTGGAATGCCTATCGGCACCTATATTTAAAATGCCTATCGGCTTCTATATCTGAAATGCCTATCGGCACCTATTTTTGAAATGCCTATCGGAAACTACATCCTAAATGCCTATCAGCACCTATATTTGTAATGCCTATCGGCAACCATATATGGAATGCCTATCGGCTTCTATATCTGAAATGCCTATCGGCACCTATTTTTAAAATGCCAATCGGCAACTATATCTGAAGTGCCTATCGGCACCTATATCTGAAATGCCTATCGGCACCTATTTTTGAAATGCCTATCGAAAACTACATCTGAAATGCCTATCAGCACCTATATTTGAAATGCCTATCGGCACCTATATCTGAAATGCCTTTCGGCATTTATATCTGAAATGCCTATTGACACCTATATTTGAAATGCCTATCGGCACCTATATTTTTAATGCCTATCGGCAACTATATCTGATATGCCTATAGGCACCTATATCTGAAATGCCTATCGGCACCTATTTTTGAAATGCCTATCGGAAACTACATCTAAAATGCCTATCGGCATCTATTTTTAAAATGCCAATCGGCAAATATATCTGAAATGCCTATCGGCACCTATATCTGAAATGCCTATCGGCACCAATTTTTGAAATGCCTATCGGAAACTACATCTGAAATGCCTATCAGCACCTATATTTGAAATGCCTATCGGCAACCATATCTGGAATGCCTATCGGCACCTATATTTGAAATGCCTATTGGCTTCTATATCTGAAATACCTATCGGCACCTATTTTTAAAATGCCAATTGGCAACTATATCTGAAATGCCTATCGGCACCTATATCTGAAATGCCTATCGGTACCTATTTTTGAAATGCCTATCGGAAACTACATCTGAAATGCCTATCTGCTCCTATATTTGAAATGCCTATCGGCAACCATATCTGGAATGCCTATCGACACCTATATTTGAAATGCCTATCGGCTTTTATATCTGAAATGCCTATCGGCACCTATTTTTAAAATGCCAATTGGCAACTATATCTGAAATGCCTATCGGCACCTATATCTAAAATGCCCATCGGCACTTATTTTTGAAATGCCAATTGGAAACTACATCTGAAATGCCTATCAGCACCTATATTTGAAATACCTATCGGCAAACATATCTGGAATGCCTATCGGCACCTATATTTGAAATGCCTATCGGCTTCTATATCTGAAATGCCTATCGGCTCCTATTTTTAAAATGCCAATCGGC